>JAJEJH010000089.1:36382-532771 GCA_026122585.1 Anacardium occidentale | reverse complement strand
TTTATTTTTAAAATTTTTTTAAAATTTATATTTATATAAAATTTTTATTAATTTATAAAATTTTAATATTAAAAAAGGTAAAAATATTCCTACATTATTACTGTATATTATTATTTTTAATATTAAATTTAGCTTAAGGTGAGAGTTTGGGCTTTTGAAACTTTGGGGGTTGCAGTTTGCACCAGCCTCAAACTATGGGTGGGCAATAGTCCTTTGGCCCCAAGGATTTGATCCGTTTTGTTGAGCTTGGATTGGACTTAAGGAGAGATCATGTATAATTTTTCATTCTGCAACAATTTCATGATAAAATGCAACTTCATTGGATTATCAAAATTATTTAATATTTTTTTTTTTAAATAAAACTATATCAACTTGCATATAGCACTAATTTAGATATTAATAATGATATATCACTATATTATTAAATAATTTTAAATTAAAAATAAAATAATGTCTAATTATATAATGACATATAATCATTAATATTCAAATCGATAGATAAAATTATGTAAACACTATCGTAATACCCACAAATACGTCTCAAGAGTATTCTTGTTGTTTCACATGTTGTCAATGTTTGATTTAATATTTATGTATTGATGTGATCAGTGGTATGACCATGCATGTGGAGGATGCATGCCCATACACACCCTAGAGGGCATTATGGTTTTTCTTGCATAAAGAGAGATAAAAATTATCTAAGCGTTGGTTGATGTATGGTCATGTACAAGGAGGGTGCATACCTATGCATGCGATAGAATTGATATTCAAATTTGTGTTCGTATTTACAGTTATGCACGAAGAGAATGTACAATCATACATGATATCCGTTTTTGTATTAATAATATTTTCAATGATCGTAAAAACATAATAAAAATAAAATAACAATTGAAACGACTATTATTAGTGACATTATTGAGGCAAATTTATGTAAAGGAATATGTATGAGAGATTAAAGGGATATACACATTTATTTTCATAAAATAAAACACATAGACAGAGAAAAGAAAGAGGGATAATAAAGAACATAGTCTCCTCTTCTTTATTACAGTGAAATTTCTCAAAATACTGTCTGTAATTTTTCTCAATTTGGGGTTTTTCACATAAAATTTTATGTTTTTGTGTTGCTTATTTTGCATTCTATTTGAGATTTATTCTCTAAGTTCTATAGCAAATTGTATCAGAAGTTCCTCATATTTGAATACGGAATTTAGCTAGACAAACTGAGCCAACAAGAGCACAAGCATCTTTCTTGCATTTAGGAAAAATGTTGGTTTACCTTCTCCTCAATGATGCATGATTTTTGAAATTGACTAAGCCCATAGCATAAAACATAAAACCAAGGGGATGCTGTAATCGAGTCAAGTTGAGTATTGTTGGACTCAAAGGCTAGGCTCAATAGAGTTTATGCAAGGCTGAATGTCAAGGTTGAGGTAAGAATTACTCGCTCGAACTTGATTCGAGAAATTACCATTAAACTTTGTAACTTATATATTTATTAATTATCCTCTACTCAAAAGTTTGACAATGAGTTTTATATTCAAATTTGAAAAATTGAGGGGACTAAATGAGGTTGGATTCAAGCTAAATCAAATATATTTATGTTTAATTTATTCATTGGTGGGAATATACTCGTGTTCAGTTTGTATTTGTCAAACGTGAATAGGAGACATTCGAATTCGTATTTATAAAAAGTGATATAATTTATATTTGATTCGGCTTGTGTTTGTCACATTGAAAACAAATGCGAACATGTTTCCATTCAACAAAAACAAACACATTCAGTCAGCTGAAAAAATTGTGCAAGAGTTCCACCAATTTTTATTTTTTTTTCAGAAATCAATCACCTATTGTAGAACAACACAACTCCATCAACCAATATGTGCACCATATAAGCATACAATGCTCCCAGCCAAGCAGCATTTCCATCGAACAAATTAAGAAACCAATATATGCACCAATAAACCAAACCACACATTGTTGATGACACCAATATTACATCAACTCAGATGCACCACATTTAAGTACAAATATACAATCCATAAGCAAAATACACCAGCTCCCAATACATTTCTATGAATACATAAAAATGTTCAAGAAATACAGTGCTCCACATTTACATCAATTCAAGCAAGGGAAGGAAGCATCCAATCCAAAGTTTTTGTTTCACTAATCACTCAGCCAAGTATACCTTAAACTGTAAATGTCATCAAGTATGCTTACAGTTTTTTATGACAAAAATATCAATATATGAGTCAATCTCATCTGCATTAATCATTCATGTCATGATGGTTGTCGTGATCAAAATGTCAATGATATTGGCCCGCTTTTACTTGATATTTCTAGAATGGTTGGTTCTTACGTAAAAGTGTTGAGATTTTATTCCCTTAAAATTCTCTTCCTTTCCTAGTTTAGAGATTGTACAACTATTGTATATAATTATTGTATATCTTTTATTACCTAGTTTAGAGCTAATTAGTCTCCTTATTTACTTTCTAGTTTCTAGCTTAATTGTAATATAAATTCTCTTTGTATATGCTGGTTGTAAAATATTGAGAGAAATAAAAATCTTATTTTCTCTTTCAAATTGGTATCAGAGCCAACCCCTTTGAATCCTGAGACAAATAAAATGAGTGAAAAAGGTGTTGAATCATCTGGAATTAAATCAATTCCTGTAATTGTGCAATCTGAAGATGTTTTTAATGCATGAATAATTCTTACTGAATCAAACTATGATGTTTGGTCTCAACTAATAGAGATGCATATTGTTGAAAAAGAAAAACTCTCTTATATTCGTGGCAAGATGAAACAGTCGGTCGAATCCGACGATGGATATGAAAAATGGTATGCTGAAAATCAAAAGGTGAAACGATGGTTATTGATGTCCATAAAGCCTGAAATCATGAAAAGGTATTTACGTCTACCTACTGCTTATGAGATATGGAGTGCATTATCAAAAGCTTTTTATGATGGAAGTGATGAATTACAAGTATTTTCATTGAACCAAAAGGCTTTCACAGCCAAACGAAATGGGAAGTCTCTCTCTGAATACTATGGAGAACTAGTTGAGATTTTTCGAGAATTAAACCATCGAGATAAAGTGGTCATGAAAGATCCTGATGATGTAACAGCTTATCAAAAGTCCATTGAACGATTACGAGTGCATATATTTCTTGCGGGCTTGAACAACGATTTTGAACAAGTTCGTGAGGAAATTTTACGCAAAGAACCAGTTCCAGATTTGGAAGAATGTTATTCATTAATTCGACGAGAAGTAGTACGTCGTATGACATTGAACGTGGAGATTGGAAACACTGAGACTAGAGTAATGATGACTTGAAATCAATCAAAGACTACCAAAGGTACTGAAAAATCTAAATACAAGTGTACACATTGCGATCAGACTGGACATACAAAGAAGTGTTGCTATGAACTTGTGGGATATCCAGAATGGTGGGATCATAGTAGAGCATCTCGAAGAAAGAATTCCAAGAATTCAGTCATTGCTGTTACTGGAACTAATGATAATACTATTAAAGAAGGTTCAGCGCTGATTACAACTACTGACAATTGTGGTAAGGCCTTAAATGTTTCTGCACCTGTTTTTAATAATGCATGGATAATTGATTCTAGTGCTACTGATCATATGACGTTTGATTCAAGACAGGTTACCAATCTTAGAACCTCTTCACAAAAAAATATTTTTACTACTGATGGTAATGAATCCTCAATTATTGGGGAAGGTTCTTTATCACTCACTAATACCTTAAACCTTGATTCTGTGTTGGTTGTTCCATCTTTGGATTATAATCTCTTATCTGTTTCTCAAATAACCAAAGCATTATCTTGTATTGTAATTTTTTGGTCTGACTCTTGTGTTTTTAAGGACATCCAAATAAAGCAGACGATTGGTTGTGGTGTTAGGCGAGGAAATTTGTACTATTTGGACTTGGCATCAAAAAGTTCTAACAAGTTGTATGGAGTTTTGGTAGTGGAAGGCCTTAAAAAGAAAAATGAATCTGAAATTTGGCTCTGGCATCGAAGGTTGGGGCATCCATCTTTTGGCTATCTTAAAAGATTATTCCCTAGTTTGTTTGAACATATTGATCTTTCTAGTTTCTGTTGTGATGTGTGTGAACTTGCAAAAAGTCATCGAACTTCATTTCCATTAAGATTAAATAAAAGTCCTTTTCCGTTTATAGTTATTTACTCTGATGTGCGGGGTCCATCTAAAGTTCTAACCTTGAGTGGTTCCCGTTGGTTTGTTACTTTTATTGATGATTGTACTTGAATGACTTGGTTGTGGTTAATGAAGTCTAAAAGTGAAGTAAACTTGTTATTTCAGAGGTTTCATAAAATGGTCAAAACTCAGTATAATAGACAGATTAAGGTTCTGCGCAGTGACAATGGAGGGGAATATCAAAGCTTTGAACTTCAATAGTTTTTAGAACTATAAGGTATTGTTAATCAAACAACTTATGCTAACACCCCTCAACAAAATGGAGTTTCAGAGCGGAAAAATCGTCATTTATTAGAGGTTGTTAGGGCCATTTTAATTGAAGCACATGTATCGGTGTCCTATTGGGGAGAAGCTCTTATGTTTGCAGTTTACTCAATTAATCGAACCCCTTCAAGCTCCATTAACTTTCAAACACCATTTAAAGCGCTTACTGATGTTGTGGTTACTCCAACAGTTCCTGATTTACTTCCTCATGTTTTTGGGTGTGTTGTATTTGTCCATCTTCATAAACATCAGCGAAGTAAGTTAGACCCTCGAGCTTTACGCTGTGTTTTCTTAGGATATGTTATGCATCAGAAAGGCTACAAGTGTTATCATCCTCCAACACAACGAATATTTGTAACAATGGATGTGGTTTTTCATGAAGATTCAATGTATTTTCCTACAAATTCTGAATTTCAAGGGGAACATCAGAAGGAAATTCAGACTCTTGATTATCTTAATTATAGCAGTGATGTTGCTTTGGACCTTAATCTTGGTTATAGCAGTGATGTTGTTTTGGACCTTAATATAGATAAAGATTTTGAAGTTATTGAAACATAGAATTCAAGATCAACTAGAACTGAAGAGATAATTGAATCACAGAATACAAGTTCTTCAACTGATGAGGTTGAATTTTCCGCTGATACATCACACCAATCGCCCGTCGAGGATGTTCCTATTCTTGAAGCTGAGTGTAGCATCCCAGATTTTTAGAAAGCCCTTAGGGGTAGAGTTTTGGGGTTAGAAATAGAATTCAGTGAGAGATTGGGGGTCTAGAAGAGCTTAGGGGTGAGATAGTAGTTTTCCAGAGCAGTGTGGCCTTCGTATGATGCCTTTAGGGAGGTTTCAATCATGCGAAGCGCGGGAAATGAGTTTTCTTCATTTTCCCTTGGTGCACTCCCGTGCACTTTTCCCTGCACGCCCGTGCAGGTGGGTAGAAAAGAGAGAGAGACGAGAGTTATTTCATTTCTCATCCCGTTTCAGCTTTCTCTTCTTTGTGTTCTGCAGCTCCCAGTCCTAGGCGAGAAATCCAGTTTCCAGCAGCTCCCAATCCAGCTAGAGATCAGAGAGATTAGTTTGGATTAGAATTCCAGCAGCCATGTCAAGAGGTAAGTGTTTCTTACTTCTTCCAGAGTTTCCCAGCTTGCTGTGTGATGCTTGATGATGCCTGGGAATGTATGTTTGTATTTCCAGCTTGTTTGGTTGCTCATATGCGATGAGATGATGATTCAGATGCTTGTTTTCCACCCAAATACATGCATGCTTTGTTTGTGTGTGTGTGTTGTGAGAGAAAGCTTGATTTGCCATGGTGAAATTCGTAGTTTGGGATGGATGTTGAAATTGATGATGTATATACGTATATTGAAGTGCCTTGGATGTGTGTATATGATTAATTTCAGTTTGAATGAGTTTTGGCATGGTTTCCAGCTGATTCAGACGAGCCATGTCTGAGCAAAACAAGGAGCACGGTCGTGTGCCCGCGAGAGCACGCCCGTGTGCCCTTGTCTTTGCGAAGGCACGGCCGTGTGCTCTGAGAGCACACGGTCTGGAAAGCGAAGGACACGACCGTGTGTCCTGAGGGACACGGTCGTGTGTCCTCCTTTTGCGTGAAATGGCCAGATAATTCCAGAAGAGAGCACGGCCAGGCACACGACCGACGCATGGTCCCGTGTGCCTGGGCACACGCCCGTGTGCCTTTATTGGGCACGGCCGTGTGTGTGAGTGGCACGACCGTGTGCTTTCCCTGCACGGCCGTGTGTCAGTTTATTTTCTCCCAGAATTTCAGAAATTGATGATTAAAGGCTTGGTAATCCATCCAAGGGCTAAATGACATCAGATAATCCAGATAACAGATGATAAATGCAGCATATGCATTCATAGCACAGCATATAGCCTGAAAGAGGATCCAGGGATCCGAATTCAGTAGTTCTAGCATCCAGAACCCAATGTATGGGTTTCAGTTTAGGGTGAACTCGAGGGGGCATCTGTGGGACCCAGCTTTCTGACACCAGTCAGTCAGCTCAGCAGTAGCATTTCAGTATTCAGCAGATTCTAGCCAGTAGCTAGAATGTTCAGCCCACTTGGCCAGGATGTCGAATCCCTGTGTTTCACCCAGTCTGATCAGTACAGCAGGTACCTTTGGGTACAGATAGAGATTCGCATGCATGCATATTCAGATTTCAGCTATCATGTCATGACATTCATTTCAGAAAATGATTAATAATGAGAAACAGAAAAACAGTGAGCAGATTCAGCACCCGCAAGCGCGTAGATGAATGGTAGGGCCGGGATTAGTTTTGTGTGCCCTTGTTTGTGCTTGCTTGGGTTGAGGGAAGTAGGAAATGCTTACTGGGTGATTTTATCACTCATCCTTTTCCTCTTCCTTTCTTTGTAGGTCAGTTTGCTGCTGGCGAGGAGCGGGTGGACTGAGGCTCGCGAGAGAGGACCCACACACCCCTCTTATTAGCATGTATATGTATTTTCTTTCAGTTTGGACCTGTGAGGTCTTGTATGTATCTTTGTACATTCTCAGATATAAAGAATGATGTACAGAGCAGTTATATATATATAGAGAGCCAGTTTGGGCTCATTGTATATTTCAGATTAGTTTCCGCTTCCGCTTGCAGTGTATAGCAGCAGGTTCTTTTCTTTTCCGTAGGATTCCCGTCTCGGGTACCCGATTCCTAGTTTATTAATAAAAGAACAGTGTTTTCTTCAGCAGCAGGGGTACTCGGGGCGGTGGGTCCTACACTGAGTTACCCAGAAATCAACTACCAAATCGTGTCAATAGAGGTATTCCTAAACCTACATATGAACCTGAACTCTCTAGTAAAGTTAAATATCCTCTGAGTCATTATGTGTCTAACCAAAATCTATCTGAATCAAATCAGTCATTTGTGAATCAATTATCTACTGTATATATTCCTAACAGTGTGCAAGAAGCATTAGCTGATCCAAGATGGAAAGATGTTATGAATGAAGAAATGAGCTCTTTGCAAAAGAATAAAACTTGGTATTTGGTTGATTGTCCAAATGGAAAGAAACCAGTGGGTTATCGATGGATTTATACTGTGAAATATAAAGCAGATGACACTATTGAATGATTCAAAGCAAGACTTGTGGCAAAGGGATATACACAAGCCTATGGAATTGATTATACAGAGACGTTTACACCTGTAGCTAAAATCAACACTGTTCGAGTATTATTGTCTTTAGCTGTAAACTTGGATTGGCCACTACAACAGTTTGATGTCAAAAATGTCTTTCTACATGGAGAATTATCTGAAGAAGTTTATATGGAACTTCCCCCAGGATGTATGATACGAGAAAGTCATAGCAACAAGGTGTGCAGATTGAAGAAATCATTATATGGGCTGAAACAATCTCCAAGAGCATGGTTTGGAAGATTCACAAAGTCTATGAAAGCATTTGGATACCATCAATGCAACTCAGACCACACTTTGTTTTTGAAGAAACGACAGGGTAAGATCACTGCCCTTATTGTATATGTGGATGACATGGTGATTACAGGAAATGATACAGAAGAAAGAAAAGCACTACATGAATACTTGTCAAAAGAATTTGAAATGAAACCTTGGTTCCCTGAAATATTTTTTTGGAATTGAAGTTTCTAGATCTAAGAAAGGTATTTTCTTATCTCAGAGAAAATATGCATTAGATATATTACAGGAAACTGGTATGTCAGCATGTCAACCAGCTAATTCTCCCGTAGAAGACGACTTGAAGTTATGTATTGAAGCTGATCAAGTGCCAACTGATAAAGGAAGATATCAGAGACTTGTAGGAAGACTGATGTACTTAGCACACACAAGACCAGATCTTGCCTATGCCTTGAGTGTCGTAAGTCAATATATGCACAATCCTGGTGAACAACATATGAATGTTGTCATGCGTATTTTGAGATATATAAAATCTGCTCCTGGAAAAGGAATATTATTCACCAAAACTTCAAACTATTAAGACATCATGGTGTATACAGATGCTAATTGGGTAGGAGCAATAGATGATAGGAGATCGACTTCAGGTTATTTTACATTTGTGGGAGGTAATCTAGTTACTTGGAGGAGTAAAAAACAAAACGTTGTTGCTCGCTCAAGTGCAGAAGCTGAATTTAGGGGTATGGCACTTGCACTTTGCGAAGCTTTGTGGCTGAAGCTCCTTCTACAAGAGTTGGGTTATTCGACTAAGCGACCAATTCAGTTGTACTACGATAATAGAGCTGCATGTGATATTGCTCATAATCCAGTCCAACATGACCGAACAAAACATGTTGAGGTGGATAGATTTTTCATCAAAGAGAAGCTAGAAGAGAAAACTTTGGAGCTGCCAAAGATTCGATCTGAAGATCAATTGGCCGATATTCTGACTAAAGCGGTTTCAAGTCAAGTATTGTTAAAGTGTCTTGACAAGTTGGGCATGTATGATATTTATGCACCAACTTGAGGGGGAGTGTTGAGATTTTATTCCCTTAAAATTCTCTTACTTTCCGAGATTAGAGATTGTACAACTATTGTATATAATTATTGTATATCTTTTATTACCTAGGTTAGAGCTAATTAGTCTACTTATTTACTTTCTAGTTTCTAACTTAATTGTAATATAAATTCTTTTTGTATATGCTGGTTGTAAAATATTGAGAGAAATAAAAATCTTATTTTCTCTTTCAAGTAAAAGTAAATAAATTAATCAATCTACTTCTATTATAACCGATCTTTTGGGGGTGATCACGTAGCAGCTCTTGGGTGAAAACGACCACAATTACATTAGAACTTTTAATGGTATTTGCAAAGCTCGAACGGACCACAAGCTGATAGCTAGTCAGCAAATTCAAGAAGGCCAGAAAACCCCAACAAATTCAGTTGTTGTTTAGCGAAGGAAAAAAATTGAACATTCAAGATAGTCAGAAAACATTAACAAAACAAGAAAATTTCGAAAGAGTATCAATGTCAATCAACATTCGTAATAAATAATCATCAAAAAAATAATATATTACCCAAAAAATATTATCCACAAATTCACAAAAAATATCTAGATTTGGCACTCCCCTGGAACGGCGGTAGACAAGAGCAGGGAAAGTTAACACTATGGAACTGAACAACTCGGTGGCAACACAGAATGGAACGACTTTGAAACAGCATTATCGTCTCCGACAAAATGGAAGAGAAGCAAGCAACAGCAGAACAGAAAGCAGATGCAGAAACTTATACCCAAAACAAAGTAACTTCGTTTTGTTAGGTTAAATAAAGAGTTTATCTGCCAGAAAGAGAAAGAGACCCCATGGAGGTGAAGGATGTGCTCTTCATGAGCAAAGGAGACGGAGAAAGTAGCTTCTTTCAGAACAGTTCATTTACGGTATGCTTTGTTGTTTAATTTTCGTTTTGGTTTCATCCTTGCTATGAAGTTACAAGTACTAATTTGCGATACAGCAAAAAGTAGCGGCTATGTCGAAGCCTGCTCTGGAAAAGGTAGTTGAATCTCTATTCTCTGAAGATGTCCTCCCATACCAAGTTCTAAACGTAGCGGATTTGGGTTGTTCTTCGGGATCAACCACATTTGCAGTAATGGGAACTGTGATAGATATTGTGAAAAGAAAATGCAAGGAATTGAATTATCAAATTCCAGAGTTTCAGTTTTACTTGAATGATCTGCAAGGGAATGACTTCAACACGCTCTTCAAAGGTTTGTCCAACTTTATTGAAAAATATGAAGGTCTGCCTTGCTTTGTGATGGGATGCCCGGGTTCTTTCCATGGCCGGCTTTTCCCCAAAAACAGCATGCATCTTGTTCATTCCTCCTACAGTGTCCATTGGCTCTCTAAGGTGCCTGTATCTCTATATCTCTGTATAATTTGTGTTGAGGTTTTATCCTGGATTTATATGACTAATTACTTTTAATTAAACGAAACGTACCGAGACTTACGGACAAAGATGGGTTGCCATTAAACAAGGGAAAAGTTTACATATCTAAAACTAGTCTTCCCGCTGTTAAAGAAGAATATCTTGCTCAATTTCAAGAAGACTTCAACTTGTTTCTCAAGTCACGCTCCCATGAGATGATACCCGATGGTCGTGTTATCTTGATAATCAATGGAAGGCTAACAGAAGATCCCACAAATGGGGAGCCCTGGGAACCTTTAGCTGAGGCTATAGCTGCCATGGTTTCTCTGGTAACTTCGAACTACCCTCCTAAAAGAATTTTTGTGTTGTGTTGAATCTAGCTTCATAAATATTAAATTTGTTCTATTATATTCCACAGGGATTAATTCCTGAAGAGAAGTTAGACTCTTTTAACGTGCCATATTACATTCCATCACAAAAAGAAGTCAAGGATACAGGGGACAGAGACGGTTCCTTTGAACTTGAGCTCCTGGAGACATTTCCAATTCAGACTGGAGACAAAAGCGTATGGAGTAGCGATGAAAAATTTATTAAAAACACGAGGTCTTTCACAGAGTCCGTGGTTTCACACCACTTTGGAGTGGAAATTCTTGACAAATTGTATGATAAATTTGCCCAAATAGTACTTCAGGATCTGGCTATACATGCAGAACCTAGAGAAGTCATAAGCTTTGTTGTTGTGCTGAGGAGATGTAAATCAAAGCTTACAATATGAATTGGACCTTCAGTTTTTCGTCTGACAAATGGGTCTTATTTATTTTTGATTGGGCTACAGTTACCCCAAAAAAAGGCACAAAAACAGTTTATGCAGTTACATTTTTTTCTCTGTTTTACGTTTTTCTTTTTCTTTTTTTTAACAATAAAAAATATATTAACAGAAAAGAGCACAATCCCTAAAATCCTAACCACGACGAGACAGTCTGCCCGACCACAACAAAGGCAAAGCTAAACACAAAAGAAGAAACCCCAATCCAACCTTTTTGAAGGCCTCTCTAGATTCTTACCTAAATAAAACTTAAGAAGAAGAAAAACAGAAAATAACTTATCTCAATACATTTTCTAAAAATGAAGCCATTGCCTTTTAAGTTATCCAAATTATATACAGTCGAAGCTTCAACGTGGAAGAATAAATTAATGGAGCTTAATCTCAATTGCATAACCTCATCAATAATAAAATTACTTTGTCTTTTTGATGCAGATAAAATTATGAAAGATTTTTACAAAAAAAAAAGTTTTTAGGAATATTTAAATTATTTCATAGTATTTGTACATGACAATGGTTTTATTAATATTAAGATAATCATTGTTACTTTAGATTGAGTTATGATTTATACAGGATTGGAATTTTCTATTAATTAGGATTATTTTTCAAGTTTGATTAGTTTTATTTATTCCAATTTATTATTTTATTATTTACTATGCTAATTAAAATAATCATTTTTTAAAGTATTTATACAATGATAAAGTTTTTAGGAATAATAATATTGCCCCTTGGCATAGCAATAAGTGAATCATGTAAAATATGAGTATAGAATTGGGTTGAGGTGAATGTAAAATTTGTACAACCACAGAGGATGAAATAAAGAAAATTTTAAAAAACTATAAAAAAATTTAATAAAATATATAATATGAGGGATTGATTTTACTAAGGGTATGTGAAGGTATGATCTTGAAACTTGTCATGTTGGCGGCTAACCTGACCCAGTAAACTCATGAATTAGAGGATTTTGGTATAACAAGTCGCGCTGAAATTAGTCCAGTATAATCTATGGTTGTGTCTTGTTCTATTAAATGAAACTTATCATTCAATATGATGCAAAGAGAGAAGGATTGATGATGACATTCAAGCCAATCACAATAAAATAACCAGGAAAAAAAAAATAAAAAGAAAAGAAAACTTTGTAGTGGACGAGGGGGCGTCCTTTTGCAATTTAGCTCTTGGAGACAAGAACTTTGTAGTAATGGGGCGTGAGATCTTTTCAAAGGGGAAAAATGTATGACAAGCTTAATCGTATAGTAATTCAGGATTTGGCTACATGTACAGAACCAAACAAGATTCTAAGCTTTGTTCTTGCTGTTGTGTTGAGGCCAATGTAAGCGGAACTAAACTAAACTGCATACATACAGAAGACCTTTCAGAGTCCCTAGTTTCTCACCACTTTGGTGACAAAATGGTCGATCAACTATACGATAAGCTCACTCATATAATCATTATGTATTTGGCTGTACAGGTATAGAACCAGACAAGATCACAAACTCGTCATCAGTTTCAATAAAATAAACCAAATGAGGTAGAAACAATAAACAAATCAAAGGATAATCCATGAAGTTGTTTCCTGATGTATATTTAACATAAATTCAACACTTTCGCTTTTGATGATTGCTCCTTTTTCAATCAAGACAACACTATACAGAAACATGGGGTTAGGTTTATGAATGAGTTGTGATTATGTTGTACAGAACCTAAATGTATCATTTATGCAACCGTTCTTCAGGTCAACAACAGATGAAAGAAATCTTAAAAGTTTCTTACTGTTATGTTTGTGTTTCCGTCTTATATCATCTTCAACAAATTGAGATTGTCTGTAAGTAGAGGCATTTGCATGCCCACTTGATGTGGTGGGCAATTCGCAAATGAATTAGACGCTAGAGAAAATGATACGTTCGATGAAAGCAACAAGATGTCATACTGATTCCTCATTGGCAATTATGATAACATGTTTGAAAGGGACAAATGAATTGTAAAGAAGTCTTCGGATTTTAATTTAGAACAGAAGCGATGGGGTTACGGAACTTAGTTTTGGTCGGTGTTATTCTGAAAACGACATTTCACAATGATAGCCATAGATTTCAATTTACAAGGGGACAGGCATTGATCATCAGCAACCTCTTCCCTTTGAACCGTAAAAATTAACAAAAGGATAGAAGGCTTTTGACCCCTTGAAGAAACTTCGGTATTAATACAATTCTTAGAATTATAGAAAATGCACATAACCAAACAAACAGAAATTGGCAAAACACCAACAGCCACAATCGAACACCACTATGTATATCGATATTTGATCACTTTGATTTGAAAGGAATGGCTCTGATCACCACCACGTGGTATAAAGCTGCAAGAGCTGCTCCGGTGAATGGTCCAACCCAGAAAATCCACTGCATAGAGAAACAGAGTTAATTATTTACCATTCACTAGCTAATTAAATCGGTAGTGGTTGAGTGGGCTTACGTGGTCATCCCAGGCGTGTTTCTTGTCGTAAATGATGGCGGCACCAAGACTCCTAGCTGGGTTGATACCAGTTCCAGTGATGGGGATGGTGGCCAAGTGAACCAAGAACACAGCGAAACCAATGGGCAAAGGTGCCAAAATCTAACCATTTAAGTCCAAATATCTTGTCAAAACCTTTAATTAATACTTTGAACTCAACAACAGAGCCGAGAGATTGATTAACAACTTACAGGAACATGGGAGTCTCTTGCGTTACGTTTGGCATCAGTGGCAGAGAAAACAGTGTAAACAAGAACAAAAGTGCCAATAATCTCAGCACCAAGACCGTCACCTTTGGTGTATCCATGGGCCACCGAGTTAGCTCCACCACCCAAGAGCTCGTATCTGCCTGCTCCTTCAAAACCCTTCACCACACCAGCACCGCAGATGGCGCCAAGGCACTGCATTACCATGTAGAAAATTGCCCTTGTCAACGACAACTTCCTCGCCAAAAACAGCCCGAATGTCACCGCTGGGTTGATGTGTCCCCCTGCAATACCATTTAAAACTAATTCAATATCCAACACAAAACTAGTTTCCCTTACGTGACTTATTTAACATATCTACTTACCTGATATTCCAGCTGTACAGTAGACAAGAGCGAAGATCATGCCACCAAACGCCCAAGCGATCCCTTGAATACCCACTGTTTTACACTTGGTAGTGGGCTGGACGACGCCCATGACTGTCAAAACAGTGATGTACAAGAAGAGAAAAGTGGCTACAAACTCAGCGATACCAGCTCTGTAAAAGGACCAAGAAGTGAGTTCGCCAGGTTCGAACAGCGGAGCCGGTGGTGGCTCGGTGTAGTCCTTGCTATCAGGAACCTGAGCAGCCGTTCCAATTGGCTGCCTCTCGGTGAACTTGTTGGCTCCCAATCTAACATCCTCTTCCTTGCCCTCCATTTCACAGAGACTCGAAACTTTTGCTTCTTCTTTGTTTATGAGCTTTTGATGAGAGTGAAGCGTGGTGGCTGATTCACTGTCGTTTATATAACGAAGAAAAGGAAGTGGTGAGAGCTGGTGGTGGGTCCTCATCAATATACATAATTGAATTTATTTTGTTCATCTAGTGACCGACAAATCATTTTCTGAATTTTTGTGAATTTACACCACTACCCATGTCACTGAGAACGACAATAATTGGGGTAAAATTCTAGTTGGCTCAAGTTCATCCACATATACGTGATGTCGTGGCACCGTCCACCACCAAAGCGCTGATCATATGATACTTCTACGAGGGACATGTTTGGGAAAATGAAAAGAAATTTGGTTATTTTCGTCTTTTAAAACTTCTTTAAACTAAATTATAAAAAAATCATTCTAACAACGATAGACTAAGACTCACATGCATTATTTATTTATAATTTAATACATAAACATTATTATCTATTTGATTAAGAGCAAATCCAGAAATTTATTGCTGGGAAGAATATTAATCATGCTGTAGTGCTCGTCACGGAAAACATTATTTAAAAGACATGGATAAGAACGGGAATGATTAAGTTAAAACCTGAAACTTTCGGAGTTGAAGGTTTGCCCAAACGACAACCCTTCCCACCTAAAACGCAAATATTATATTATATTACGTTTGCGATTATGGAAGCTGAGTGCTAAAATATTAAGAATGATTGTGGCTGGCCACACGGCCGCCCCTCGTTTTGAGGCCACTCCTTTTGGCTTGTCCTCATTAACACTTCAGTTCATTCTTAATTTCAAACATTTTGATCATTTTTCAATTATAAGAATTTAAAGTGACCACCGCCTGCCGCCCATTTATAATCAGAACTTTTGAATTGTATTGGTCAAACATAATTTTTTTTTCCCCAAATATGCCTTCTCTCTTCTTCAGTTTATTTTGGTCTTCTTTAAAACGTTTTTATCCTGAATGTGATGCGGGTTTTCTTTTTTCCAGTCGGTACATACAAGCGTACTCCAACTTATGGAAGGCACTCTTTTTGGTTTTTTGTTTCTTTTATGGCCAAAGGACAATTTTCCACCCATAGATTGAGGCAGGGACAAAGTCCCATCCGTTGAAATTGAAAAGCCCGATCTCTCACCCGTCAACTATTTTTAATATTAAAAATAATATATGTACAGTAATAATCAAGAGTATTTTTATCTTTTTAATATTAAAATTTTATAAATTAATAAAATAAATTTTATATAAATATAAAATATTAAAAAAATAAAAAAAATAATTTTTTTTTAAATTAAAAAAAATTTAAAAAAATTTTTGAAATTCAAAAAACCCAGCGCCACCGCCGCCGACATCGGCAGCGGTGGCGGCCCATAATAGAACCAAGTGACCATTTCCGACCATCTGGTTCCAGGGGAGGCCAGATCTGGTCTCCCCGTTCGGTGGAGGCGGCCAAATCGGCCGCCTCCAGTTTCGGAGGAGGCGGCCAGATCTGGCCTCCTCCGCCCGAAATAAAGGCCAGAAACGGCCGTAAAGGGTCGGCCTTGGCCCCACTGGCCGTTTCCGGCCTTTATTTCTGGCGGAGGCAGCCAGATCTGGCCGTCTCCTCCGAAACTGGAGGCGGCCGATTTGGCTGCCTCCACCGAACGGGGAGGCCAGATGGAACCAGGTGGCTGGAAATGACCACCTGGTTCTATTATGGGCCGCCACCGCCGCCGGTGCCGACGGCGGTGGCGCTGGGTTTTTTAAATTTCAAAAATTTTGTTTAATTTTTTTATTATTTAAAAATTATTTTATATTTTTATTATAAATTTTTAATTTTTAAAAGGGTAATTTAATAATTTTAATAAATAATAATAAAAAAATAGGTGATGGGTAGAACTTCAGGCTTTTAAACTTAAGCGGGTGGGAATTTGTCGCGGCCTCAAACTATGGGTGGGAAAATGTCCTTTGGCCTTCTTTTATCGCAACCATGGCTGGAGTTCTTCCATGGGTTTCAGATGCATTTGATTTACAGAGCATACGTACATGTTCCATCGTAGTACAGAGCTTTACTTTTCCCATGGAATATTTAGTGGTACTGTCTATTTTTAGAGTCGTTATAATTTTTTAATAAATTATAAATATATTTATATTTGTTTAATATATTATATAAATATATTTAAATTTTTAATAAATTATAATAAATATACTAATACTGTAAATGTTTTAATAAATATATTTATATTTTTAATAAATTATTATAAATATGTTTATATAAACAAATATTGTTATTAAATTGAACTTAATCTAAATTTTATCTATATAAAAATTTATCGAGTTCAAATAAATCTAAATTCAAATTTGATTTGGTTTAAATCCTATCCTAATAATATTTTCTTATATATATATAAAGTGAACTTTCGATCATTCTCTCCTATTTTAAAAAAACTCATCTACAACTTGTCACTATTTATCATCATGTTTGTCTCGGTGAGTGATTTTTATTCTATAAACTATTGACAAAAGATTAGTTGTTACAATTTTTTGCTTTTATTATGCATGATAGACATGATGGTCAAATCACATATTATATCGTATATCAAAAACTTACTTTTTTGTATCATGTTGTATCATAAGATACATTTTTTAAAAATAATAATAACAAATTCTAATTGTCAAGTTATCATTTGAAAAAATATCACAAACACTATTTGAAATTCCAAAATTTATCATATATTATAAAATACTAATAACGATGCATGATGGTTACTTATGTGAGTGATATGAGCTCGATTAGCTAAGTTTGTATTAAGTATAAGTTAGAAAATCGTTTTTCAAAATAATGAAACAACACATTCTACCAAATCAAAAGTATGAGTAGAAAAGTAAAGTGGATAATCAAATTTTTACATGATTTAACTAAGGTTAAACTTAGCCTATATCCATGAGATCAAGCCTAGCTTAAGTCGGCTTAGATTCGAGCTGAACCAAACGTAAACAGTAACATGTTCGTGTTTGGCTCGTTGCGTACTGTTAGGATTCAGGTTCGGGTTCGTCAAATATTTTTATAACAAAGTTCGTATTCGTGTTTAGTTTGTATAATTAAGTTCGTATTCAGTTTGTATTCGTATTCAATTCATATAATTCATTTTTATATTTATTAAAAATTATAATTAATACAAATAATTAATAAAATTTAATTAAAAAATTATTATTTTAAGTTTGGGTTCGTGTTCGTGTTCAGTTCATATAGTTCGTATTCGAGTTCGTGTTCGCTGAATTTTAAAATTACAGTTTGGATTTGTATTCGTGTTTGAATTCGTTTGATTCGTTTCGAGCTTGATCGAACTGAACTTAAAAATGAATCCAAATATATTCAGTTCGAATCTAACCCTAAGCTTAAGTGATCTCAGTCGGTTGTTCAAGCTCTTCTTAAATTTTCAGTTGAAATCCCCTCGAGCATCACGCACACATTTGCATCCCATAATTTGACAAACTTCTTCTTTGACAAACTTATTAACAAAACAATTGTTCAATGATGTAAAGAATCAAGTCTATAAGATTCAGCAACTGAACAATATTAAAGTAAAGATAAAGCGAATTCTTATAAACAGACCATTAACAAATATATGATACTAATTGATATTCACGATATGAGTTTGGTGGTTAACAAAGCCTGTTTTGAGCTAAAAATAAGCTGGAAATTAATCTCTCGCAACAATGAAACAACATATTCTACTAAATGAAAGCAAGAGCAGGAAAGTAAAGTGGACACAACAAATTTTTTAACTAAAATTCAACAGATCTTACATTCATAGGACCAAGGATGGCTCAAGCAATCCATTAAAACTGAAATCAGCATACAAGTAAACATTCTCGATTTACTCAATTAATTTATGAACTCTTCTATAAAAGACGTTTATCCTAAGATTTTAAGTACTTCCAAGTTTTTCACTCAATTGTTCTAGCTTCTTTTGAACTTTCAAGCCGAAATCTCTTCCAGGTTTAGTCTCAAATTCCCTTCAAGCGCCAATCACTCGCATCCCACGATTTGAGAAATTAAACTAACCTGGATGACAAAGATTAAAAACAAACAAAGAAGAAGACATCATTGTAGAGCTAGATTCGAACTGAATCAAATGTGAACTCATATATGTTTGTATTCAGATTCATTCATTAGGATTTGTGTTTATGTTTGTGTTCGTATTTGTCAAATTTTGTATAATAAAATTCGGATTCGTATTTCAATTTGTATAATTCAATTCGTATTCGGTTTGTATTCATAGTTATACTTTTATTCAGTTCGTATAATTCATATTTATATTTTATTAAAAATTATAATTAATAAAATATAATTAATAATTTTTTAATTTAAGTTTGAATTCGTATTCGATTCATACAGTTTATGTTCAGGTTTATGTTCATTAATTTTCAAAATAATAATTCAGATTTATATTCGTATTTGAATTTAAACTATTTATTTTATTCAAACTGAATTTAAAAATAAATTCAAATATATTTAATTTAAATATAATTCTACGTCATTGAGCTTGCCTACACTAAATCATATGACCACGAACAAAATGACACTATAAAATTAGTCCTAAAAACAAGAAAAACAAGTCGTTCTATAAACGAAAAATCACAACAACACACTTTAGATAACAAATAACTAATTTGAATATAAACGAAATAAATTGTCAGTTTTACCTGAATGGATTTTATTGTTTAGGTGCTCACAGAAAATGCAACCATGTGCACAAATTTGCACGTGCACATAAAACCAAAATCCCTTAGGATGCATTTTTCATTCTTGTCCTCTTTGTTGATGTGTTTAGGTTAATGGTTTTTTAAACAAAGTTCCTGTTTTATTATTTTGAATTTAATCTCTGGCCAAACAACTTGTTCCTACCCAAAGTTTCTTTAAATAAATTTCTCATCCAAAAACTTAAACAAATCCAAATACTAACCCTTTGACCAAAATCTTTCTTATTTTATTAATATTTTGATGAAATAACTAAAATACCCTTCAATAAAAAAATAAATAATATTAATATTAAAGTATATTTTAATATAAAAAATAAAATAAAATTTAAAAAAATCGACCATTATTATAAACCTAATTAAATGATAAAAAATGATCACCTGATTGGATTGATAGTCAGATTTAATATCATTTGTCATCAAGAATGATTAAAAATTGTTGATTTTAAACTATTTTAACTAATTAAATTTAACAGTTAACTGATAAATTTAATCATTAACTATAATTAATAAGTAAATATTTAACTTTTTAAAAGTTTTTAAATACGAATTTATTGTTTAAGAAAACTTTGGGTGGGAATAAGTCGATAGGCCTTAAGTTTTTAATAAGGTCAAGGAAATGCAATATAGCCCACCTTTGGGTCCGAATGTTTTGTAGTAAATAGTTGTGCTAGGTTTCACATCATAAACCAACCTCATAACATCTTCAAAAGTGACAATCTGTAAGCCTTGGCCACCTTCCAATATAAACCTTGCGTTGCATTTCTTTTTTCTTTATCTAACTCACATGTTATCCTTCAAAAAGAGGTAACAACATCTATGGTGTGCGACCGGAAAAATGGTTTCGATCCAACCTATTATACTGGGATGAAAACCATTTTTCACTGCCCTCTAATATAATTCATTTTATTACCCTTTTATCCATTTTAATCAATTTATCGATAGTTATTTATAAGATATAAGATGATTTATTTTAAGGATTCTAAAAAATAAAAATTTTTGTAAAAAACATATATATATATATATATATATGTTGAAATTTTAATTTTTTCCTAAAATTTCCTATGTGCTACAAATTGATTACACATCCAAGGAAATTTCCTGATTATATATAATTATGTCAATTGATTATATAGAAATTTCCTGAGGGTTGTTGGTTATTTTTATATAGATCCCTTAAAAAGAGACTAGTTTAGTTACATTATAAGATACTGAAATTTAATGATATGAATTTCTTTAAGCTTTGATCTAGCCGTCCAGTTGCTTGGTGGGTTGCCTTAAATTCCATTACGAAAGAGCTTTGGGCTGGCCGTCATCTTCAGTAACTATTTTTTTCTTTTTAATTTTTACCTTAACAAAAATTGTTAACAACTTAATTTAAAATTTATTCCTAATTAATCATCACGGTTGAAAAGAATACAACAACCGTTGATTCCATCCATCTTTCGATCTGACGGTTGAAATGAACTCCTTCGCTCTTTCTTTTTGTTTCGGACGGTTGAAAACATTGTTTCAAAATCCACGGAAGATTCTTATCTGAGACAGCGTACACACGGATGCAGCCTCTAAGAAACTGCGAGAGGCTATTATTACCAATTATCTCGAGACACGTTTCGATTAGTCGGCGTCTTATAGGCTCTTATTTTTTCCACTCGCTACACCTTCGCCACACTGTAGCATCTCCTGCTCCTTCTCCCTCTCCCTCGCCGACTAGAACAAAAAACATTCTCCCTGACGGTGATGAGAGGGAGCTTTTTGTTTAACGGCAACCGTCGAACGGTTCAAAGATTCAGACAATTGGCGATGCAGCCGAAGATAAAGTTTATTCTCTGTTGCTGCATCGCGTTGTCAGCGATTTTACTACTTTGCCGCGGTTCCTCTTTCATCGAATGGACGGATAGCAGCACCGAGCCGGTGGATCGGTACGCTCCGCCACGGTTAGTATTCACTTAGACTTTAAGGTGGTTCATAGTTTGTAGTTTAAATTTTTTTTGAGCAGAATAATGAATTTCATTTCAAAGCATCATGGAGAATTACTATGTATTTTCAAGTAGGTTTTTTAATCAGCTGATATTATGAATATCTGTTGCAGTGGAAGTTCGTTTAAATGTTTAATAGTTAGTTCTCTTAAGATTATAACCTTTTAATTAACCACTAATTAAGGTAAGGGTTATGTTTTAAATCTGGGTGCTTTATTTTGTGCACAGGAAAGGATATGCAATTTTAATGAACACATGGAAGAGATATGATCTACTGAAGGAATCGATTTCTCATTATGCCTCGTGTCCGGGACTTGATTCAATACACATTGTTTGGAGCGAGCCTGATCCTCCTCCAAAATCGCTTACAAAATTTTTATACAATGTTGTGGAGAAGAATTCAAGGAAGGGCCAACGGGTTGAACTGAAATTTGATATTAATAAGGAGGATAGCTTGAACAACAGATTTAAGGAGATTAAGGATTTGGAGGCTGATGCAGTTTTTTCAATTGATGATGATGTTATATTTCCTTGCTCGTCGGTGAAGTTTGCTTTTGAAGTTTGGCAAAGTGCACCGGATACAATGGTTGGATTTGTACCTCGGAAGCATTGGGTATGTCTTTACCTACTATATTTCCTTCGATGCTGCAATTTAAACATGAACTTTAAATAAGTTCACTATTATTAATTGAAGAATGAAGATATGACTTGTATCTCTCCGAAGTCTTATTTGGTGCACATTCATTTGGATTTGTACTATGGATTAATAGTCGGTTCACTTGCCTAATAATTCATTTTTTCTATCAAGTACCACCAAATACAAAACAGAACTGTACATGTTTCTGTATCATGGATACTATCTCATGGTCAATTGATGTATGCACTAGATTAGAAATATATGAACAAATTAGCACAAATTCAAATGTCAATTGATTCCATCAATGAAATTTCCAACTTGAAGTGTCAGTTTGTAAACTCAATCTTGATATAGTTTCCAGTATTTATATCTGTTACTTCAAGTTCAAAGCATGAAACACATACTCTGAATCTGTTGCTTTAATGTTTATTCAGAAAGGTGATACGGGTAATTACATATATGGTGGGTGGTGGTCTGTTTGGTGGACTGGTACATATAGTATGGTGCTTTCAAAGGCTGCCTTTTTCCACAAAAAATATTTGCAGATATACACAAATGAGATGCCAGCATCGATTAGAGAATATATAACCAAGAACAGGTTCTTTATTCACTTCATTAATCTGTTGCTTTTATTTTTTCAGTCATCTTCTGAGCTCTGTTGTTTACAAGTTTAATTACTCCCTAATTGTTGGATTGATTTACCAGGAACTGTGAAGATATTGCGATGTCCTTTCTTGTGGCAAATGTGACTGGTTCTCCTCCTATATGGGTTAAAGGTAAATGATATGTCAATCTTCATGCTCCTGAGATGCTGTAGGGTTTATGGTCGCAGTATATATGACCCCTAGCAGTTTTTGCTTCACAGGTCCCTCTTCACAGTAGAAGGCTTCTTAGATGTATATAGTTCTGGATGACAGCACTGGAGCTTTGATAAAATTGGTGTTCATAGTATCTATTCATAATGTTTAGAGAATTATCATTACAACCATAGATTTAAACCCAAATTAAATATGGAATATTAAACGTCATCTTCTTCTTATAATGGCTTTTTCTTTCTTTTTAATTTTATTAACTTTGTTCTTTGTGTTATCTCCTTTCAATCAACTGTCTACATTAGAAAAGTGCTTTTGCTATATTACTGTCATCTACAATTCCATCATTTTTCTTTTTCTCTAAATGACAACTTATTCTAATATTCATTTTGCTGCTTGTAGGCAAGATATACGAGATTGGTTCAACTGGCATTAGTAGCCTGGGCGGTCATACTGAGAAAAGATCGCATTGTATTAATAGATTTGCAGCTGAGTTTGGCGTAATGCCACTGGTATCTTCTTCCGTGAAGGCTGTGGATAGTCGCAAGCTCTGGTTTTGGTGAGGCTTTTCCACTTTATTAGTAAAGCTAAAATTCCACTTAACAGCTAGAATCATTTCAATTCATTGTTGAGTTGTAGTTGTGTTGATTGGACAAATTTTGTATTATTATTATTACCATGTAACAAAGAGGCAATTAGCCAGTTTAAAGTAGTTGTGATTTTATACTCTTTATTATTAATGCGCCAACGAACATGTACTTAAGCATACAAACCAGATAGAAATAATGATAACTAGAAATAGAAGAATTTGTAAATACTAGAGTTTTATTTCTATTTGGAAAACTACCTTCAAAGGGGTTATTGATTTTTATTTGTACTAAGAGAGTTAACTCATGAATTGTTTTTACATGGCTTAATAAGCTAATTCAGTAAACAAATCAATCCAACAAAAAACCAGGAAAATTTTTTTCCTAGTGATCATGGTACTGACGTGGTGTTAATTTTCATTTACGATGCATCATGTTTCTGCATCACAGTGTCAATTGGTGAGAGGAAAACATGTATCTTCACCGCCGGTGCTCCACAGAAAGGTGGCGTATTTGGAAGCATGGTAAGTGTTACTTGGATCAGCTGCCATTGCTTGTAAGTATCTCTCTTCGGCACCCAATAGATCCTTCCTTATTGTCCACAGGAAGTCGGCAAATCTACTCAAAGCCTCGGCGTCCAGCGGTTCTACCTGGACTGCTCGCTTGTAGCACTCTTCTGCCCTGTTTAACCCAAAATTTGCGAAAAAACAAACAAAATTACCCAACAAAAGGTACGTGTTTAATATGTTTGAAATCCAGGGTAACATTGCATAATAATGAATTACCTATCGTAGTCTCGGGCAACTAGATGTAGCAACTGAGCATAATTTGTGAGCAGAAGCGAATTATTTGGCTCCTCAGCTACGGTCATCTGGTAGAGGAGATCTATTCTGAAATAATCCACATAATCTTCTGGTTCAAGCTTCACAGTTATAGGCGTCATAAAAAGCTTCTTGGTCTCTAGTCCTGATTCCTCTTGCATTCTTGAGGCTTCTTCCACCATAGAGTTCCACAATTCTACATCTTGAGTCATTTCATGATTTACCTCAGATTTCTCATCAGGAAGAACTCTAGGCCGTTCAACAGAAGGTGATAATCTGCGCATATGCCAATCCCCACCTTCAGTTCCATCAACAGTTGGCCTCACTATTTTCCCACCACCATTGTTGCCCACATCAGAATCTGAGTCTTCCAGTTGCTTATCAATCTGTGACTCTGAGATGGTCTCACAAGAGGAGCTTGACAGTGAAGGAGCGGCAACAACAGCGTGATTGCTCATCGAATGGACTGTAAAATTAGCCAGAAGAATCATCACATAGACCATCAAAGTGGGAGTTGGCGAAAAAACTTTTTGGAAGAGCCAAACAAATGATATATTCATTTCTCTTTGGACTTTACTCATAATCTCCTTCAAGTCTTCAGAATATAGGTTCTCCCTTATATGTAAGGCATAGTTCTGAAGCTCTCTAATAATGAATACCAATGAAGAAAACGCTTTCTTCACCGAACAATAAGCAAAATCCCCTACATCCCCGAAACCCTGTTGCCATTTTTGCTTTCTTTTTATCATCTTCAAGGACAAAGGAATGCCAAGGCAGTTTGCTTTCTTTTCAATGTTCACTCTGTTAATTTCATCTCTCTCCGGCCAGTGCTCCGCCTCTGGATGGATGCCAAGCAAATGATGCTCTAGAAATTCAAACTGTGAAGGCATAAATTCTGTTGAAATCTTCACTCTTTGATCATTTTTATGTTGTTTTTGACCAGCATTGCAAGAAACTTCCGTTCTAGCATAGCCTGTGTCCTCGTCATTTTCTTCTTCATCACCCTCAACAACATCAAACTTATCTGCCAAACCTTCCATCATTTTATATAACTCCTCTTCGGGAAATTCATCAAACTCAATACTGCAAAATCGCTTCAGATTATTACCTCTAGAATTACACAACCCGAAACCCCAATTCGTCTCTCTACTTTGAAAAATTAGAGGCGGTTTCCTTCTAGTTCGAGTTGTCAACAAAGAAGAAGAAATAAAAGAGGCTGTTTTTGAAGAAAAAGAAGAAGAAGAAGAAGAAGAGAGTGTACAAGGCGATATAAGCTGTACACTCTTTGATACAAAATTTATCATCATTTTCTAAGTATGCAACCTCAATTTTGATGAAGCAAGCTAGAACTAACCCAAAAAAAACCAAGATAGAGAATTTATAAATGAGGAATAAGAACAGATAGAAAAAAAATAAAATAAAACCACTTGTTGCTGCCCCTTAGTTGAAGGTGGCATACCTTATTTACAGAAAATGTGCAAAATGGCACATTTTATTCATATCAATAAAATCTAAATAAATAAGATTACCAGAGAGTCTAGCACTTGCTTTTGCTTTTCAATTCAACTCCACCTGAAAATTTGACAAAGCAACACAACAAAAACCCCCATTAAAGTCAAAGATCAAATGCTTTTGAAGAAAATTTAAACAAAATCGATAAAAGAAGATTGACCCACCAAAGAATTTCAGAAGGAAAAATTGTAAAACCTTACCAATGTTTTACACGTTCTCTTAAATGCGGTCTTTCATTTCCAGGATCATCTTTCTCTTACAATGAAATGAAAGTGACAAGGCAAGTTAAAGAAGCTTGTGAGCGAAAACACGTGGAGGGTCACATGTCGGAATGCAAGACACGTGGTGTAATGAAATTTGGTATTTGTTTCAGAGTTCCGAGTCACATGCTAGGCTAGAGTGAAGGTCGGACATTCAATCGCGTTTTGCTCTGTATCAAATATTTATAAATTACAAAAGGCCAAATAACTTGTTCCCACCGAAGGTTTCCGTAAGTACCCAAATTTTTACCCAAAAATTATAAAAAATTTAAATACTCATCCCTTGATTAAATTTAATAATCAATCGTTAAATTTAATTGATAAAATATATTTTTTTTAATAATAATAATTAAAAAATAATAAATTAATTTTATAAAAATAATTAAAATATTATATTAAAATAATAAAAATAAATTAATAACAAATTTTTAAACTTAATTAAAATTTTAAAAAACAGTTATCGTTATCATTAATCTAACTAGGTGGTTAGTTAGATCTGTGCCCCTCAATGACGAAAACGATTAGAATTGTCCACTTACGCCAATGAGAATGGTTGAAAGTAGTCGATGATATAAACAATTAAAATCTTTAATAGTTAAATCTAACGGTCTCTAATATCTAGGTGATCAGATTTAGTAGTTAATCAAACTAAATAATCGTTTTTAACTACTTGATTAAATTAACGATGACCATTATCGTTGACCACCTAATTAATAACGACTATTATTGTCAACGGTTACTTTTTAAAAAATTTTGTTATTTTTTAATAAATTTTTAAATTTATTAGTATTATATTAATATCATTTTATAATAAAATTTATTTTAATATTAATATTTATATTTTTTTTATTAAAAAGTATCTTAGATATTTTATTAAAATGTTAATAAAATTGAAAGAAATTTAATTAATTGGTACATATTTAATTTTTTGAAGTTTTTGAGTAAATATTTACTAGTTGGGAAATCCTTGGGTGCGACACTTGTTCTCCATTGCTGCTGCTCACACCTGTTACTCTTCTTGCGTTTCTCAACTTCGAATGGGCCTCTGAGTTTCGTCTTGATTGGGTATTGTTTCGCTCATTTTCAAATGGGTTGTAAATGGGACTACGATTTTAATCTCTTTGGGTGCTGGTTTTTCACATCAAAAGGATTCTAAATTCTCACGAGTTTGCTGCTTCTTAATCTGAGTGCTTGTGCATTTTTAGGAGAGATTCCTGTATGTTTGATGAAATCATTTTCTTGTAATTGAAACTGAAGACAAAGAAGTCGCACGAAGCCAACCACAGCGTAGTAGATTTTGACGCGACGGTGACGATTCTGAGGGACTCATCATTCACGTCAATTTCAGGTCCAGGAACACGCACACCAGACGGCGGTGCGGTGGTGACGAAAGAAGAGTCGGTGAGATTATGATAAAAAAAAAAAAAAGAGAGAAAAAAAGGAAAAATGGAACTCATTCAATAATAGATTAGAATAATATGTTACAAATCCCTCAAAATTCATTCAATAATATATTTTACAAAAGAATAAATTTAAACATTTTTCCTTTTTTTTTTTTTTTTTGTTTTAAGTGTGTCAAATCCGTTTCAACTCTCACTGTTTCTTTTCGTGACTCCAAAACTCCCCCAAGAAGGTCTTTGCAGCATCCAAACTCGGGTAATAAGTCGGCTCCATAAAAACCTGACTCAACGAGTCGCACGATTCCCCACTCACCACAACTCGATTTGCTTTCGCCTCCAAACTACCCATAACCAGGACCAGCACCTGCTTGTACGCGTAAAAGAACCTCTTCACCGCCGCCTCTACCGCCTGTAATGCTTGAAGCAAATGAATCTTCACGCTATCTGTCTTCTCACTGTACAACCTCATCGCCGCCTCCTGAACCCTGGGGCCGCCGGTGGGGTCTGCCTCCACTCCTAAGATTAACGGCACCTTGTGTTTCAAGTCTTTCGAAAGTCTCGTGATCTCCACTAATCCACGTGATCTGAAACAAAATGCGTCGGATTCGGATTCCGATTTGATTGATAACTGGTTTTTGAGTCTTAAGAAATCGCTCGGGTCCATTAACACGTGGAGGTCCTGGATTTCCGCTAGTAGTTTCCAGATTCTTTCGAGCAAATAACAGTCGTTCGCTGCTTGTTCAAACTCCTTGTGTTCGATTCTTAAAACGATGCGTTTTAGGAGCTCTTGTGCTGTGAAAATCCATGCCTCTATAATCTGCTGCGTCGTGTATAGAGTTTGGTTCTCTTGATTGTCTATAACGTGATAATAGGGGTTCTTTTTTAAAGCGTGGAGTTCGTTCGGTCTGCAGACGGCGTCGTAATCGAGGTTCGGCTTTCCGGCGAGGTTTGGCTCTCCAACACCCAGAGTGTAAGGACGCCGCCTCATCTCGCACTCGATGGTGTACATAATCTTCTCCGCTACGTCCTCGGATTTCTGCCACGTGGCCAGACGCGGAAGCAAGCTGTGTTCGCTTGCTCTGTTTACAAAGCTTGACCCTCCGCCTGGAACCTTCCAGACCTCCGCGGAGCTCCCGTCGCGAGTCAAAACGCCGTCGGTTGTGGTCAAATCAACGAATGGAGCCGAGCCGTCTTCCTCCTCACATAAATTAGCTACGAGCTGAATCTGAGACGTTGCCAAAAACTCCAGCCGACGCTTGAATTCGCGTCGGTTCGCATACGGCCTTGGATCAGATAAAACAATTGAAAGAAACCGAAACGTGATCTCCAAAGCTTGTAAAGCCGGTTTCAAAACGGCTTCGTTTTTCCAGTTTGGAAATTCCCTTGAAGTGCATAGCTTTTTAAGCTCGGCAAGACGAAGATACTGCTCGTAAGCAGAACAACTCGAGTCGGAGCAAGGAACAGGTGATTTAGTAGCGCCACGAAACGCTGTAGGAATAGAAACATGAAGCTTGTTTGAAAGTTTCGGAGATTTGTTTGGCATCTTGGCTTTACAGTCGAGATCTACCATGATGGAGAACAAGAGAATAAAAGCAATGAAATGTAATTTCTTAAGCTTTAGACTTTTGGTTTGATCAAGAGAGAAGAGAGATGGTTTGTATATATAAGGGCGTGGCAGGGGATAAGAAGAACAAGGCGTGTGGAATGGAGAGGAGGGGAATATTGAAAGTCGCCTTAAGATTTCGAAATTTTTTAAAATTATTTTAGAAAAAGAAAAAAACGAAGCTTATCCATTCCACCAAACAACGAAGGAAAGAAAATGCGCTTATTACAATGGCATGGGCATTGAATGGAATCAGTCTCGTTGGTCGTTTGTTCTTTGATTTAATGTAATTTAATTCCGCCAAAGGTGGTGATCTCCTGCAACCGGTCTCATCCTGCACTCACCCCACTTTCAATTATATAAAATTCAAATTCAAATAAAATTGTGTTTGGGCTGATCCGTTCAACGGGCTCTAGAAGTGGTTTATTTCCGGGATATTTCTTGTCAACTTTCCAATTTTTGTCCACAAGTCAAACAGGAAGGAAGGCGCCAAGTGAACGTACTGTGCGTCCCTCATCTTGTCCACAACTTCGGATGGATTTTTAAAGTTTTACTCACAATCTGGGACCCTCCTTAACTTGTCAGTCAGTCCGAAACCTTAAAGGACATCGAAGTTGCGCAACCGCGGTCCACCCAACTCACCACGAAAAGTCATATTTAAAACCACTTTATATTTAATTGAAACATTTTGACCATTATAATAATTATAATCTAATCGTGATTTGGAATTAATTTTTTGATAAAAATACAATTAAAAAACTAATCTTATTAAATTTTATTAACTTATTTCATAATTAAATTATTTACATAAACTATCGTAAGTAAGTATGTTATAATTATTATTTAATATGAGAATTTAAATTAAATACTTGTATTAGCAATTAAAAAAAATTAAATTATGATAATAAAGAAAGAAAAATCAATGGATGTATAGGTACTTGTTCCACTTTGGTTTGGATAACTTTCGGTCATTGTGGGCTGGTCTCGTTCCCACTTAAAAGGTTATCCTAAAGAAGAGAACATTCTCAATCTCCGGCTCCCCGTGTTTACCGTTCCTAATTTTCTACTCCCATCCCTGTGATTGGTCCACGTTGCAACCGCTGATTGGTGCCAACCGTGGTGCTCTCCAACTCGGCTAATTGGTCTTTGCTCAACTAATCACGCGGCCAAGCACATGACTCACATCCCTACGCTCGACATCTGGCGTCTGTGTCACGTGCTCTCACCAACTAGTTATCTACTCCCACCTGTCGGATGTACGTAGACAGCCCACGTTACATTGACGGTGCCATGCTGTCATTTATTTACCGGCCACGTGGAAGTAAACAGCTGGGTTGTTTGGTTAAATCTAGATTGGCTTCCACTTGAGGACACGCGTGGTATGAAATTGAAGCGTTGATTTCGGGCGTATGGGCCGCTGGATTGTTTTTATTTGTATTTATTTTTTTGACTTGGAAGCGAGTCAAAAGACTCAAAACGGTGTAGTAGCTGGCAAAGAGGAAGCATGTTTTAGGGCACATAATGGAGGCTTCACTAGGCCCACTGGAATTGAAAATCTAAATCAGCAATACAAATTAAAAATATTTAATATGACTGGTCAGCAGAAAAACATACTACATGAATTTCATGACCATGTCCCAAGTCATAAAAACTGTTTAAAATTTATGTACCTAAAGGTTCAAATTATATCTTCCACCAGAATTGACTCACGGGAAAGCGAGAGATTGCGAAAAGCACAAAGGAAGGCCCCTTAAGCTAGACTCTTGACCCAATTAACTATTAATAAGGATTATAGTTTACTGTATAAAATTCAAGGCTAAATTCAAATTAAATTTGAATTCGGATTTAATGAATATAATAGATACAAGTTCGAATTTGAGTTTCAAGATTTGATGACTTAAATCAAGCTTCTTAATAAATTTTTTAATAAGTTTTTTAACTTATATTATTATCGAATCTTATAATAAGTTTTTTAATATAGATCATTAAAACAATGTTTTTAGTCGATTCAAATTGAATTTTTTTAAATTTGTAAACTTGATGAATTGAAGTTTAAGTTCAAAAATATTAAAGTCACAAATTATAGTTCGCTTGAGTCAAGTTTGAGTTTGAGCAAATTTGATTCGAATTTAACCATATTTTTCATCCAAAGTTTGGTGAAACGACAATTTTCTATCTTTAGAGTTTCAAAAATTCAAATTCTCACATATCATCTATTTTCTATAGTGAATTCTATTGTGTAAAAGAGCAATAAAGTTATGTTACATGGACATATCTATTTTCTTTTTCCTCTTGTTCTTTTTATTTTCTTTTTTCCTCTTGTTCTTTGTATTTCCACTTTTTCCCTCTTATTGTTACTATTTTATATTTTTCCCTCTCCGCATTGTCCATTATGATCACCATTATCACTTCTCATAAATTAGTCATTTCTTCTTAACCTAACCTCAATCAATTTTTTTATAAGTTAGATGCAACATCTACCAGTACCAATATAACTTTTGATATTATTGGTGACTTTGTCTTGTCTCGTTTTTTTTTTTTTAAATGATAAATTTTTAAGTTAATTATAATTTTGATATTTTTCAAGGGTTTAAACATGATTTTTTTGAATTAATAAACACAATATTTATAATTTGATATTTGTATTAGGTGTTGGGGAAAATTTTATAATTATAACAAAAAAAAAAAAAAAGGCAAAACAATTATTCTTAAAAAACTAAAAAAGAATATATTATATGTGAGAATTTAAATTTTTAAAAAGAACGAAAATTTATCATTCTACTGAACCTTGACGGGAATTTATGTTTTCGCCTAGTTTAAAGTGACAACAATAAACTTTACGTGCCATCTTCCTTACTTATTGCTAGTCAAATACCTCGTAACCACTTTAAGTGTATTACCAATTTTTGTGTATACACATCCATTCATTTGTTACTTAATAGTAAATCTTTTCTTAATTTCTAATTATATAACTATACAATGAATTATTAATAATTATATGTATATATATATTTTAGTATCTACTTGTGTACATAGATTATATATTGTTTTGTGATTGGATATTTATTTATCTTTAATTAAAAATCATCTAATTATGTTTTAATAACATAACGATGTATTATTTAAGTATACAAATAAATATTTAAACATATGTGTACACAGTTTTATTAATTATTAATAGACAAACGTCTTCTTTGTCTATTTCACTTTTTAACTGTTACGATAAAAATATAATTTGAATGAACATTAGTTTGCGTTTCTCGCATTTATTTCACAAAAAACGAAATTTGATGCCACAATGTTACTTTAGGCCAAGGCTAAATCACTATTTTTCATCAAACTTCGATGAAACAATAGTTGTTTACTTTTTAAGTCTGGAAAAAAAAATATATAATTTATCTTTTGATATTCATTTCCCTTAGTAAGTTCCATATGGTTTTCCTATAAATGACTAGCTTTTTCCTTTCGTTGAAATTATGAAATTATGTTTGATATTTAATACAAATGTCAAATTATTAATACATCCTTATTAATTTAAAAATTTATTATTTAGACTCCTAAAATATCAAAGCACTAGTCAATTTTAAAATTTATCACTTATATTTTTAGAACGTAAAATTTCAATTATTGAAGAATAGTAGTTGCATTAACCACGGTGGGAGAAATGTTGTCATTAACGGAGATGATAGGGACATGATCGCATCGAGAGAAGGGAGACAAGACATGTATGATCATTAATACAACTGAGGAATGATAAAAAAAAAAATGAACAAAATATGGTCGCCGATGACAATAAGATAGATACCAATATTATTAGTGATCAATTTCAATTTTGGGAAACTAATTGAGATTAAATTGAGAAGAGAAAAGATGACAATGATGAAAAGAGACAATATTAACGAGAAGTGTTAGAGAAACAAAGGGAAAAATGAGAAAATAGAAATAATAAGGGAAAGAGAGAAAATAAAATAAAAAAGTATAAGAGAAACTTAGAGAAAATAGAAAGAATAAGAAGGAAAGATTAAACGAAATGATTTATGTAAATAACCTACTTAGCATTTGAATTCACCAAAATGAATAAATGATGAGAGAAATTGAACTTATCAAACGTAAAATATAAGATATTGTCGATCTATCAAAGTTATGGTAGACGATAGTCATTTGGCCTGCCTTACCCAAATTAAAGGGAGGAAATTTTAGGCAACAGGTCAGGGTAATTGAGTAATTTACTGTATTATCAACAATTATCTGCCACATTAACATGATAATACTAGTAAAATTGGAATGATTTTGTTTCAGAAATGATGTTAAAAGTGATAGAAAAGGGAAATATACAATGAAGTGAAGTAAATTGAAAGAAAGAGAGATGAATGAAATTGAAAGTGTGGATGATGATGATGAGAAAGAGAAAGAGAAAGAAGAAGAAGAAGAAGAAGAAGAAGAAGAAGAAAGATTGCTGGCATTATATTCGGCCAAAGGAATAAAAAAGAAGCAGAGGGTAATTTGGATCACACTGGGGTGTTGTGGGCAGTTGCCATCACGAAGTTAGGAATAAGTCAGATTCTGATCCAACTTGTTGCCATTCAAACACGAAAATCGATGTCCACAATGAAAGACAGCCCCAGAAAATGCAGGATAAATCATTCCAAAAGCATAAATTTAAAGCTCCTATTTGGTGGATTATAACGTTTGAGGAAAAAAAAAAAAAATGAATTTTCTAATTTTGAATATTATATTCATAAAGTTTTTACATATGTGTTCGAATGAAACCATAACCCAATTGAAAATACTCAACAAGCTACCAATTACTTCAATTTTAACCATTATAATTAAAGTATAATTATTTTTTTTTTTACCACATCAAAAATTAGACACATTTGGATGATTAATTCAGGTAAATCCTCACTTTTCGGCATAGCCCATGAGCCATAAAAGCAAGTCGTGTCAGGGCCGTGAAAGTTGACCCACCCGTCTATACAATATTGTAAAAATAAAATAAAATAATTATTAAATATTACAATTAAATCATATTTTTTTATAAAAAATTATTATATAATAAAAAAATATATTTATTTATAATAGGTGAATTAAGACATAATAATTAATTTCACATCTGTAAAAACGTTGTAAACTTGATATTTGAGTTTTTATTTATAATGAAAAAAAAAAATTGTTGGAGTGTGTCTTTCAATTTTAAAGTTTTTTTATTTCATATTAAAAAATATATTTTATATTAAGTTCAAGAGTTTCATATACGAAAGATACACTTTAAGAATTTTCTTTACATGGTATAAATAAAGACTTAAGTTTTAACTAAATTTTTAATTTTTAATTTTATTATATATGTAAGATTAATTTTAACAACTCGTTTTATTAATTATAAATAATTTTGTTTATTTTTAATTATAATTCAATTTCTTAACATATTTTTCTATAGTAATTTAAAAAAATTAACTTAAAATTAAAAAAAATTAAATTAGCAGGTTGTCCTATTAAATATATATATATTTAATACATACACATCTTCACTCCTTAGTCTCCTAGGCAAATTAATACATATATTTTTCCTTTCTTGATGACTTGTTACAAGATAAAAAAAACAAAAAGCCAAATAACATGTGTCCACCCAAGGTTTCCTTAAATGACAAAGTTTTAAAAAGTTAATTAACAATCCTTTGACCATGTAAGAGGGTATTTTTATCTTTTTTTTTGAACAAAATTAAAAAATAAAATTTATAGAAATAATTAAATTATAAATAATATAAAATTAAATTTTATTAATAATATAAATGTAATAAAATTTTAAAAATAAAATAAAATAACAGCTATTATTATCGATAATATCACTAACGACGATGACTACAGTTAACTAATCAAATAGTTAGAAAATGTCACATGATTTTATTAATGATCAAATCTAACCATTTTCTCCATCTAAAATAGTCGAAAATGATCGGTTTCAAACATATTGATTGTTTTTTGTTTTCTCTAACGATTGAGATTGTCTAATCTAATCGTTTGGCCAAAAAAAAAAAAGTTTCAACAATTTGATCTCTTAAGTATGTCGCCTCCAAGAGTTTTTGACGCATGTGAGTTTTATAGTGTCTTACCTGATATCATTAAAAATTCTAATTGCAAAATTATTGACATAATTAAAACTCAGAAGACATTTTGATGTGATCTTAGCACTTTTTTAACAAAATGTATGCGGAAAATGAAGAATCATGTGATCATATTTTTATCATGTGGTAGAGTATTAGTTTAAGAGTTAAAAAGATACCACAAAAAAAAAAAAAAAAAAAAATCTATTTTGAAGTATAAATTGTAGGAATATATTTAAGCCACATTGGAAAAAAAAAAAAAAAAAAAAAAAAGGTTATATAATGTAATAGGTAACAAAGTTTGATGGGCTTAGGTCTATAATTAAGAAACTTGTTGATCTACACTTCTAATTTTAAAGAGCCCAAAGTTTCTAGTATGAGATAGAGCTTGTTGACCAAAAACTTGTTTGAGGTATATAATCATATACACATAAAATATAATATACACATAATATAAAATACACAGAAAATAAAAATAAAAATTATACCTGCACAAAAAATATTGAAGTTCACAGAAAACATTAAAATATTTAAACATACAATATACACACATAAACATTAATATACACATAATGTTTTACATAAAATACACACAACATATAAATACATATAAGCAGTAATATATATACAGTATACAGTACATTACACATACAACAGATAATATATACTGCATATTAAATTCTGCACAAAAACACAAAACAAAACATGGATATATATATATATATATATATATACAGACAGTTCCCATTGATTTTAATCTTAATATTCCTCCTACATGCATTCTCAGAGACGCTTCTCATAATATGTAATTTATTGAAATAATTGTATGAGAATATTAAGAAAACCCCTCAACGACTTATCTGGGGTATAATCATCCTGAATCTTGCGAGCTGTCAAGCTGAGATTGACTAAGCCAAGAAATCACGGGGCATCTGAAAGCTTGAAAATGAAATTTTTTTTTTTTTTTTCAATTTAGGGAACGGTCTCTATTTTGATTTAATGGCTTCTGTTTTCTTTTTTTTTTTCAAATGAGTGTTTTGAGAGTTTTTTTTGTCATTGGCGAAAATCCCCTCACGAGATTGGTGCTCCCTTTGTTTTTTATACCGCGTGAACAGAGCTGCCAGCTGAACATGTAGACTAGTTGGCGCACGCGGGAAAGAGAAAGAGATCATGGGGAAATGCACCCACGGGAGAGAGAGTTGGGAAAAACTGCGGCGCAAGCCTGGGCCGCACGCTCTCCTCTTCTCTCTTGGGCTTCTTCTGGTTTGGGCTCTAGGCTTGTATTATTATTATTATTATTTTATTTGATGGGCTTGTCACTATCATTGTTGTGTTATTAATCGCGTGGGCTTGGATTTTGGTTTTAGGTGGGTTATGTTTTTATTCATAGGCAAGAATTTTAGGTCTTGTTCGTTTATCTTTATTTTGACATTTATTTTTATCATTAGATAATTCCGTTAGGTCCAAAATAAAATGTTTACAGTCATATCAGTGTCAATTGCTAGTGTATTTACAAATGGGAGAAAATGTTGGAATGTATAAGCTGAAAAAAACTATATATGTTTCAAAGAGTCATATTAAAATTTGGATGAATCACGCTATACATGATATGTATCAACTAATAATAACCTGAAAAAAAGAGTGTTGGAATATATTAGTATCAAATAAGTAAGAAGAATAATTATGAAAAGGTGATCTTAAGAAAAATACAAATAATAACATTTCTAGCATAATAATTACTAAAGATGTTGATATGCTATTCCAAATTTGAAGGACTTAAGATTTCTTGGCCGAGGATGAGTTGAATAAAGTGATATGGAAAGCGAGCTCGAAGAGGCCCGATAACCTGGGGGTGAACAAAATTGAAACTGGGTTCCAATCAAAAATACAAAACTAGTATTTCTTTAGGGTGAAAGTTGTTGGTGATTGGAAGAATTATTTTATTCCCGACTAACAGAAATGAGAGGAGAGGGGTCTGATCTTGATTTTGAGGCATGAAATCATTTCACATTTTTAATGTAAAATTATCTCTGCAAGGATGGTTGTACTGTAGTCTCTCGATGAAATGTCGATCTTCAGAGTTTTAGGATATCCATACCAGAGTAAGACTGAGCTTTTGGCTGCAAAAGTCCTCATGATCACAGAAGAACGCTAAGAGTATCATATATACAGAGAATCGCACCCTGATCCTTCAGGTTTGTTTGCTTTCTAAATTAAATGACATATTATTGACTTCATTGTTGTTATAGACTTGAATATAACAGTTTGATGATCTCTCAAGATGCAAAATTGTGAACGTAGCCCAAAACCTGGAGGACACATTTGTTTAATCCTGCCACTTCTTCAACAAATTATACAGTGGAAATGAAGAGCCACATCGTTTCCGAAAGGCTTGCGAGGCATTTTATGAGTTCCTGCATATGGGCCAGAGCTTTTAATATGTTCTATTGTATTGGTGAGAGAATTTGAAGATACCATGGAAAATGCTGTTATCGAAAGAAATGAATATTTTATGACATATCCCAAGCAAGAGATTAAAAAGGTAGCAGCATTTCTTGCTCAAACACTTGATAATGTGGCCCGGAGAGGCTTAAATCTTTAAGGTGAACAAATATGGAACTGTGCTCCGTTCGTATGTACCCAATACGGATCGAAAAAACTAACTTTACGCCTTAGATGGTGCAGAGTCCGAATAAATTTACACAGATGAAACTAGAGGGGTCTGGTCTTGAATTTTAGACGTAAAAACAGATGTGCTTGTCCACAAATTATAACAAGTCGTAAATAGGTAAAATCCATGGCAATCTCATGCCACAACCTGAAAGCTCGTACTTAACATGCTACCACCTATTCTCAAGCTTTTCAAATTCAGATTTCAGTTCTTAAAACAAATAAATTTAAGAGTAATTTTACGTTTGCAAGAGGATTTTATATCCGCCTAAACATCACAAATATAAAACCGATTAAATCTTCTGGAAACTGAAAGCTGTGACAATAAAAAAGTAACAAAGAAACCATAGCAAGAAATCCCAAAACAGAAGCATAGATTTATCATCCTAGATTCTATCATAACATAGATGGTGAGCTTAATCGAACAAACTGAAACCCATGTCATCATCAGATTCTTCAGCAGGCTCCTCCTTTTCTTCCTCCTTGGCAGCAGCAGCTGGAGCAGCACCATCAACAGCAGCAGCTGGTGTGGCAGCAACAGCAAACTTGCTGGGATCCTGCATTATAACATACAGACACTTCTAAGAAATGCACAAAGAACAAACAGCCAAAGAATTCAGAGAATTATTAAGTGGTCAAATTTCAAGAAGGAATTATGTTACACAAACCTTAAGGTACTCTTTCACTTTGTCAGCCTGAGGGAAGGAATACTCAGTTGCAACTGCAACAGAGAGAACGTTCTTATAGGCATTGATGAACATGTGTGGTGCAGCTGCCAAAGTTGGGTATGAGATGGCCAGTGCCAACGAGGTAACCATTGAAACACCAGCAGCAAACTTCTCAATAAGGTCGTCCTCAGTAAGGTCAAGCACCTCTGGGCTGAAGACAGACCCATTGTCATAGACAGATTGGATAACTAGACCATATGAGAAGGGCCTAATCCCAAGCTTTGCCAGCAAAGCAGCCTCAGAAGATCCCACCTTATCACCCTTCTTGATAAGCTCCACAGGGGTTATAATTTCGACAGTACCCTTGTTAATCTTGGTGGGAATGTTAAGAACCTGTCACAAAATTGTAACTGTAAGATATCACATCAGCAAAACAACATAAAACCAATGATACTATGCACTGAAATTACTTACCTGGAAGAAAGAAGTCTGAGATGGGTCAAGCCCAGTATTCCCAGGCGGAACAACAACATCAATGGGGGCAACCAAACCAACACGGGCAGGAGCTCCAACCTATTGCATATCAATATCAATGTTAAAAAGCTTTAATACAGACACAAAAATCAAATGTTTAAAAGCATTGATTAGCTGGAAAGATCCAGAAATAAAATCAATTCAGCCTCTAAACATTTATCCTATGTTTCCCCCGAGGCAAAATGGAACAAAAAATTCTGACGATTTAGCAAAAATTATCAATTACCCAGCAAAAACATACAAGTTAGACAAAATTTAAGAAATAATAATAATGCACATTGAAATAGCTCAAAACCCCTACTAGCACAGAAAATTTCCTAAATGTAGAAATAAGGCAAGATATCATAGACAATAGTGATAGCAATTCTTATCAACATATCAAAATGAATACGATACTCAAAAAGCCTGCAATGTTCTCTCCTTATAAAATAAACTAATTTAAGAATTCATCAAACTTTGAATGAACTATAAACATAATATAGGATATATATGAAAAACCAGCCTATCAATGACCGTACCTTGTACTTGGCAACCTCTTCACTCACTTCCTTCAGATCACCCTTGGTGAAAATCAACCCCACATTACCCTGGTTCAAAAATACCATGAAATCCCGTTAAAAAAAATGTATAAAACAAAAGTAGCAGAGAGATAACAAAATTAAAAAAAAAATTACCTGAAGAAGTGGAATCAAGTTAAGGAAGGCCTTGTTGCCGGTCTTCTCAGAGTGAATTCTGATGGAGCGTTTCATCATGGTGTTCTTTCCCATGAGTACAACAGAGTCGCCACGAAGACCCTTCCTGATGTTCTGGAGTTGCTGGGACCCCACGTTGTCTGCGGCGGCCACGAGGACCTGGTGGTACTCATCCAACAACTGGCATAGCTTGGCGTCATAAGCGATCTTCTTGTCGGCCTTCGATGGTTTCACCGCCATTGGATCCTGTTCTATTCCTAAGCTTTTAACTTACTAACTAATAATAAAAAATGAGGGCCAAGACGACGCTAGGGCTCTGTCAAGGCGGACAGCGGAACGGTGCCGTCTCTTTAACCTCGGTATAGGTGTATACTTGGGAAATGGGAGGACGTTGAGGTGTTCAAACAACGGTATCAATGGGTCTATATAGTGGGAAGAGGACACATTAGGGTTTCAGGTCGTCCTCTTTTTGGCACGTTTTATTCGTAATGGGCCGGATTTGGGTCGACTTATTCCCACCTCTGAACTTTGATGAGACGATTCCACATTTAAAATTTGAGAAAGTTTATTTGCTTATTTATAACCATTTTCCTTGATGAAAACAAGATGATTTCACTGTAAATTGCTAGTTTCTTCTCTTTGTCTCCTCCTGTTTGTCTAACCCTACCTTCATTAGAGTATCCTAACTTGATCAATTGAGCTCCCCATATCCCTCGCATCAATCTAACTTACCTCTAAAACAATATGAAGGAAACTGATGAACGTAACAAACACTTAGAAAGTGTGTGACCTATCGAGCCATAATCTATCTCTAACATTCCATTACTTTTTATATTTTTATAACATTTATGATGCCTATTACTAAAACGACTCATCGACATCCCAAATATATTGAAATTATTAATCACATCTTAAATGCATAATCAAAATATTTCTATAATATTCTAGGCATTTATTTCTAATTATAGCATAACATCTCAAATGCTCACTCTAAGAGGATCCGATCATCTCAAATGATTAGTCTTTGATCTCGCAATATCATTCGAATACCTATCTTATCATAACAACATCTCAAATATTTAATGAAAACAAAAAAATTCACTCGAACTACAACTAAAATTCACAATAATCCTTGGTAAAAATTGAGAATTGACATAAAAATATAGTTCAAAATTATATATAATTTACTAAGCGCAAATACACCTATTTTATTGGATTACACCTATCCATGGTTTTTTTTGACAATTTACATAAATTCTAACTCAAATTCATAATAACCATTGACAAAAATGGATACTTGACCCAAAAAACAAGGTTAAAAGTTATCTTTTAACTCAAATTCACAATCTATTTCTAATAAAAAAGCAAAATTGACATAAAATCATAATTCAAAACTAGATTTAATTTTGTTAGACATAAATAAGCCTAGCCAATTTTTTTTACATTTTACACAAATTTTAACTCAATTTCTTAATATAAAAACAAATAATTAACGTAAAGTGAAGATTAAAATTATGCTTCTAAGACAAATTCACAAGGATCCTTAATAAAAATATAAAATTAAAGTAAAATAATATTCAAAATTAGACTTAGAGGCAAATATACCTATTTTACTAAATCACATTTACCCACGATTTCCTGATATTTTATAATAACAATAAGAAACCACATAAACACAAGTTTACTTTTATTTAGCCTCAGATGAAATGGCTATGGCTGTCTTATTTTATATTTTTTAAGTGAAAATTTACTGAAAATCTTTGAAAAAAATGAGATAAAACGGCTAGAGCTTGGGAAAAGTGGTGAAGAAGTCAATAATTTACGATATTTACGGAAAAAAGGTTAAACGGTTCAAAAGCTTCGTTTGAGATCCCAAATCCGAGTCCCCGCCAACCAACGCTGCTTCTTAATATAATTTCTCTGAGCAAACAAATTCAAGCGCCGATCTTCCACCGTCCGATCGAACGCCATTTCCCAGATGGCTTCCCAATATGGAGATCGGACGGCCGAGTTTCAATCTCTGTCGCAAACACTCAGGAAGATCGGCAGCATCACAGCCGTTAACCAATCTGAAAATGTACTCTCCTCATCAAAATCACCGGTTCCACATTCTTCTAGATCTGAATTCAACAAAAAGGCTTCACTGATCGGGCTAGGCATCCAGGAAACCTCCCAAAAAATCGCACGACTCGCCAAATGTAAGCAACTTCTGATTAACTTATAATTGTTTTTTTTTTTCTTCAAATGTTGGGAATGTTTTTTAATTATTAAAGAAGATTTATGATTTAAGACTTGAGAATATTGAGTTGTTTGGATAGAATTTAGGAAAAAAAGATTATTAAGTTAGACTTGATCGTATAAAAGCACATTTTAGTTGTTAATTTAAGTTTATTAAGCTAGTACTATCAAGGGCGTCTGCAGAAAGCATTTTTAAGTAGTTTTCTAACTGGGAAAGTGCATAATTTTATTAAAACGAGTTTATTGATGGTAGAAAAAGCACTCATGGTAGAAAAAACACTCTCAAAGAAGCCCTTAATTTTATGTTAAGCTGATGGGTAGGTTTTGCTTTATTGTAGTGGCCAAAAGGTCGTCGATGTTTGATGATCCAATTGTGGAGATACAGGAGTTGACTGGTTTGATAAAGAATGATATTACCGCTCTGAATATGGCTGTTTCAGACTTGCAAACCCTTCAAAACATAGAAATTGCAGATGGAAAGTTTTCTGAGGACAGGGTTGTGCATTCGACGACTGTGTGTGATGACTTGAAAGGCAAGCTCATGGTTGCCACGAAAGAGCTTCAACAAGTTTTAACAGCAAGAACTGAGGTTTTTACTTGATAGAGTTTAGTGTTTGTTAATTATTTTGGTCTTTGCTTATGCTTTACAGTTTTTTCCTTGCAGAATATTAAGGCTCATGAAAATAGGAAGCAAATATTTTCCACTAATGCTTCAAGAGAAAGCGCGTTCAGACAAACAAAAACTGTGACTGAGCCACCTCCATGGTCAAGTTCTGGAAATTCATTTGAGAATTCACAGCTGTCAGCGTAAGTATTTCCTTGGAATTACAGTGATCATATACCTCAATCCATTTCCATGTTTCATTTAAAGAATATGACTTTTGTAAACTAAGATAAGTGTAGTTACCTAGAACCAGAAGAAGTATAAATGTACATGCTAACGTTCATTGCTGGCCACTGTGCATGCATTACTTCTAGGGCATTGGCACTCTTAATTTTTTGTAGAAAATACGAGTTCTAAGTTCTTTTCAATTACAAGAGAATCAGATATTGATGGTAAGGGTACATGATTATTTCATGAATCCTGGTTTATTCAAATAACAGTAACTGTATTATGAATCAAGTAATTCATTTTTAAGATTAGCTATTAGTTTTTATTAATTTTGATCATTTGTAAAAAAGTAATAAAGTATAAAGCTTTACTTGCACACTCTTCTGGAATTTGCTTATTTTTTGTTTTATAATGAGACAATTTAAAGAGCCATGCACAACGATGTTGGGACGTAAGTCTAATCACCAGGAAGACTCTCCTTTTGTTTGTACTTTTTGTATTTTTGCTGTGGCAGTGGACTATTTTTCACTGTTTTTGAAACTTTTTGTCTCTTCTTTGATACCATTTTGTTTGCTATATCATAAAAACTAAAATACTTGGAGAGGCTTCAAATACTATCAAGAATTTTCACTAAACAATGTCTCATGGTCAAAAGGAAATAGTTGTTAAAGCGACTTACACCAAAGTTCTATTTTGTAATTAATTAACCCATGTAACTGTGGAGTTTTCAAGTAAAACTTTCCTGTAATGTGATTCCTTAAAATTCGTAATATGTTATAGTCTATGTTATTTGTGTATTCATATTTTTGTTATTTACAGAGTGCTAGCTTTGCTTCAGTTGATTTATGATTCATTTCTCTTTTCCTTCCTGTAATCAGATTAACGTCAACTGGAGCTCAAGTTGGCAACCAACTGAGGTTTGTTTTTATCACACAAGCAGTTTTTTAGTGTTTCAAAACATTTTCACACTGTTAGCGTTTTCTTTTCTTTTTCTTTTGCTGACCTGGTTGCCTTAAGATGATGCTTATTGCTTTTTGTAACAAATTGTCAAGGTGTTCTGATGCTATATATAACAGCATGTGTTGACTTTTGGCAAACAGGCGAAGACCAGCCGTGGAACCGTCACACCACATGGAAATGTCAATGTTACAGCAGGTAGTACCACGGCAAGAAAATTATGCACAAGGTAGGGCTGTTGCTCTTCAAAATGTTGAATCCACAATTACAGAGCTTGGTGGGATCTTTACACATTTGGCCACAATGGTGGCACAGCAAGGGGAACTAGCAATCAGGTCAAGTGACTTTGCTTAAGTATTTATCATTTGTATGCTTGTTACATGTGAAAGCTTTTGTCAGTCCAACATTCATTTCTGAAAAAGAAGCTTAAACTATGGCATTTTATTTTGATTTTTTTTTCCATTTCTTGATTTTTCTAATATTACATCAACTTTGAACTTGCTAGAGTTGAATCTCTCTGACTTCTCTGAGCAGGATTGATGATAACATGGATGAGTCATTGGCAAATGTTGAAGGTGCTCAAAGTGCTCTGTTGAGGCATCTTAATCAAATTTCATCAAATAGGTGGCTTTTAATCAAGATCTTTGCAGTCATAATATTTTTCCTGATGGTCTTCATATTTTTTGTTGCCTGAATTGAATAGAGAACCTCCCGTAGTCTTTATGGTGCTAGAGATATGTGGGATTTTCACTGTCCCTTTACAGTTTGTCAAATATAGATTGTGTTGTTGACTGTATTAGCCATATTCATTCTGTAAATTAAATTGGTATTCCCAATTTTTTTTAGTATTTGCTATAACTTGTAAAATTTTAAAATCTTAGCAATAATTAGAGAAGCGTATATGCTCAATTACATTTATGACTCTATTACAAACTGATAAGATTTGTACAATATCTTGATAAATACGGCTATGGATCTTTCTCCCCTTGTTTAACAGCCGTTTGTTAATCCTGTATTGTCTTTCTTTGAGTAGGAAATTTTAACAAGATTCGATCATGCCTGTGCTATCATTGGATTCTTAAAGAATTGCTTCGAAATTTCTCTGCTCTTAATGATCACTTAGAATCCGAACATCTCTACTGAGTGAATGAGTAAGTTATTTGAGCATATAAAAAATGCTGTGGATTCCACTCGGTTATTTTCTGCCTTCCTGCACACAATTTCTAATGGAATTCCGTGTCTGTTGGCCACTGTATTTTCAATGCATAAAAGCATTAGAGAGTTGGCGAATAAAGCTGATAGTTTCTGCCAAATCTGGATATATCAGTTGATAGGTTTGGTTAGACTTAGTGTGTTCTCGATTCTAGGAAACTCTTTTTTGAAATGCAGACCAAAGCCTTAACTTAAAGCGGAATTTTCGCGACAAGCGAGCTTCTTTGGTGTCCTTTTCTGGAATGAAATTATATTTTACGCATTTTCATGCATACGCTTGCTTCATAATCTGTTTTACATGCAATGAATGCAGAAAAACTTTTGCAATCTCAACTACCATTGTGACTAGTAAGATAAGACTTCATATGTTGCTTAGAATCTTCATTTTATGGAATTCTGAAGGCCAAAGGACATAATCCCACCCATAGTTTGAGGCGGCGGCAAAGTCCCACCCGCCAAGTTTAAAAAGCTCAGATTTTCACCCTTCATCCAATTTCCATCCAATTTCATTAACCTATTTTATGAAATGACAAAAATATCATTATTAATAAAATATAAAATAATATTAAAATATATTAAAATTATAAAAAAATTTAAAATTTTTTATAAAATTATAAAAAATTATTTAAATTTAAAAAATTATAAACCAGTCACCGCCGCCGTGCCTGCGGCAGCGGCCGCAGTAAATAGCATCAGGTGGCCGGAACGGCCACCTGGTTCCAAGGGAGGCTAGATCTGGCCTCCCTAATCGACGGAGGTGGCCAGATCCGCCAAAAGAGGAGGCAGCCAGATTTGGCCACCTTCGCCCGGAATCTTGGTCGGAAACGGCCATTGGGGCCAAAGTCGGCCATCTCGGACCGTTTCGGGCCTTTTTTCTAGCGGAGGCGGCCAGATCTGGCGCCTCCGCTAAAAGAGGAGGCGGCTAGATCTGACTGCCTCCATCGATTCGGGAGGCCAGATCTGGCCTCCCTTGAAACCAGGTGGCCGGAACGGCCACCTGGTGCTATTTGCTATGGCCACCGCCGCCGGCACGGCGGGGTGACTGGTTTTTAATTTAAATATTTTTTTATAATTTTATACAAAATTTTAAAACTTTTTATAATTTTAATATATTTTAATATTATTTTATAATATTATTAATTTTAATTTTAAAATGACAAAATTGTCCTTGGACTTACTGTTGACTGTTACATTTAACAGTCAATGGGTGGGAATCTGGACTTTTTAAACTTGGCGGGTGGGACTTGTCCCTACCTCAAATTATGGGTGGGAAATGTCCTTTGGCCAATTCTGAATTGGGTTGAAGTTGGTACAAGAAGACCTTACTTGTCTCATAAAACCATTTTCATTACTACCCACCACCAGAGGATCTTATCTCAACCACTTTGTTTTGCGTCATTTTGATCTTATGCTTCTTTGTATTCTTTTTCTTTTGCTTGCTCTAGTTAGAATTATGGTTGAGTGTGGTGGCTCGTCAAAATCCCACCCATTTGATTTTTTGCCTTTGGGTTTTGCCTTCATTGAAAATAACAAAATTTCATTAACAATTCTTGAAATTTTTTTATGAGAAAATTTTTAAATGATTGTGTAATTCAGTAATTTCTTATTACCAAAAATAAAAGATTATTATCAAAATGATCTTTACTTAAATATAAATATAAGATCACTTCTAAAATAATTTTTACTTAAATACCTATAAATATGTTAAACTAAATCAAAGGTGTAGAGATAAAATGAAACTAAAAGGGAGAAAAACTATAATATATTAAAAGGTGAAAGCTAAATTGAAGAGTTCGATGATAATGTCTAGGGTTTTTTCATCCATACTCAATTGATGACACAAAAGCAATGTCATGGGATCAAGTGGGGAAGGACAAGATCGAAGCGATGGCAACGATCGTGTGAAAAATAAAAAAAGTAAAGACAATAGAAAATATGTAATCGCACAAAACCAAACTGCAAAATTATAGTAATGCAAGTGAGAACAACACAACTAAGAAATTAATATTTGAGGCATATTACCTTCTAAATTATTTATATAATAATATATTACTATAATATTATTATTGAACTAAACAAACTAATACTAATAATAAAAATATTTTACCAATTAAGAAATATCGTCTCAAAACAACTATTATATTATATATTTTATCGGTAATCAAAGATTATTCCAAAACAAAGACACAACGCAAGGAGATGCCAAAATTTTTGGTCCAAATTAAGCAGAGCATTATGTTGGATGTGCTAATTTGCTGATATCTTTGAAAGGTTACATCAAATGGGCTTCTAAAATTGATTTCTAATGGCTTTTCATCCATTAATGGCAGACATGAGTATGATATTTCAGATCTTCATTTTTTCCATGAGACATTTGGTAGATGGTGGAAACTAATCACTGAAAAGACTACTGAGCAAGCACGTCTGCAGAAGTAGGGTTTGCCAGCAGGCCTACCTCATCACCATCTCTTGAATCTTGTTCACTAAATCTTCCCATAAACTGACAATATCATAGATAAGAACCCTCCAAATGTAGCATTACAGTGCAAGAGAGAACTTGAAGCCCATGTGAGCATGTCTAAAATTTAATGGAAAATGTTTTCTCTGTCAAAATTAGCAAAGTCCTAGAGTCTAAAGTATTTGGATATATATTCTCACTCTAACAATACATTAAAAAGAGAAAGAATATCATGAAAGAATATTTAGGTTCTTAAAACTTAGATGACGTCAAAACATAAGTAAATAAACAAATTACTCTTAATTATTCAATTATATAAATATTCAAGAGTGATAATTTCATATTTTAAATAACATTATTTAAATTAGTTAATAAAAAACTTTACATACATAAAATATTTTTTTATATCTATAATATTAGATAATAGTTATTTTAATGGTCATTTAATAATATAAATATATCAGACAAATTTAATATAAAATACTTCATTTTTTTAAGATCTAAAACATATATTTTAATAGGTTATTAAGGCCTATGCTTATAGTCAATTCTGACTTTTGTACAATAATTTAGCTATGTATGAATTATAAAAAAGAGTAAAATATAAGTTAACCAAAGTGGTGCTATAAAATTACAAAGCCAAGATCATATTCATATTAGATCATTGAGTAATTAACATTTTTCCTTCAAAGTATGATCTTTGAAGAATTTTTCATTTATTAGACGTGTAAATCATATTTTTTCAACTAAAACTAAACTCTATTAATAAAAAAAAAAATGGAAAACTTAAATTACCATGTTACCCTATATTAAACCTCTTTCTTTCCTTTCACCCTCTTTCTTCTCTTCTCCTTCTAAATAAATTGTTACCGCCACCTTCTCTTTCTTCTTTTTTGTCCACCTTCACCATTACTCTCACACAAAAGTCACCTCTCTCACCCTCCCTTTGATTTTCTTAGTCTTTTCTTGTAATATCTACTTAATTTCTCCAATCTTTTGCAAATTCTTAGCCACTTGACTCTCTTTCATTGATTCAAGGTTGTTTTTGGTAAGGATTATTAAAAAACTCTACCTATCCAGAAAAGGCAAACTGAATATAAATAGAATCAAATTAAGTTAGGTGGAATATAAATGCCCAAAATACTTATTCCCACCCAAAGGTTGCTGGAATAATAAAATCCTATCATTTCATAATGAAAAAACAAAATTCTTACCCCTTTGTAAAATTCTTTGTTAAAATATTTTTATAAAACTATTGAAAAGACAAAATACTCTTAAATTAAATAATATTTTATTTCTAAAATTTTGTTAAATAATTTTTATTTTAAATTATATTTAATTAAAATTAAAAATAATATAAAATTTCTTAGTATATATATAAATGTAGGTGTTAATAATACATAATTATGTAATATTTTAGAAGACCCCTAATTTTTTTTGTTAAGTAGAAGACCCATAATTTCATAAAACAAAGAAAAATTACATTGTAGTCTAATAGTATAAATTCACCTACTAGAGCACATTATGCCCACCAAAAAATTAGACTTGTTTTCCCAATTCCAACATCCTTTTCCCTATAAATTTCATGAATCATTAATATCAACACCAAAATAATCAAATATAACATTTTTATTCTTGGATTTTCCTAAGTTTCTTACTTGATTTTGTGATTTTCAAATGTAAATTAGATGACTTGTTGAAAGGTTAAGGATTAAGACAATTATATCATGATTTGAAAATTTTTTATTATATTAGGATAATATAACTCAAAAAATGTTGGCTAAAATCATGTATATGTTGGTTAGTTTAACTAAATATCTCTCCAAGAATTTGACATAAACAGTTAAATATGGAAGATTATACAAACCTCATAAAGCCTCAACACTTTTTTTTTATTTTTATATATTATTCAAATAATAATAATTCTTATATTGAATAGAAGGATTAAATGGAGATCATATCATCTTGTATTATTCAAATACTAATAATGTTATTGGTGACATGTATATGGATAGGGACCATGGAGTTGACAAAAGTGATTATGAATGTAGAGTCAAGTATCCACTTGAGAGTAAGAATTGAAGGCATGTAATGTAATAATAAAAATTATAATCCTTGGAAGCCATATAATCAAATTTTTTGTGATGTACTGATTACAATATAGCCATGCTAGTATTGATTAAAGCTGCCCAAAAATTGCCTCTTGTGCATGAATAGGAATTGATGAGCTGTCCTGCCTTGTGATTATTCATTACATTTCAATTAAAATGGAAGCCAAACAACTTATTCCCACCCAAGGTTTCCCTAAATGACATTTTCCACCCAAAAAGTTTTAAAATGTCAAATACTCTCCTATTAACCAAATCCTTCCAATTTTGCTAACATTTTTACTAAAATGACTAAAATACTTTTCAATAAAAAAAATAATATTAAAATTAAAATAAATTTTAATATAAAATAATATTGATATAATAATAATAAAGTTTAAAAATTAATAAAAAGTTAAAAATTAAAATTAAAATTAAAAAAAACAACAATTGTCGCGGGCAACGTAGCTGATGGTAGTCGCTACTGTTTGCCACTGATTCTATTAACGGTCAAATTTAGTCGTCTTAATGGCAAAGGCAATCCACCATTAGAGTTGGCCAAAAATAGTTAATATGTTTAAAACCGACTGTTTATTGTCATTCATTATAGCGAAAGTGGTCATATCCAACCGTCAACAACTAACTGATAAGGTTAATAGTGGTAGCTTTTATTTTTATATTTATTAAACTTTTATTAAGTTTTTAGTTTTTTTATTAATTTATTATTATTAATTTATATTTTAATTATTTTTAAAATTAATTTTTATTTAAAAAATAAAAATACTTCTCTAGCTAATTAAATTTAATAGTTGATCGTTAAATTTAATGATTAACTTTGGTCAAGAGTGAGTATTTGATTTTTTAAAAATTTATGGGTGGAAATGAGGGAACCTTGGGTGGGAAAAAGCGGTTTGGCCTAAAATAAAATATAATCTGGGGGCCAAAAGGCATGGTTTAAAGATGCTTGTGTTATGCCCTTAAATAAAATAAAAATTTGGAAGAAATTTATAATTATTCTTAAGGAAATTAAAAAAAAAAATGCTTTAATCATTAGGTTCCCCACTAATCTCATTTAACACAAATGGAATAAACCAAGTGCTTTATTTATTATCCAGTTGCAATTTAAAGACAATTATTGCAATTTCAAAATGAAATGGTAAAATGAGTAAGGGAATTATGAGTCAAAACAAAAGCAGAGACATAGAGCATAATATTTATTATGAAGTAAAGTTTGAGTGAAGAGAAGGCCCCTCCACCCACTATCTAAACATGTTTATTATTATTTACCTCATCATCAGCGACTTGACAGAAATCACGCTGCATTATTACATATAATTTCCCGAATTAATATCAGTACTTTTTGACCATTCAGATTGAGTAGTTTACCAAATTCTCACTTCAGTTTCAAAACATTTTAATCCTTATATAAGTATTTAATGCACACAGCAAAAAGGCAGCGGGAACTTCCGAAATTAGCTACCAATATTTATTACTTGACTGTCCTCATACAGCAAAAAATTTATTGTGTGTGTGTATATATATATTATAATACAGTTTTGGATCATACAGAGCTCAAACAATTCTATACCTGTTGACAGTGTTAGTGCAAGTATAATAAACCACAAGTAAAACATTCTCCTGTTTGCCTCGTCAGGTGCTTTTCATTTTCTTCTTCGCTTGTTATTGTCTTTAATCTTGCTGTTAAAGGGGGTGATTTCTAGCGGGGAGGTCATTTAAGAGTGTCAAGTGTACTTTTTCTTGTAAGCTTTTAATGGTTTTCTGAAACTCTGTCTGAGTGTAAAAAAACTGGAACAGCCGAGCTAAACGAGTGGCAATATTTTCTGGGTTGTTGCTTTAAAAGGTAAAGCTAGATAATTTCTTCTGCATCTCTTTCCTTGGAAGGAGAGTTAGAAAAGCAAACTGGTCACACATTTGTCATGAAGAGAGTATAATTTGGCCTCCTCCTTATATAAATCGAAGGCAACACACAAGCTTCCTACATAACAAACACAATTGAGAGGATAGGTTTCTAAGGTTTGATTGACTTTGTTTTCTGTGTTTGTTTTAAGTTTCTGTTTTTTAATCGTTTTCCCATGTGTTGCAGATCTATATTCAAGCAAATGTTATCACAGAAACAAGCAGAGGAAGAAATGGTCACTAGCTTTAACGAGAATGATCAGCATGAAGAGAAAGGGGAGGAAATTAAAGAAGATCACTCGAAGTTTGGCCTCAAAAGTCTTCTGTGGCACGGTGGTTCTGTATACGATGCCTGGTTTAGCTGTGCGTCAAACCAGGTAATTTTAACACTTGTTATAATTTCAACTAGTTTTAGCTTTAAAAAACATATTTTTATCTATTTTTATCATTATTTTCTTGGGTTGTTGCAGGTTGCTCAGGTTTTACTGACCCTTCCATACTCTTTCGCTCAACTGGGACTGCTGTCAGGCATTATATTGCAGATATTTTACGGTATTTTAGGAAGCTGGACGGCGTATCTTATCAGTGCTCTTTATGTTGAGTATCGAAACAGAAGGGAGAAAGAGAATATCAGCTTCGAGAACCATGTCATACAGGTTAGTTTTTCAAGAACAACCACCATAAGCCTAACATTTTCATAAAATAAAATCACGGCTTTCCAAAATCAATTGTTTTTCAAAACCTGCAGTGGTTTGAAGTGCTAGATGGTCTTCTGGGTCCGTACTGGAAAGCTGCCGGATTAGCCTTTAATTGTACGTTTCTCCTGTTTGGATCTGTCATCCAGCTTGTAGCTTGTGCAAGGTAAAATTTTGTAGAACAGTTTTGGTTTCAAAATATAGATTCTTTACTTCTATTTCATGAACTGAACGGTGCTAAATTTCTTGGTGTGATTGCAGTAATATATACTACATAAATGACAACTTAGATAAGAGGACATGGACTTATATCTTTGGAGCTTGTTGTGCCACCACTGTGTTCATCCCCTCATTTCACAACTACAGAATTTGGTCTTTTCTTGGCCTTGGTATGACCACCTACACAGCCTGGTATTTGACCATAGCAGCCCTTGTTCGTGGCCAGGTAAATTGATTCAACTGCTGTGATGCTTTCTTGGTGTCTTCTTTGCTTCTCAGCCTTTTGGATTTCACCTTTTTTTTTTTTTTTTTACTATTTTGCAGGTTGATGGTGTAACTCACTCAGGCCCAACTAAATTGGTTTTGTATTTCACTGGCGCCACCAATATACTTTACACTTTTGGTGGACATGCTGTCACAGTGTAAGCATACAATAATCTTTTTATGTCGTTGAAATTTGAACGAACTTTTTACATAGACTCATTAATATCAGAAAATGGTTTCTATCTGTATAGCAATTGCCAAAGAGTTGATTTCGGGCTTGGCATTTCTTGGTGCCTGAGATTATAGTCAACATTAGCTTTATTTTGTGTTTGGTGCCGTATCCAAATAGTCCTGCTGCCATTAGGTGGATGCTATAACTTTAGCGACTTGATGCTATAGACTTTTTGGCAAGTTGTATGCAAAAAATTACCACTTATCTTCATGATTTTAGATGGTTTTTTATCCTTGTTACTCCAGAGGGTCCTCATTTCCCGTCCTACTTTACTTGAAGATTTCCCTCTTTTTTCAGAGGATCTTGATTATGTTCCCTTACTAAAAGTGGTCCTTATATCGATGTCCCACAATGCTCATTTTGGTCCCAGAATTTTGAAAGTAAATAAATGGCTGTTTGACTAGTAATTAATGCGTAGAACTAAGTAATTTATGATTTTAATGTCACAGCGAAATTATGCATGCAATGTGGAAGCCTCAGAAATTCAAGTACATATATCTACTTGCCACCCTTTATGTCTTCACCCTCACCATTCCATCAGCCACTGCCGTTTACTGGGCATTTGGTGACCAGCTCCTCACCCATTCAAACGCATTCTCGCTGCTTCCACGCAGTGGATGGCGTGATGCTGCAGTTATTCTAATGCTAATTCACCAGGTTTGCTCATAATATCAAAAGCACAAGTATTCATACTTTTATGTAGCCTAATCAAGCAATTGATTTGACACAGGAATATAATTCTGGCTTATCTTTTATGCAGTTTATAACATTTGGGTTTGCATGTACGCCATTATATTTTGTGTGGGAGAAAGTACTGGGAATGCATGCCACGAAGAGCATTTTTTTGAGAGCACTTGCTCGCTTACCTGTGGTGATTCCCATATGGTTCTTGGCCATTATATTTCCTTTCTTTGGTCCAATTAACTCGGCTGTCGGGGCTCTTTTGGTCAGCTTCACTGTCTACATCATCCCTGCTTTAGCCCATATGCTCACTTACAGATCCGCCTCTGCTCGAAAGGTATATAAATGGTCCAATGTTTTTTCCTCTTTATCTTTAATTTCTACATAATATGCACATTACACCGCTGGCTTTGTCTAATGCCACTATAAACATTGATTGTATGGTAATAGAGGCATAGCTCAGATGTTTAATTGCCACATTTTCGGTTCCAAGCTCTACAGAAGTACAGAAAATCAAGTTGTTTTTACAGATATTATCCTAGCTAGTATCTTTTGTAGGACTTGCACTCTCAATGTCACTGCATTTCTAGGCCCACTAGTGATTTAAATGCTTGAAAGTACAAATTTAAGAAGGGGGGATAAGGTTGGTGGCATCTCTTTGTTAATCAGTTGTGTTATTTTCATGACTTATCACTCTTGTAGTAACCACATTCCATTTCCATAACTAGATGGAAGCCTAACCCATCTTAGTTCTTTATATAAACTAGATATAAATAAACACCTTTCACCCATCACTACGATTACCATTGAATGCATAAGAATAAGTAACTTAAATCCTGTTGTAACTATGAAACAAGTTTGACACAATTTGTTTTCAAATAAGCAGAATGCAGAAGAGAAGCTTCCCTTCTTCCTCCCAAGCTGGACAGCCATGTATGTGGTGAACGCATTTGTGGTGGTTTGGGTACTTGTTGTTGGCTTTGCGTTAGGAGGGTGGGCTAGCATGGCAAACTTCATCAAACAAGTCGACACTTTTGGACTTTTTACTAAGTGCTATCAGTGCCCGCCCCCAACACCTGCATCAACACATCATCGAGTATGACTCTAAACTTTGTTGAACCTGAAATCTTCTCACATTTCCTCCAACACAGCCATCATTCTTACATTCTCTCTTGTAGATAAACAGGGAAGCTTCACCATCTCTTTTTAAATGTAGGTTGCTTTATTTGGCCCTCTTTTGCTCTTTGGTTCAACATTTATATAAAAAATACTAGATGATTGTGAATGGCGATGTTCTTTTTTGTATTCAAGCAAAGTTTATATTCACAAAATGACCAATCGAAGAACCATTACTTTGTGCTATGATTATAATAAGTTTTGGCTACAAGTTTTCATCTTGATTATAAGGGAAACTCGAATGAGTGATTGGGTACCTGGGTTTAAACTTCAAAGATTGGCTTGCCTTCTGCTGGACTCCTTGCATGTGAACCCACATGAATCCTTTGCTCTTATGCTTGTCTTCTTCTTCAATCATGCCCTCTTATACATCATTTTGACTAGTCAAATTATAACTTATTTGATTAATTTGTTTTTATACTTGGAAAGGAGGTAAAATTTCCACCAATATGGCATATATGGAGAGAGTACGAAGACCTTTGTCTCCAATAAGATTGTATAACTCTCTTTTGCTTTTCATAGCTTTTGAAAAAAACAACTTTAGAAAAAGTAATTATAAGGTAAAAGCACTTTGTTAAGACAGAGAGTATATAAGCATCACATGTTTTCATATGGGCAATGCTTTTTCATTGAAAAGTAAGTTGATCAAAGTATAAATAAAGGCTTAGAGAAAAGTGACTTTCATTTTCATTGTAGATAAGAAACCGTCTCTATCTCATCATATTTTTATTATACGTCATTTAATTTTCACTTTGTTCCTCATAGGCACAATCAGAAACATGGCTTGGTTTACAGAACTTTAATGCCAATCACAATCACGCCACCTCTCTTTAACTTTAATTTCTCATCATTCTCTCATGCAAGTTTTCCCTTCTTTTAAGTTGGGCTGTTAACTCACGGATTTAAGTTCATGGTTGGGACCCTTTTATTCACTCTTTTTTGCTAGATACACCATCAAATTCTGAACGCAGTTCTTTCTAGATACCTTTGCAAATGCATGTGATACAGTATTCAACATTCTCCATTCCATTCTGGGTTTGTATCATACGTAGAGAAACCTTCAAATAAAACTGAAGATCCTAGCCTGAAATATGCTAGCTCTAAGGAGGATTCATCAAGTGATTTAACTGGATTCCACATTATCTCATAATTTTAACAATAAGAACTCAAGATCCAAGTTTTTATACAGTAATATGAGACATGCTTATTGTTTACTATGTATAATTCAACTACAATGGTTGCATAGATAGCTCAGTGAAGACACCACCAAGTTTTGGTAAATCATTCTCCCATTTTGAAGCCTCAATCAGCACTCTCCATGCAATCTTCTTTTGCCTTGTCCATTGCTTACAAGTTCACAATCAAACTCTTTAGTCTACTCTTATGATTATCCATTTTATGATTATCAGCCTTTGTTTTAAGTTTGTGATAACTTAAGTTCAATCATAACATCAATTAATTCCACCAATCTTGCTACCCTGCAGTTTTCAACCCCTCCATCTTTTGCCAGAGCCTTTTAGCCCAGACCCAAAATTCCACATCTCGCAAAGAATGAATTTCTTTCACGGCTTCTCCAAAAAAAAAAAAAAAAATGATCTCATGTAGGTATTGAATTCTCTCGTTTTAGCTCAGAGCAGTTTCGAAGCTGATAAAAATGTGGGTTCTGAGGTATGCGATTCAAGTTTCTGGTAACCATTCTCAGTGGTAAAGGCGAGCTTTTTACTGGTTCTTTATTGATCCAATTTCTGTTGCTTTCCTTTGGTTGACCTCAACTGAAGATATAGAATCCATAGTCTGGTCTTATCTGAGATGATCCCTTTACTGATAGAGAACTAAAGGTCGATGATGGTGCAACTAAAAGGAGATGACCTTGTATCAAATTTTTTGCCGGAGATTGTACCGAGACTGGGACTTCTCTTTAAGATGGCTGTTGACCTATGCAAGAACGTTTTTAAATATTTTGTTTGCTTCTCTTAAAGGGAAAAACTCTACTGTTTTCTATGGCTGCAGCACACATAGTCGTAATTATTATTTAGATAAGGAGCAAGAAGACATAGAACATAGGATTAAGAAGCCAAAGTAATACATTACAGAACAAGCATTCACTTACTAGATGCTGAAACTGTTATGTGGGCTGAAGTCTCTTGCTAAAAAACAACTGACTTACTAGAATACATTCTTGGTATATCCTATGTCTATACAGGAAAACACTCACTTCTTATCAATTCAAAATGATATAATCATCTTATTTTCATGTAAAACAAAATATAGATCAAAATTTGAATTTCATACATTGATGGGAAACTCTATGTCTTATTTTATAAATAAAATATTATAAAGAGATAAAAGAGATAATTTTTATATGATTCAAACTAATATTCTATTACTATTGATAAAGATGTAAATGTAAATTTTTAAATAACTAGTCAAATCACGTTAAAAATATATTTATCTTTATACTTTCTTATATAATTATACTTTTAAACTAATTATTGATTAGAACTTGTATAAGATCAACTTTTCATGCTTCTGTGGTTTTTTCTGAGAGTTTAACATTTTTGGACTTTGACTTTTTTTAATAAGGGTATCCCTATGGTAAATTTCATGTACTTGTAGAATTTTCCTACTATATAATGTGTTTCGAATCCTTGTAATTTTTATTTGTAGGTTGTCAAATTTTGTTCTTCCATTGGATGAAGAAAGTGTCCAATGTGAAGGTATGTCGTAAATTCATAAGAAAATTTTCCACTTGCAAAGGAAAATTATGGTCTGAGTTAGCCAGAAAAGAGTTCCAAATGATAATGATGTCGTGACATAATCTTATGCTTGGGAACTTCTTGCCTTTTGTTTTAAAAATAAAGGGATCTCAAGGCTGAATTTGGAAATTGGCTCCAAATTGAAGAAAAAGCTCAAGAACTAAGGATTCATTGTCTTTTCTTCTTGTTCTTGGAGCATTTTGGTCACCAGTTTCCGCTATAGATAGAAAGCTCTGGCTTGATAAAGAAGCTTGCTACTCTGTCTTTTTCTTGTAGTGATAGACCAAGTAGATTTAGTCATTTATTGTAATACAATTTTGATGAGTTCGTGTTAATTTTGAATTGTGTATTAAAATGAAATAAGGTATATGGGTGATTTGAGTAGGAATTGGATTTAAGTGTTAAAAAGAATGATGGAATGGTCATGTCAATAGGAAGAACACATGTTCTAAATTAAAGATAATTGCCTCAATGAAATACTTATATTGATATAAAATGATGTCTATTCAAACATTTATTGGACAATTACCAAGAGTTCTTAAGTTAGAATCCTATATAAAGAAACGTGGATTTCATTTTTATACTATTTTTTGAAAGGAACTTAATGACCTTTAAAATAAAATCATAGCAAAACATGTAGACATAACAACAAAATTTTGATATTTAAAATAATCTTAGGATCAATGGTAGACATTATACATATAATTAAACACAATTAGAGTCAATACTCTCATTCAGAGGTTCCACCAAGATGAGTTCTACTCCAAGTCTATTTATGCTTTTCTCACAAATTAGCAAAAGTTGTCAAAATGACATACAAGTTATAGCTTGTGAATTTTTGGTGTATTATTATATTAATTGTGTGTCAAGAAAATTGTGAGAGAAATTTCTTGACACAACATTGTATATGTGAATAGAGCTTGAGTTATGTGAGACTATGTCTCAACACATATCTTTATTAATTTAAATATCACTCCACATCAATAACTTTTAGTTCATTACCAATGAGCCTCTTAACTTTTTTTTATCTCACTTATGGTCAACAATATATTTTATAGAAAGAAAGTAATACTCAATCATATAGTAACATATTATCATTAATATATAAATTAAAATTTATTATTAATTTATATGATCCTACTTTGTATATAACTCGTGATGAAACTAACAAATGGTAACTAACAACATAGCTGTGAGTAGGACTATCAATTTGTACAAACAAGATTGAAACATGATTGTTTGGTTTAAAAAGTATAACTTTGGACTAAACAAAATTCAAGTTTCAACGAGTTTGTATAAAAAAATTATTCATTAAATTATTAAGTTCGAGATTAAACAAATATTATTCAAATCCAAAATTTGATAGATCTAAAAATTTATTGTGAATAAGAGTGTATTTGTAATTTTCCGAACTTGCTAAAAAATTATAAGAAAAATTATGCTTTTCCACTTTCTGAATCTCGCTCTAGTGCGTAGCCAATGAGAAAAATGTCATGTACCCCAAACCTTAAATAATTATATAACTTGTTTGGGATAATTTATGAACATTAATTTATAAGTAATTAATGAAATATTTAAAAGTGATTGATAAAAAATTGTCGTATTTGATAAAATATATCTTATAAATATATTTTATTATTAAAATGATACAAAATAATATTAAAGTATTTTATTAAAAATCAATTATATTAATTTTAATGTTTATTATAATATTATAAAAATATATATTATAATATATTAAATATTATTTTTAAAATAAAATAAATAAAAGTTTTATTAAAAATGTATATAAATATTTTTTAAATTTATTAAAATTAATATAAATAATCTATTTTATAATAGATATCTCATACTAATTTATAAGCAAACAGGTGCTGTTACCAGCAGCAAAGACAACTGAATCGACCTTGTTTCCGGGGTTTTTATTTATTTTATTTTTGTGCTTGAGGGATTATTGTGTTATTATTTTTTAGGTTATGGCAGTGTTCTAAAATAAACATAAAATAACTAAAGGAAATTGCTTCTCATTGTACCATTTTGTTTCGGTTAAGGTAAAAATCACGACAACTGAGAGAAATTTTAAGTCCCAAGTGCGGCAAGAAGGGAACGAAAATCCAGGTACTATCGATATTCAACACGGAAATTTCTGTATTTTTTGGGTTTACATTGTTTGTGGAAGTTTTCTTGGGGCACATGGAGACTTAGTAACAATGGCACCAAGAGGACGACAAATAAAGGTAATGTCAATGGTAATCCACTCACAACTTTCCCACACTTCCCCCTTTTTTGTTTCCTCCAACGGTTCTCTATTTTGTTTTCTTCTCGCTTTTTCATTGATTTATTCTGCAGAAAAACACACGAATGGCTGCGGCGCTCGATGCTATGCGCCCTTATGGTTATGAGGATGACTTAATTCTCAAAACAGTGAATGAACTCTTGGATGTGAGTGTTTGTTTATTTATTTATGTTCATAAAGCTTTTGAAAGTGGTTTCTGTTTCGACTAAAAATATTGGATGTGGGGAGTCCTAGGTATACGGTGAAGAAAATTGGTACTTCATTGAAGAATGTTCTTATGCAGTCCTTCTTGAAAGCATTCTTGACCGAGAGGAGCAGCAGAGGGTAATTTTTTCCTTAGTTGTCTTTGTTTACTGTTGCACTGTTTGACGGCTTACAAGAGGCGGGGAAGTTTCTGGCTTTACTTTTAGTTCTAATTGTTTATGTGATCATTAACTATGTTCTGCTAATTTATTTACTTCTTTATATTGAGATTTTCGGATACCAAAATCACATGAGATAGGAAATTCAGTATTTTATCTTGGGTTCTATAATATAAAATTCATTGGAATACAGACGGAGGCCGAAGTTTTGATTTAACTAATGAAAGAAGTTAGTTTGATTGCTGCTATTTTGCTTACATGATAGTTTCAAAAGCTTCAGGTTCTTGAGTATTTTTTTTGCTCCCTATCTACTGACACTTTTATGAGCTCCAAATTTTCTTCTAGTCCATATTTAATTTAATTTTTCTTTATGATCTGGTAGTTTAGTTTGAAATTAGTTGATATATCCTGTTTAGACTGTCATCTCTGTCATACTATAGCAATTGGTGGTGGTGATTATTTATTTGGTGATTTAGAAGGTGGGCAGAGAAGACGGGGGAGAAAATAATAGGGAGGGGTAAAGAAAAAGAAATGGGAGATTTTAAGAGACAGGGGGAGGTAAACAGATTGAAAGTCTTACTAAAAACAAAACATATGACGCTGTTTGTAATGGGAAAAGTAGGTAAACTAATTCTAAATAGATATGTAATAATGTAAATTGAAATATTCAAGTTCTGAAATTAAAATGTTCCCAAAATATATATTCGCCATTAATCATATTTTGTGGTACTTTATTTGTATCCTGCCGTAGCAATGTTTGTACAATTACATAGCTGGTTATTTTTGAATAAAACAGGCATTTTATCATTTCTAGTTTCAATTTTACCTCTTCCCTTTGCCTAAGAGATTTTTGTGGGGTAACAATATTATATAATTAAGGCTGGTTGATCGTATCAAGAATATTGTTTACCTTTTTTTTTTACCCCTTTAAAAGAAAACAGAGCTTTTGAGGGATGAAGGCATTCATGGATTGTCAAGAGGCTCTTTGGCTCTTCCCTCTGCTGAGGCTGAGGCTTTAAAAGTTGCACTGCCAGCCAATGAAGTTGTGGATCCAGCATTACGGACGGAAGCCACTTGTAAGGCTTCAGTAGTGACTCACAAATCTGGTACGTGGCTTTCCGTATTTCTTATGTTGTACAATGTAGAAGAAAGATTCATTCCATCCTTCCCTGCAGTTGTTTTCTTTTTCTCCCTGTCCTTGGAATCCTGTTTGCCAACTCAGTTCAGTCACTAGAATTGTGCCTAATTTAATGTTCTACAGACTTGTGAATTCCTTTCTTCATTTAAAGTTAAAGTTGCGTCAAACCATACCTCTGAATTTCATTTTCATTTCATAGTTATGCTCTTGATTACTAGATGACAACATTGACACCCGTGTCTCCCCATCTGGCAAAGGAGGTGGCTCTGAAGACATCAACTTGGACAAGAGCTTTGGAAAAAGTCTCACAGCTTCTCCACATGTCAACGAGTTCAAACAACCAGCAGATAGCTGTCCACTACAGAGGCGCAGGCCTTACCATGGATGGATCAGCGATGGTGAGGACGAGCCAGAGCTTGTGGATGTGGAGCCACCACCACATTCTGAGGAGTTACAGAAGGTCCTTTTTGGGAGAGTAGTGTGGAAAATACGCAAGACTAGATGGGACTTGAGGTCTGAGGATATGTAGGAATTTCTGGTCTCACCTCTTGTAAGGCTTAAATACATGGGCTCTGGAACAACTTTTGAAGGCTAAGAATATATATTACAAATGATATCAACCATTTTCCTTACTTATGGTAGATAGCTTTTTGGAATGACTTGAAGAAAAACAATATTTATGTGAATTATTATAAAATCAGCACAATATCTATAGAAATATTGGATTTAAATTTTTTTGTTTTAAAAAAAGATCAAAAAACAGTCTCCTTTCTGAGCTTTTGGAATTAACCAATTTTCTGGAATTCCTTGTATCGTTTTATAATTTTCCAACAAAGTGAAGACCCCTCCAACAAGAAAATCTATCAGCTAAGTCCCCAGCTCCAGGTTCGCCTTTCAATATTATAAATATCCAAAAGGACATAGTGCCAATTATTTGGCGGGTATTCAACCACACAAAATGTAACAGACAACTTCCATTGTTGTTCATTGTCAAGTTAAGATTTCAAAACCTTAAAATCTTCTACCTCATATGACACAAATGTTGCTTCAATCCAACTAAAACTTCTGGTTTTCGATTAAAAGCATGAATTTCACGACAAGCTTTTGCAGGAATTTTAGTTTGTTGTTGCTGTGTAGTTCTTGCTGTCACGTTCGTTTCCGACCATTTTTAACTTCTTTACATGTTCCTCGTCCAGAAAGGTGTCGTTTTGCATGTTTGAGTTCTTACCAGGTTTCGAGGTAACATTTTTAGTTCATTTAGTTAATTTTTTCTTGCCTCAGTAATGGATTGTCGTGCTTAATGTAGATTTTGCAGGACGGAAAGGGAGTTTGTATGTGGAGTAACTGAGAAGATACTGAACCATATTGTTATAATGATAAGGCGATATGTCTGGGAATATTCGTTTTTTAGTTAAGGTTCAATGCAATTAAAATGCACTTGTAACAACTATTTTAAGTTTGGGATTGAGGCTTGGTTTTGGGCCTATAAAGCATAATCCCTATCATGTTTGTGTTTCATTAATTGATACTGAAGTTTACGTCCATATGTAAAGAAAAAACAAATATATGAAGATGGGGAAAACCCAACTGCCATTGATAACCTGAGCTTGATTGGCAGCTTAATGCCATGAATCGACAAACCAGCAATGATGCAGAGACAGATGGTTTAGATGGTGGTGTGCAGGTATTTATTTCTGATTTCTTATCGAATTGTTACTAAATGTAAGTAGATAAGTTTTTTATTGCAGACTAACTGTTTAGTCGGTGCTATCTGATGAATTCATTTTCCTTCTTTTGCTTCACCAGTTGAACTTATGGGGATGTGATTTGCTAAATATATATTTTCTTTTGTTGTCATAAACTTCTAATCTTCAAATCTCCAGCAAATAAATAATCCGGCATATGATTGACCCCATAGTAACATGCAACGAAATAAAATTATCTCCTTCACTGATGATTTCTGCACAATTTGCATCACTCTGATATGTTGTTGTGTAAGCATTTGTTTTGATTGATTAAATTTTTTCTTAAGGTGATAGTAATTGTATTTTTATTATTTGACTGCTACCATAATGCTTGTGCTCCAGATCGACTTTGGATAATCTCAACTTCTTAAAAGATGGCCTTCCTGGAGCTCTTGTTACTGGACTTGTTTTAGGGGTGCAGAGCTTGGGGTGCCGTTCTTTGTTCCCAGTTGGCAGGTGATATATTGATTGTTGTTCTTTACTCTAAACTTCATGTTGGAAGGATTTCTCCACCCTTTCCCTGTCCTTCTCCTCCTCTTCTTGATGATGTTCAGATTTAGCACAGGAAAGTCCTTTTCTGCTTGTCAGATTTGTCTTTCAGTAACATGTTTCTCTCCCTAATGCTACTCCATTATTTGGTCTTTCAATAATGAGGTTATTATATTTGACTTTACCAATGTTTTGGCTTCAAAAAGTTGAAGGATGATACTGACTCTGGATTTTTCTTATATAGCAACGTTACTTCTTGGAGATGCACTCAAAGAGGGCACTGCCATCTTTGTTTATCCAATATTAATTTGGGCTTGGTCTGGACTTCTTATTATCAAAATATGAGAGAAAAACTGATATTTTCTATTCATTCTTTATAAGACAATTTATATAGGAATCAATACATTTACAAAAGGGAAGAAAGGTACTATTTTTTGGCACTTATAATTGCCATCAACGACATTCTTATAGGATGAGGTAGATCGAGAACGAATATCTTTTGCAATATAAGGAAGAAAGGTACCTGAGCTGAAATTCAGTCTGTCTTTATACTTGTAACCGTTGTAAACTTATAATGATCCAGCTAATTATTTATCAGGCTTCAGCTCTCTTCACAGATTTCTGCATCGTGCTGCTAGGCCTATCCTTGCTTTTCAATGATGTAGCATTTTACTGTGTGGTACTCTTTTTTTTTTTTTTTTCAGCAGAGGGCACCAATTGCTCCACTCTCAGAGGAAATCACAGATCCTGATGAGAAGTATGTTGGCCTTGGAATTCTAGTTTTGCTCTTAGCATTGCTGGTATGCTTACCCTGCCCATTCAGTCCCTTTCACAGACGAAGTCATTTCAAGTTTCTAATCATGGTAAAAGAATTTGTCCAAAGAAATTGTTCAAATATGCATCTTCCCCTTTAAAGTTGTAGAATTAAAACCTTTAGTAATTTCAAGCTTTCTTATGAGTTGAACAAATTCTAAAGCCATAATATCTGCAAAACATCAATGAAAGGTTGGTGGAAATGTTGTATCCAAGATTAATGATTCTTCCATTTTTGTCAGAACAAAGTTATTATGTTTAAAGTTTTCATATCTGTATAACATTAAAATTTTTCTGGTCCTTGGCAGCTGAACAATTACAAAGAGTGGCTGTGTTTATCCACTTGGTGTCCAAATACTCGATCTTTCTCACTTGTTATTCTCCTCTTCTGCTCAGCCAATCTTATTTTGCTGAGATTATATCAAAATAATTGAAGTAGTTTTGATTAGTCTCTCTCTCTCTCAGTCCCTTCATGGTGGTTGAATCTAATAACAAATAGTAACTGGATTTGTTCATCATTGCTTTTTGTTATAAATTGAGGCAGTGTAATTAGGTTTAAGTTGCCTTCTCTTTAAATTTTTGTGTCCCTGGCTTTCTTTCAGAAGTCTAGGTGGGAATTTAATAGCAGCTAATAATGGGAAAATAATTTAGGCCAAAAGACTTTCTCTCATAGAGGTTTACCTAAACCCTCGTCCATTAAATTTAAAAAAATCAAAATTTTATTTATTTATCAAAAATTATTATTAATTTTAATGATTAAAAATAATTTATATTATTTTATCTAAATATTATGATAAAGATATATTTAAAATATAATTATCATTTTATCAAACTTATTAAGTAATTTTTATTTTTATTTATAAATTATCATACTCATTCATATGTTTTAAATTTATTTTATAATCTTAATAATTTAAAAATACAATATTTATAATTATTATTTTTAAAAATATTATAAAACATATTAAAATTTTAAAAATATTCTCAACCTTTTTCAAATTTCTAAAAAGCCTTTAAATTTTCAAAAAACATGTCCACACTTTTTTTAAATTTCAAAAATTTCTTAAATTTTTAAAAATTATAATTTAATTCAAATATTTAATTATTTCTTGTTTACATCTCTATCTATATTTATATTAATAAGTTTTTTATTTTTTAATTCTAATTAATATAAATTAAAATAAAAAATATTTAATAAAATTTTAAGAATAAAATATTATTTAGTTTAAATGTACTTTTGTTTTTTCAATAATTTTATAAAAGATTTAACAAATAAGCTAGAATTTGATTTTTTCAAGTACTTTCCTATTTCAACAGAAGTGAGGTGAGAATAAGTTTTTCGGCCTATATTTACCTATTATTTTGAACAAATAAATTAAAAATATTGAATTTATTTATAAAATGAATTCTATATGAAATTCATTTCATGTTCGATATGTTATAACTTAAAACATAAAATTCAATTAAATTTCACGTAATTATGTTTAAAATAAATCTGAAATTAAAAATTTATTTATCATTATTTCCTAATATACCCTTAACGTAATAATCTTATAAAAACAACTCTTACACATATGCTATAATTGTTTTACTTTAACTTATTCAATATATATACACATCTCGTATTTTCTATTTTACAAACGAGAACGAATTAATAATTTAAATTTGATATACAAAAAGTGTAAAGGAATTAAAAGAAAAAAAAAAAAAGAAGAAAAACTATGGATATGTGGTGGCTTCCAGGTCATCAGATTAAAAACATAGAGTTGTTGGACACAATGCAGAGTCAGTTCCATTTAATTTGTTGGTAGATGAAAATCAAATGTGATTCTGCAATTTTGTAATTTTCTTTGGTTCAGGTTGAGGGATGGATTCCAGTCTTGTTAGGAAGTGTGAAGTCATTCTCAAAAATACACTGAAATAGCAAGTTGTTGGACAAACAAAATTGTTGTAAACAAGTTCTTGTCCACTTCAGGACCTCTGTTGGCCGACAACGACTTGTGATTCAGCAATTTAGTGCACGTTTCTATATTTAATCAGCCACAAAGAAAGTAACCGTGTAAATAACATGTGGGGCCTTCTCTCTGGATTGGATTTGCATTAAAAGTGTGGATTGGGTCTTCTCCTTCTCGTGAAACTTATTATGTTGTAACGGGGCGTCTACTGACTCACCTGTTTGTGTCTCCAAGTCACCACATTGCCGTGTTCACTCAGACGATCATATTATATACAAAAAAATTATAATTTTTTCGAAAGAATTTAATAAGAAGTTATATTATATTTATCCAAATTAATAATAAAATTAAGTTTATAAAAATAATTAACTTATAAAATAATATCAGTATAATTCTTTTTGAATAAAAAGAATTTAAAAATAATAAATAATAAAATTTAATTTATAAAAATAATTAAATTATAAAATAATAATAATATAATATTAAAATAATAATATAAAATTTAAAAAATTTAAAAAATTTAAGACAGTAGTCATAGAAAACCTAACCAATTAGTAGAAAATGACCACATAATTTGATTGATAATCGGATTTAACTACCTTCATCATCAAAGATTGTTAGAAATAACTAACATACTTGAAACTAGTTTTTTTTCAATCATCTACAATCGAGATAACTAGATGTGACTACTAATCAAATCAAGTGATTATTTATAGTGACTTAGTTAGATAGTTAGGGTTATCATTGTTAGCGACTCTATCATGATGGTTAGTCCATACATGAATATTTGGTTTTTAAAAAATATTTGGGTGGAATATTAGAAAATATTAAAAAATAAAATAAATAAGTTTTAAAAATATAAAATAGTATCTATCATATAAACCAATCATTTTGTTCAATTTTTAGTAATTGCCATCATTTTGACATGGGTGACAATGATGATTATTTTTTTAATATTTAATATTTTAATATTATTTTATATTTTAATTAAAATTTTAAAATATTTTTATTATTTTATAAAAAATTAAGATAAATATATTTAATGATCGAGTCTTTGAATTATAGAAAATTAACTAGTAAGATTTGATTATAGTGTAAGAATTAGGCATTAGATTAAACTACATTTATTATTACATCCATTAATTAAAGTAACAAAATCCAATCTTTTTCGTAAAACAGGAAGGACCCTGAAGATTATCACGAAAGGGCATAATAGCAAATTTAACAGGCCAAACAACATAGTACCACCCAAGGTTTTTATAAATGACAGTTCCGTCCAAATAATTTTAAAATTTTAAATATTTACCCTTAAATTTATCTGTTGGTGTTGGTTAACGAATGGATACTTTATTCTTTGAAAATTAATGGGTGATTAAGTTAGAGAAACCTTGGGTGGGAATAAATCGTTTGGCCATTTTAACAAAATATCCGAGAGGTCCATTCTCCTATAAAATCTCCTCCCACTAACCCCCTTCGAGAAAAGATGGTCGCCGGTGGAGTGGCAATGCACTCTCTCAGTCTCAGCCTCTCTCAACGCCCGCATCCTTTCAGTCACCGCTTGTCTCCCGCTCCGTTCCCCCGCATTTCTACCTTAAGCTTGCCCAGATGTTCCGCTCCACGTGTTCGTACCATCAACTGCATTTCTCTCCCCAGCAGCCCCTCATTAGGTAACAAATCCACTGTTGAAAGAAAAGAAAAGAGAATTTGTGAAACTATTTCTCAAATTTGTTTTCTGTTTTACAAGTCCAAAAGCGTTTGATATTGTATTTGAAAAGCATATTTTCTAGTTGAAAAATCATTCTCTTCTAATCTGTTACGCTTAGAAAATGCAAAAACAGTTCTGGAGAAGCAGTTTTTCTAAAATGACAGAGTTTGAAAATGCTTTTTTTTTTGTTGGAATGACGGTCCGACATGCATTTTCGAGTTTGAAAATGCAAAAACAGTTCTGGAGAAGCAGTTTTTCTAAAATGACAGAGTTTTGAGCTACGAAGTTGAAGCTTTTGGATTCTGAAATGCTGTTTGTGTTTGTTTCTTTTAGTAAATGATAAAAACAGATTTACTGAGGCTTCTAAAAGTGGAAATTTGGTTCCATTATACCGTTGCATATATTCGGACCAGTTGACTCCAGTGCTGGCATATCGTTGTCTGGTTAAAGAAGATGATAGAGAAGCTGCGAGCTTTCTTTTCGAGACGGTGGAGCCGGGCTCTCGAAGTTCCACTGTTGTAAGAGCCTGTTTATATGGTGTAATATAGGTGTGTTGTTTGTTTTGATTGTGCATTTATTATTTGAAGTTGAATTGTTTGTTTCAGGGAAGGTATAGCGTGGTTGGAGCCCATCCAGTTATGGAAATTGTGGCCAAAGAAAATAAAGTTACGATAGTGGACCACGTGGCAGGGAGTGTGGTTGAGGAGTTTGTTGAGGATCCGATGGGTATTCCGAGAAGAATCTCGGAGGGGTGGAAGCCTCAACTTATTGATGAACTTCCTGATGCTTTTTGCGGTAAGAGAACTCATATCGTTGCTTGCTTAATTATGCTGAAATTGAATTGGCTTTATTTTTCATTGCCTTTGTAAAAATCTTTGAACTCATACTTTGGATGTACTGGTTTTGTGTTTAGGGGGTTGGGTCGGGTATTTCTCGTATGATACAGTTCGCTATGTTGAGAACAAGAAGTTGCCATTCTCAAAGGCGCCGGAGGATGACAGAAATCTTGCTGATATTCATCTAAGCCTCTTTGATGATGTGATTGTGTTTGACCATGTGGAGAAGGTGCTCATTTTTTTTTTTTTTTCTGTTCATCAACTATGCTTGAGATATTTTGGGCCTTGATTATTTTGCTTTCATTTTATAATCTATCTTTAGAAAAAAGTACATTTTTGGTTGGTAGTTTTACTAGGACCTTTATGTTTTTCTTCATGTTTGCTTCCTTCAAGACTGCTGAGAATGTAATAAATTTTTGCCAATTTTGGTTTCTTTAGAAGGCTTCTTCTTATGGGGGTAGTTGAGGCTTTTATTCTGAGATTTTTTTTCTTCATTTCTTTCTCAGAAAGCCTATGTAATTCACTGGGTGAGACTAGATCAGCACTCTTCTGTTGAGAAAGCATATATGGATGGAGTTGAACACTTGGAAAATTTAGTCGCCAGAGTACAACACACAGACCCGTGAGTTACATTTTGCACATTTCACATATTCTCAAGCTTTCTTATGAAACTTAGTAATTTAGTTGATTATCATTTGTTAGGCCAAGGTTGTCCGCGGGTTCTGTAGATCTATGCACTCATCATTTTGGTCCTTATTTAAAAGAATCAAACATGACGAGTGAAGCATATAAGAAGGCTGTGCTGAAAGCAAAAGAACATATTCAGGCTGGGGATATTTTCCAGATTGTACTAAGTCAAAGATTTGAGAGGCGAACATTTGCTGATCCATTTGAAGTGTATAGAGCATTGAGAATTGTGAATCCAAGCCCATTTATGACTTACTTACAGGTATGCATTTTTGTCTGAGAGACTATTGTAGATTTTGTAGTTTGTTGCATTTTCTCATATTCAATTCATATCTTTCAGGCTAGAGGGTGTATTCTGGTAGGTTCAAGCCCAGAAATTTTAACTCAAGTAAAGAAGGTAAACAGTTACATTAGTCAATTTCAGTTACTTAAATTTTCACAATGAAGCATGAAATAGTTTTCTTTATGCATATACTCTAAAGTTCAGCATCAGATTCTTAAGTTTGGTGGCTTACTTTCAAACATTCATCAGCAGTGACAGTTAATCTTGCATGTTTATACAGAAGAAGATTGTGAATCGACCATTGGCTGGGACAGTTCGAAGAGGGAGGAGTGCTGTTGAAGATGAAATGTTGAAAACTCTGTTGCTAAGTGATGAAAAGCAATGTGCAGAACACATTATGCTAGTTGATTTGGGTCGCAATGATGTTGGAAAGGTTTTTCTCTATTGTTTCTTGTAATGTAGTTATAATCTTCATGTTTTAAAAATTTTCTACTTGTAGTTGCTCGTCTATCATAGATGGCTGGATTGTAATTCACTTCACATTGTTGCCATTTTTCTCATTGTGTTGTGTTTGTTTACTTAACGTCTTTTTGTTCCTAGAATTCTTTGTAGGGAAGTGGCATGATTCATATGACAACATAAACTCTTTCTCACATCTGGAATTATGATTGGCTAGCATGAAACTGACCATACAATTTAATTTGCTTTAGATTCTTCACCATTTGACTTGTTAGTTAGGTATCCTCTGCTTCTATGCTCTATATTATAAAGAATTTTGATTTCTTCATCATATGATCTTGAGTTCTTTCTGTACAGAAGTCAATATATTAATGAGGATTTATCCTTGTGGTAATCTGTGTGAGACAAATTAAGAAGAAGACATACAGCTTGCTTTGGCCCCTTTTTTTCTCAAGCTCTTGGCCGGTTTCCTGTTTCTTTCAAGATAGTGCCTCTGGTTTCCTTCAGCATGAGAATTATGTTGACATTTGTTACACTGTTTTGGTTGTTATTTGGAATGTTTTGTGTTTAAAATTAAAAAAAAAAAAAAAGTTGTTTTTGATCATTTAAAATCATATAATTCCTTTAATTTTTCTGTCTGCAACATTGGTGCAGCAGGCAAACTGCAATCAACCTAAAATACACATCAGACTAAAACTTATCTTTATAACCCTTAAATATTGATGCAGGTTGCGAAATCTGGTTCTGTGAAGGTGGAAAAGCTTATGAACGTTGAACATTATTCTCATGTCATGCACATAAGCTCCACAGTAAGAATCCAAGCTTGAAAAACTTTCAATATGCATTGATGAACTGAATTTAATAATCCAATGTTTCTCAAATCTCTTATAGTCCAAGAACTTATCTTGCATGCTCATAAAAGACCATTGGCATTCTTCTTTATGCAGGTTACTGGTGAGTTGAAAGATGATCTCACCTGCTGGGATGCCCTAAGAGCTGCACTGCCTGCTGGAACTGTCAGCGGAGCACCAAAGGTTGGGACTACGCAATTTTCACCCTAATCAATCACTTCATTGCTTTTCTCGTACGTCTGTTTCATTTGTTTTGATCATATTACTGAATCAAAGGTACTATAATACAGGTAAAGGCCATGGAGTTGATTGACGAATTGGAGGTAAATAGGCGAGGCCCCTACAGTGGTGGGTTCGGAGGCATTACCTTCACAGGAGATATGGACATTGCATTGGCTCTGAGGACTATCGTATTCCAAACAGGAACCCGTTATGACACAATGTACTCGTACAAGGATGCCAACATGCGCCGGGAATGGGTTGCACATCTTCAGGCGGGTGCTGGTGTTGTTGCTGACAGCAACCCTGATGACGAGCAGCTTGAGTGTCAGAACAAGGCTGCCGCACTAGCCCGTGCCATCGACTTGGCTGAGCATGCCTTCGTTAACAAATGATGTCAACAGCAGACCAAAATTTTTGAATCTGCCAGCGATTGTTGAGTTAAGTTGGTTTACCCCAGGGAGAGAGAAAGATTAATAAAAAAAAAAAAAAATGTAAACATCATACTGATGTCTAACAACATTCAACTGTAATACCTTCATGATTTAAACCGTTACTATTATTTGTTTAGTAATATTTCTTCATTCATTTTATCATAAAAGTTGGAAAGATTGTTGGGCGTGCTAAAGAGTCAAAAAGCTGCTCATGCTTGGCTTGTGGCGAGCTTCTTTGGTCTAGATTGAGTTGAGGTGAATGATTTGAATTTTTTCTAATCAATTCCAAGTTTGGGGGTTACTTGGCTTGTCCAAACTCACAAACTTGTTTAACTGAGGAGAAACTCACTTCAATAAGATGAATTAGGATCCAAATTTTTAACGTTAATTCATGTTACTCTTAGCTGCGCACTCACGCTTGATTCATTCGAAGGTTGGGGACCCAAGCCACCTCCATGAGTCCTTATTTATCTGTGTGGGCATCGAGTGGCCTTTTCTTGTGAATCAAATTGAAAGTTGTTCCACGCATTGAAGCCTGCTCGCCAACATTCCAATCAATGTCACCAATCCTATTGCTTTAGACATTGTTTTTTCGTTTTTCATGCTTACGCTTTTGTTTTCTCTACATCTATATTGAATACTTGTTTACTAGAATTATTGTAGCTGTATTGAGAAGATTTGCAACTGCATATAGTTCACTGTTATTTTTGGTAGGTTCGAGAATTTTTGTAGTTGTATTGAGATTTTTTGCACCTTTACTGAGACTGAGTAGTTGTAATTGTTTACTGGCCAAACTGGGGTGAGCTCCAACAACTCACAAAGGCCTCCGATAATTTTAAAAACATCAAACCTGTACTCGAATCGCACAGAAGGGACTAAAGAAAAAGAGCAGTGCCATATAAGTACAATTGCCATTGGGATTGAATGATTGAAGCCCATGTCATGGAAAGCATCCTTTTTCCCAGTAAGACAGAAGTCCTTCTGTAACAAGGACTTTGACTGCTCTGCTATCAAGAAACATTAGATGTTGTTGATAACGTACTTGGTAAATTCAAATCCTGTTTTATATTTTCTTTCAGTCAGTAGAGTTGCAAGTGAAATTACAAATTTTGAAACCAATGCTCGGAGATAAGAAGGGATATCAAGTTGAAAAATTTCGGACCTAGGTAGAAACCAACCTTGGTCTGCTCCGGTTCTAGTTATGAGAACACGTTTCATAATTGTTCCACAGTATCATCGTTTCAATGGAGTCCGTAGCTACTCATTCTTTCTCTTTCAGACAGAATCGTGGCTTCACTGCTTGATCCAGTCCTTCCTATCCTCTCTCAGCCCGTCACTGTTTCATTGACATTATCTTTCTTTCCAAATTTCCAACTGTCGTTTCAATGACCTCGTTAGGAAAATTCCGGAAATATTTGGTTCTCTAACCAAGCTCAATTCTCTATCTTTGTTTTTCAACAATCTGCATGGAAGTGTCCCTCAAACATAGTCCTTACGTCTTTAACCTCCGAATTATTCTTGTTGGAAGAAACCCATTCACTGAATGGTTTCGATATCATTCTCCAATGCTTTCATAATTCTTGAATTTTCTAACTGTATACTTTTAGGGCTGGTTCCTTCTGATCTTGGAAGAAAAATGCAAGCTCTTCAGTGGCTGAATTTGGGATCAATAATTTGAGCACTGGGGGGCTACTGCTGATCTTAGCTTTCTTGGTTCTTTAACCAATTGCACCAATTTACAAATACTGGGATTGTAGGGAAAACAGTTTTGGTGGTGTTTTACCAACTTCATTTACAATCTCTCAACTATACTATCATTACTAGAGGCTGGAGTTAATCAGTTTGTCAGAAACATCCCAGATGATATATCAAACCATGTCAACTTGGTTGAACTTGCTTTAGAAAAAGCTTCTCTCAGGTTCTTTTCCTTCCAATATAGGGAAACTTCAAAAAATGCGATTACTATGGGTGGAAAGAGACTGACATGTTCAATACTGGAATCAATTCGCAAACTCACACAACTGTTCCAGCTGAATTTGGAACAGAACAATCTGATAGTAAGCATCCCACAAGGTTTTCAGGACCTTCAAAGGCTGCAAATCCTAGTTCTTTCTCATAAGAACCTTGATGGTTCGAACAGAACAATTTGATAGGAAGCACCCAAGAGGCTTTTAGAACCTTCAAAGGTTGCAAATCGTAAATCTTTCTCATGCAAACCTTAATGGTTCTATACCTAAGACAGTTGGTCTTATCTCCAGCTAATTTTCCATCAACTTTGCTCATAACAAGCATTGGGGTTCCCTGACCCTGAGTAATTTGAATAATCTACATGATCTGGAATTTTCTCAGAACAATTGTCTGGTGAAATTCCAAGCACTCTTGGAAGCTGTTCCAGTTGAGCAATCCTTCCTCTGTTGGCTCCTGAAGGACTTGTAGATTTGGCTCTTCCTTGACACAACTTATCTGGAAGAATTCTGATTGATTTGGAGCCACTTACCACTCTTGAAAATTGTTCTTGGAGGTAACATGCTACGAAGTAGGAACTAGAGAAGGAAATGACTTAAGTTTTATACCTTCCTTGATAGACTGCTCAAGACTATAGATTCTAGTAATAGGCAACAATTTTATAGATGGCTCATTGCCGCATTCCGTTGCATCAGATGTACATCATTAAGTCCAAATCTGATACATGACACTCTACCTTTAGGTGTTGGGCACCTGGTAGAATTAAACTTCTTGGATATGCGGTACTTAATGTTGAATGGGAATATTCCTTCCACTATCAGCAATCTACAAAAACTGCTACAACTGTAGATCCAAGGAAACAAATTGTCAAGGGAAATTCTAACCCTCCTTCGTAACCTCACTAATTTGTATGATATCCAATTAGGGCAAAATGAATTGTCAGGAAAAATAAACCCGATTCTCAGCAACTGCCAAAATTTACTAATGTTGGATATTTCTCACACTAACATCAATGGTGATATACCTCCCATCAATTTAAGCCTCTCCTCTGCTATATATATCAACCTATCTCATTATTCTTTGGTTGGTTCCCTTCTGACACAAGCTGCTGTACATGAACGCTTAGATGTCTCTGGAACAAGTTGTCAGGTGGCATTTCAGACACATTACGCTCTTGTTTGAGCTTGCTGTCTCTCTGAATGAAAGGAAATCTTTTCAAATGCTTTGAGAGCTGGATCTCTCATGTAATAACTTGTTAACTATGATACCAGGTTACTTAGGGGGAGCTTCCCTTTCTGCAAAAGTTAAATCTCTCTTTGAATGAGGTTGAAGATGCAGTTCCTTAAATTGGCATATTCAGAAATGCCTGTGCTATTTCTGTTGTAGGAAACAAAAGCTCTGTACAGAATTGAAGCTGCCAACCTGCAAGGTCAAAAATTTCCAACAAAAGAGAAAATTCTTTGGTTCTCAAGATTTTCATTGCAGTTGTTTGCTTAACTTGCTGGCTTCTTTGTCCTAGGATATAGGAGAATCAAGTCAAGAAATAAATAAGCAGAGAACCTTGCTTCTGATTTATTCGACCCTTAATTGCTAAAAATTTCTCACTGGAGCTTCTTAGAGCAACTGATGGTTTCTCTGAGGATAATCTAATTGGTACTGGTGGCTATGGTACTCTCTATAAAGGAATCCTTCATCAGAATGAATCCATCATTGCATTGAGAGTGCAAAATCTTCAGCAAGCAGGTGCCTCAAAGTGCTTCATATCTGAATGCAGAGCCTTTGGAGGCATCCACCACATAAATCTCCTGAGAATATTAAGTGTATGCTCGAGTGTGGATTATTAAGGTAATGATTTTATAGCTATAATCTGTGAGTTCATGCAAAAAAAAGAAAGTTCAGAAAATTGGTTGCATCTAAAACAAGTAGCAGATAACAAGCATGAGATAGGAAGTCTGATTCTTGCTTGCAGATTAAATATAGCCATTGAGGTCGCTTCTTCACTTGCGTATCTTCACTGTCATTGCAAACACTAATAGTTCATCGTGATCTCAAGCCCAACAATGTTCTTTTGGATGAAAACAATGCTGCTCATGTGGATGATTCTAAGCATTCTACTGGTTCTGTGAATGAACAATCTAGCACAGTTATAATAAAGGGGACTACTGGATATGTTGCTCCAGGTATATGTGTGCTGTGTGTGAGTGTGTGTGTGTAATGATGTTAATTTCTTTATACTATCTGGACAGTGAAAAAGGTTTAACGATAAATCAGCTGATCAATTTACTATGAATTTCACTGCAGAATACAGTATGGGTGAACAGGTGTCTGTGCAGGGAGTTATGTACAGTTGCTGCACCATTTAAAGCAAAGAGACTGACTGACAACATTTTAAGGAAGATCTGAATCTCTAACAAATTTACTAGAAAGGCACTGCCTGGTCAATTGATGGACATTATGGATCCACTTATGCTACTGGAAAAAGACATGAAAATGCAGGAGTGCTTGATCTCAGTACTGAGGGCTGGACTTTCATGTTCAATGATAAATGCTACAGACTGGAGGCAAACAACAAATGACGCAAGGGGAATGCAGTTGATAAAAACTACTTATGAAGGATAAGTCTATAAGTAAATTCAGGCACAGGGAGACATATATCTCAACACAACAGTTTTTAGAATACAATAATTGTATAAGGATGCTACTATTGGACTTGAATTTCATGAATAACTATCTCTGCTTTTAGTTTTCTTTCACTATCTACAACACTATCAACTCAATTTCCATAAAGTACTTAAAACAATCATCTTTTCTCATTCCACAAGCTTAATTGTCAATGCTTGAGTTTTAAGTCACATAAAAAGATCCTACCTTCTAGTTTTCATACGTTTCACTCATAGCCCACAACCACAATCCCTCAACACAATATTCTAAATCAGAACACAAACTCTCACAACTTACTTGATTGGTCAGGCATAACAGCAGGCGAAAAGGTTTACAACTCAATAGGGAAGTCGATTTTAAAACCAAGTTCACTGAGTTCGAGGATTTCTAAATATAAATCTTAATCAAAAAGCACTGACCATACTTCAAATAACAGAACAGAATTTAACATGAAAGTTTCATTTCAGGTTCACACAAATTCTATACAACAGTTTATGTAATTCATTTACCACAATAATAAACATCACAATTAGAAACAAAAACTATTAATCACAAATTTATTTAACACAATTTACGTATTAAGTAACACGATACACAAAGTACAAACAAGCAATACTTATTTAACCGACTAGTGTCACGTGGCCAAACAGAACCAAAACCTCACCTATCATTTATTGCTATCGTAATCAACGATCTCCGAATCCGTCACCGATCTCGAGTGCTGAACTATCGACCGTCCGATCGAGTTAATCCAGTCCTCCTTCTCCTTCTCCGAATCGGCGATGAAGTACATCGTCTCCGTCCTCGTACTCAGCTCAAATGCGTACTGTTTGTTAAGAGCATCTTCGGCTCCTTTGACTGTGAGACACGACGCTACAGGGATGACGCCCCGTGGACGCGAGGCGCGTGTGACAGTTGACTCTTTAAACCAGAAGAGTTTGCCTTGTTTTAAAGCGAACCACCGGCGACGCCACGTTTTAATGTACTCGCCTTGTTTGGTCAACCAACCGGCTCGCTCAGGAGTTGACCAGAACTCGACGCCGTCGTAGTCGCTGGGCTGATTCGTTTGGCCCGACACGGTCCGCCACAGGCTAGCCATGGGTCGATTGGTGGGTTGGGTTTGGGTTGAATTGTTGGGGGGAATATAAGTAGCTAAATGTTCGGCCGTCTTAATTTTTTTCATTTTTACTTTTGGTAAATGAATTTGATATTTATACCTTTTAAGATATGTCAAATATACCCCCCAAAACTGAAAACATATTGATTGAAGGCGCATACTCACTCTTAGATCAATATTTCAAATCCTTTGGCTTCTTGGATAGGCGTTTATGCTTGTAGATATCAGTACGAAATCTTGGTAATATCAAACTAAGATGGACTTTTGATACAGTGTAGATTGTATTTTTCTTCTTAAAAAAATATATATTTTATAAATCTTTTTATTGAATTTAGGAGTAAAATTGAATTACTCAGTTAGACCGACAAATTCACAAATTTAATCGACTTAAATCAATTGTTAATAAATTTTAAAGGTTTTAATCTTATATTTACATATTTAAAATCTTACTTTTTTATTTTAAATATACAAAATGATTTAAAATTTTATAAATTATGAAATTTAAATGTGATATTTCAAAAATTAATAAGCTTAAATATAATTTTTGAGTTTGGCTTGAGTATATCAATTATGTCGGGAGACTGAGTTAAGACTTCATCCATTCAAATTCAATAAAATTGAATTCTACGTTAGAAGTAGAGGAGATAGCTCGAGTCAAATATTACGCAATCCAAATCAAATACTATTTAATTTGATTCAGTTATACTCCTAATCACAAAAACTTCAATATATCAATTGTGAAAGCTATGGATAGACATTTCTTAATACAACGAAAGTTATTAATTAAATTACATCTTTTTGTCAATTAAACTTAGCTTTAGGTGCAATAAATAGATATCAGTTAAGTTTATTTGATCAAATGAGATATTTATTTTAAGTGTATTTTTTCTTTGTTGAATCGGCCTCTAATTGGTATTAGCCTCATCTTTAACATTGGTTAGAAGCTCAATCAAACATTTTTATCACTCAACCAAGCAAGGCCATTTTAGCACAGCTATGAAGATTGAGGTCTCCCTCAAACAAAAGCTCCTCGTTTCCTTCTCCAAAAATAGGATCTTGAGATTGTATCATCCTCATATGTTGAAACCTCATTTCCAAGGTCATACTTTATAATTCACGAATATGATTTTTTAGAATTAATTAATAGTTATAGAGATTATGTAGAAAAGATATGTTGTTATCAACATAGTAGAAAAATCCATATCTTGTGGTTTGCACACCTGATTGTTCCTCACTTCAAACAAAAATGTTTTGATTTGATTTGAGACTTTTAGAACTTACCGTAATAACCCCAAAATTTTTTATATGAGCAATTGTTCATGCGATTTTTCGTCACCAATTAATATATGTAATTCTAACTCCTAAGCAAGTTAGACTAAGATAACAACAACAAAAAATCTATTAAGATTCTATTGTCTAGTACGGTATAATATAAATGTAAAAAAAAAAAAAAAAAACAAAGAAAAAAGTAAAAAGAGCAAGACACAAGATTTTTAATGTGACATTTGTGACAAAGGCTTGAAACCTATAGATAGGGGGATAAGTTAGTTCGTTGATTAGTGTCCACTAATGTGTATGCCAAGATTAAGGGTCTATCGATTGACATAGTACATATCAAAACATAAGGATAATTCGTTAATTAATGTTCATAAAATGACAAACTATAACCAAGGGATTGTCCATTGACAACCATAATAAGATAACCAAGACATATATAGTTTTAGATATGAGTCACATAACTAAAGTGTCAAATTTTTGTCTCAACCTAGTTTGATCCATATAGATTAGCAAGATAAAAATATAAGGAGATGAATCTGCTTTCACCATATATTAGATGGATAGTGTGTACTATCAAGATTATCAGATTGTCGAAAGGGCAACAAGTAGCAATATTTTCAAGATAACGAAAAAACAACATCTGAAAAAACCCAAATAACATATCATTCATTTGAAATACGCAACAAACATGCAAAATAACACACATAAACTGTTTTAAAAATCATACCTATGTTGGTCAGCTCTTTCATCTTAACATGACAATTGGTTTTTTTTGCAATTCTCATAATGGAAATGCAACAATATCCACACGGAGTAAAATTTACGAAGGCACCCAAAGCACTATGACGGTGCTAGCAGTCATTATGCATGAGTTGTGTGTAGTATAAGGCACAATCATATGTTTTATAAAAAGGTAAAGTCTAATTTTGAAAAATTTGTCGCCTTTGTATAGAAAAACAACACACGACCGTGCATGTTACATACATAATCACACTCTTTGTATTTTCTCATACATGAAGGTTTACACATATCCATGTTTTTGATGTTTATTTGAATACATAATTAAATCAATTACCTTGATTTTTGAGATTTTGATTCGACCATAAAACAATTATCCACCAATCACCTTAGCTGTGAGAAAAATCATACTCATCAAATATAATGTCTCTAGCAAAGTATAATATACTAAATTTATACAAGTATTAAAAAATCTTTGTGCTGAAGATGTATTCAATGAATGAATTTGGTGGAGTGAAAATCAAATTTGTATAGGCACACCCAAATCTTTTTAAGAAATTGTAATCTAGTTTGACCTTGGAGAGTTTTTCCAATAGTGAGAGATTTTCAATTATAAGAGAAGACATCTTGTTTATGAGATATGCTCATGTGAGGAAGGATTCCAACTCGTAACTTAGTGGCATGTCTGCTTGCACTAGCAGAGTCAAACCTATTTCTACCAAGTGTATGTGTTTTCTTTCAATTATATCATTTTGATAGTGTGTGTGAGCATGAAAATCTATGTGTGATTCCACGTTGTCTAAGACAAGTGGAAAATGCAATGAATTCACACTCAATGTTAGTTTGTAAGATCTTAATTGATTTTTCAAGTTGCTTATCAACTAAGTTCCTAAAATGCTTAAGAGTCTTTAGGGTTTGTGATTTCAAGGTGATAAGATAAACCTAAGTAAACCAAAAGTAATTATTTAAGAAGCTTAGACAATACCTAGCAACATTGATGATTGGGATTGATGTTAGGCAAAATTTTTTATATCAGGATGGTAAACATCATGCATATTTCCAAGTTGACATGCTTAGTAAAAACATAGTATAGTATTATATCTAAGATGAATGTACTTTAACTAAGTTTAGATAAGGCGTTCATGTTTTTATATATCTATTTTTTTTGTTAATCGTAGAAAACTTGACGCATATTTTGTATAAACCAACAAATGTCTTAGAACACCGTGGCCTAACTCATAATTATGATATCAGTTAAAATAGAATATATTTTTATTATGATATGTCACTTGCGATTTAAACTCTGACCTATTATTCATGCATTTTAAAAGTTTCTTATAATAATAACAAGGCAAAATGACTAATTCCCACCCAAGGTTTCCTTAAATAACAAATTTTCACTCAAAAAGTTTAAAAAAATCAAATGTCCATCCTTGTTCTTTGATAAGACTAAAATATCCTCTATAATATAGATAATATTAATATTAAAATAAGTTTTAATATAAAAAATAATAATGAATTTTCAAAATTAATTAAAAAATTTTCAAAATATAAAAATAAAATACAAATTTTAAAATTAATTTTTTATTTTTTATTATTAGTTTAATATTATATTATATATTTTCATAAAATTAATGTTATTATGTTTAATTTTTATTTGAAAAACGAAAAAACTTTTTAAATTTTGATCAATAAAAGAATATTTAATTTTATTAAAGTTTTTGAGTAAGAATTTATTATTTTAGAAAAACCTTAAATAGGAATAAATTGTTTGGCCAATGACAATAATAAAAGCAGCAGACAAAAAGTAAGCGTCATCTGTCATCTTTGGAATTTTGCGGTGGCCCAGCCCATGATATTTCTTAGGCGGGGTCATTCCCACTCTTGTCGTCAACTTTGTGGGCCCTTTTCTTTTGTAGAGCCCATTTGGCTTAGACCAGTTACAGGCTAGGCCAGTTTAATTTTAAACGGGCCGAATATCAAAGCCCATTAGGCCCGAAAGTGCTCAAACAAAATCAAAATTTTATCGCTAACACTGATAGAACGGCGTGGAAGATCAGACCAAACCTTACCCAAAACCAATGTCAAATTTCGACGAATCCTTTGACTCGGTCCCGGTCGCGGAGTCACCTGATCCCTTTCACGACCACGGTTATCAAGGCTATGGCTCCCATCCTGCTGACACGGCCGTTGATTCGCCGTTCTTCAACAACAATAACTCGTCTTTAGACACTGAAGATGACGTGTTCCAATCGCAGCCGTCGATCTACGGCGACTATGCGAACGGTGAATCTGACGAGCCAGTTTTGCCGCCTCCTTGTGAGATGACTCCGGAGGAGGGCTTTGCTCTCAGAGAATGGAGAAGGTTCGTTTAGATCAGTTAATTTTTGTTTTTAAAATTTTATTAATTTGGTTATAATTGTAGAGAAAAATGCTATAATTTAGCATCAATATTGGTTTTTTTCTCCTTTAATATTATGTTCCAATTATATCCGTTGAAGTAACAAAATATATAAGATTTTGGTTTTTTCTGTACTTTTATTTGCTTATAATGATTGTGTTATGAGCAAAACCTAGGCATTAATTCAAATTTAATTTTTAATTGGTGTGCTATTTAAACTTAGTGTATGTGCCAAAAGGGTAACTTTTTCATATTTGATGGAAATTACAATCGGGAAACGATTGAGTGAACTTTGTTTTTATACTATTGTGTTTAGTTGAGCTCAATTACTGTTAATCTGCTTTAAGAGTGGATAAAAGTTCTTTCTTCTCACGTTAATATGTAATTGTTATTTGTTGAATCTAACTTTTTATGTGATGATGATATGTATTGCATGCCCTTTTGAGGTTTTGTAATTTTTTTTAGTAGTGTTTATGATGGCTGTTTTAATTCTTAGGGAAAATGCAATTCGATTGGAGGAGAAGGAGAAGAAAGAGAAAGAGATGTTAAACCAAATAATTGAAGAAGCAGAGAAATACAAAGTTGAATTCTACAGGAAGAGGGCGGTGACTTGTGAAAATAAAAAAGAAACTAACAGGGAAAGAGAGAAGGTGAGAGTAGATATCACCATCGTTTTTCTGCTTTTTGTCGTTTGTTTAGATTTCTTTTCATTTGTAGTTGTATTTGTTTCAGTGACTTTTTTGTGACACTTTTAGTTCAATTTGGGTGTGGTGTCTGGCTGTGTGAATGTGTGCTTTTGCTTCTATTAACATTCTGAACCATATGGAGTTAGTGGAATTCATGCGAGAAACCCATGCTGCCAAAGAAGTTTTTACAAAGCACAAATACTCAAAACCACTGAATAGCTTAGAAAACTGCCTGTTGTTTGGCCTATGACATTTTGGCATACTTTATGATGTCTTGTATATATAGCTTCGCTACATGGGTTTGGCTCTCTTGTTGCCTTGTATTGATGGTCATTTTATGGTTGTGCTATTAGGTTTGCTTTATGCAGTTTCAATTTCCTGCTTTCATTTGGAAGCTTATTTTATATTGTTGCAAGGTGCATGCACTGTGTTGGTCTGGTCTTTTAAACGTGCAGCTTAAAAAATAATTTGATGCAAAATAGAGATACTAAATGATGCTTAAATTTTTCTGCCTCGGTCCTCACTATCTAATTTGCTTTGCATGAGGAAATCCTTGTACACTGCCTGAACAAGATTTGTTGCTTTTCAAATCTTTGGATATTGGGCACTGATGCATGAATATCTCTGATTTTTGCCTCTTCATATGACAGTTATTTGTAGCCTACCACCAGAAGTTTCATGCTGAAGCTGATAAGAATTTCTGGAAAGCAATTGCAGAGCTCATTCCTAATGAAGTGCCAGCTATGGAGAAGAAGAAAGCAAAGAAGGATCAGGAAAAGAAGCCTACTGTCGTTGTGATCCAAGGTCCAAAACCTGGGAAACCCACTGATCTATCAAGGATGCGGCAGATACTCATAAGATTGAAGCACAATACCCCAGCCCATTTGAAGCCGACTCCACCTCCAGCACATTCCCCTGCCAAGGATGCTAAAACTTCTCAGGCTGCTCCTTCAGCTGCCCCCTCCCAGGCTGCTGTTGCTGAGGTTGTGGCTGCTGCTTGATTGTTTTGTTGTGGCCTTCTTTGTTGGCTTTCAGAAGCCAAAAGGATATGTAAGAGTAGTTTAGACTGCTGGGTAGTTAAATTAAACCGTTGGACCTCAAGGATTTGATATTACAGTTTGTGAGACTAGTTAATATTTCCGTACATTTATGTAAAAAACTAGTTAACCCGGACAAGTTGTATTTCCCAACTTACATTATAAAATCCCATTTAATATCTCGTTATTGGTTTAGAAGCTTGGATTGTGTTCAGTTGGATAGAGTTGTGGTCCTCAGTTTACAGAATTTTTTGATCCAAAAACCAGTATCTTCTGCGAAGCTTTAAACTCAAAAGATTGGTCATTGTGTATTGTTGTTCTCTTGTGCGGTCCAGCTTAAACAGTGCTGAACTTAAAATATACCTCCTTCTCAAGCTTAGGCTGTTAGCTTCTCTATGTTTCGGTGCTTCATTACTTTTCTCTGGTCCCTTTCAGACAAGTTGAATGTCTTCACCTTTTGTCTACGCTTCAATAAATTATAATTGCAGTCAGTTTTCTTTGGAATTCTGCACAAATTCAAGTGGTAAAGCACGGCGAAGGGAGTAAGGTAATGTATAGCTTTGGATAATAAGGATGATCCAGTCCAATGGATCTGTTCACAGTATCTCACCGTGGTGAAAATGCACGCGAAAGTTGTTCAGCGTACATTTGGTTTTCCTAATAATACAGAGACCATGAATTACAGAAACTTATTCTTTCTGACCGACATAAGGAAACTTTACATTTGATCATGAACCCTGTGCGTTCTAAAAATCTGTTCTCCTTCAACTGTCGATCTGGTAGATTTGAAATAATGATGTAAGCCGATTAAAAAGCCATTTCGATATAAGGACTGTTGGCCTTGAGCATTACCTCCCACATACGCTGGCAGGAGATCGAACGCCTCTCTCACTGCCAATAACAGCTTCTATTTCAACTCCATTTGTAAAAAGGCCAATATCGTTAACACTCAATTCTAAGCTAGCATTACTGGTTGTGGCCAGAGGGGAGCCCGGAACACTAATTGTTCTGCCTCGAACAGACCCTGATCTCACACTGTACACAGATGATGCTGGAATATTTGTCATTAATGACCTTAAATTTCCAGGGATGCTTCTCCTTATATCCTGCCAATTCAAATCAGGAAAACAAGGTAAATCACTGTATTTGATTCATCAACTCTTCTTTCAAATGTTTTCAACACATTGTATAAGTGAAATATATAACTACAGAGAAGATTATAGGAACCAGAAAAAGAACCCTTGCTATGGATATCAATGTGTAGGAGTTCCAGGACTTAACACATAACTCCAAAAGAGCCTCTAATTTGGACACCAAGGACCCTAGTGATGCAATGCAATAAGGAGAGAAAGAGTTTAATTACCATATGCCGTATTGCCATGTCCATTGATTTCTTTGACAGTGTTCTTCCAAAGCCCGAGCTGTCTGGAGATGATGATTACCCATCAGGTTACCATGAGGAGAGCTTTTGTCATCTTGCTTTGGAGGTGCCAGTTTCCGCATATTGATCACCCTCTCAGCCCTTTTTGTCCAAATTACAACAGGGCTTACATTGTCATTAGCTTTAGCATATGCACTATTGACTGCAGGAACTGAGCTCCCACTTGAGTGCAAAGTGCTATTGAGGGCTCGTCCTCTAGATGGAGAGCAAGATTGGCGCCTTGGTCTTCCATTAGATACATGCTCAACTGAAGAGGATCGGTGGCTGGGTGCACCAGGCCTAACCCTAGTGACTGAAAGAGGCCTACCCCTAGTGACTGAAAGTGGCCTTTCAGACACTGAAGTCCTCAAATTTGGTGGAGCATCCAGCGAGAAACCAGGCATCTTTGAGGGATTCCATGGTCTGGATTTTACTGTGGGAGAACTGCCACGAGATGGCGCTGAGTTTCTTGATGTTGTGGGGGCAGGTTTGGAAACTGAAGGAGAAGACTCAACTGGAGGAGCAGATATACTAGATGCACTTGATGGTGCGGATGGTCGACGAGCTGGAGTTGTTGCCCTTGGTGTAGGCTATGGATAAGATGTAGTGGGTCTCGAAGTAGGTGTTGAAGATTGGGCCGTGGTCCTTGTAGGCGTGGAGGATCTTGCAGGAATCGTAGGCCTAGTTGCAGGAGCTGTGGTCTTAGGTGCAGAAACTGAGGACTCAGTAGCAGAACTTGTGCGCTTAGTAGCGGAACTTGTAGGCCTAGTGACGGACCTTGTAGGCTTAGAGGCAGAAATTGCAGATGTGGCAGAATCTTTTGGTTACAAGTGTTAGCTTAGAGAGGTAGAACTGTTTTTTTTTTTCCTGATTGCCCAGCCATTTTTCAAAACAGCATGTTTACTCCATTGAAATGGATCATGACAAATGATGATTTGGACATTTAAAAACTACCATGCCATATGCTAAATATAACAATATTTTTCAAAATGGAATGCCTTTCAGCCAAAAATTTTAAGATAGGACGTATAGCACTCTTGCTATCAATTTCAGGGCAGTAGGGCAGGCCTTCGGTGCACCAAGTTGGCTCATGACAGTCTTTTGTGATTCCACCTCCAGAGAAGGGAAGAAAGGGGTCCCAGGAGGAGTCAGAAGCCTGGAAAAATTTAAGAGAGAGAACTAAAATCATCACTCATAAATACATGAAGAAACCTTACACAAAGTATTAACTTAAACAAAAATAAACACCAACGAAAATCTAGGAAAAGAAGCAAAGGTATAAAATAATCTTGTTTCTATGTGTTCATGCATGAATAATTGATAGAAACATCTGGTGAAGCAAAAGTACCAGGCTGATACCAGCCAACATAAGCTATTCCAACCCTAACTAAACAGTGAAGGCAATGTACCCTCCGATACATGAGAAATCTCTCAGCTACAGGGGCCAGTTCCTCAATCATTGCAGAGAGGTATGAAAGGCTGAAAGCCAGTCAGAAAAATACTTCACTACTCGTTTGATTAACTGTTGCATGGACTTTGAAGACATTGAAACATGCTAAAGACTTTGATCTATACTTCCTCAGTAGTGGCTTCTACAAACTTCGAACTTATTCTGTCGAACAACATAAATCATAAAATAAAAAAATACAATATCAAAAGCTCAGTAAATTCTAGGAAACACAAAAATCCAACAACCACTAGATTTTGAGTAGTAAGTTGCAATGAGATTTATAAAAAATACAATATAACTCATTTTGATTTCATCAGTTAAGCATGTTACATCCTTCGGTAAACATTTTACCCAACAAATCAAAAAGCTTAAAAGTTTCTTATAATAATAATAATAAAAGTAGCAGAGAAAAAGCATGCGTCATCGTATCATCTTTGGAATTTTATGTTGGCCCAGCCCATGATATTCTTCAGGCTGTGTCATGTCCACTCTTGTCGCCAACTTAGTGGGCCCTCTTCCTTTTTAGAGCCCATTTTTCCTGATTCGGCTTAGACCTGTTACGAGCTAGTCCAGATTAATTTTAAATGGGCCGTAATCAAAACCCATTAGGCCCTAGAAAGTGCTCAAATAAAACCAAAATTTTACCACTGACACTCTGATAGCAACGGTGAATCTGACGAGGCGGTTTTGTGGCCTCCTTGTAAGATGGCTCCGGAGAAGGGCTTCGCTCTCAGAGAACGGAAATGGTTCGTTTAGATCTGTTAATCTTTTTTTCAAATTGTATTAATTTGGTTATAATTATAGAGAAAAATGCTATAATTTAGAATCGATATTGGTTTTTTTCTTCTCTTTTAATATTATGTTCCAATTATATTTGTTGAAGTAGCAAAATATATAAAATTTTGGTTTTCTCTTTACTTCTATTTGCTTATATTGATTGTGTTATGAGCAAAACCTAGGCATTAATTCAAACTTAATTTTTAATTGGTGTGCTATTTGAACTTAGTGTAAGTGCCAAAAAGTGTAACCTTTTCATATTTGATTGAAATTACAATCGGGAAACGATTGAGTAAACTTTGTTTTTATACAATTGTGTTTAGTTGAGCTCAATTACTGTTAATCTGCTTAAAGAGTGGATAAAAGTTCTTTCTTCTCACGTTAATATGTAATTGTTATTTGTTGAATCTAACTTTTTATGTAATGATGATATGTATTGCATGCTCTTGTGAGGTTTTGTAATTTTTTTAGTAGTGTTTATGATGGCTGTTTTAGTACTTAGGGAAAATGCAATTCGATTGGAGGAGAAGGAGAAGAAAGGGAAAGAGATGTTGAACCAAATAATTGAAGAAGCAGAGAAATACAAAGTTGAATTCTACAGGAAGAGTGTGGTGACTCGTGAAAATAAAAAAGAAACTGACAGGGAAAGAGAGATGGTGAGAGTAGATATCACCATCGTTTTTCTGCTTTTTGTTGTTTGTTTAGCTTTGATTTGTTTTGTTGAGTGTTTTTGTGACACTTTTAGTTCAATTTGGGTGTGGTGTCTGGCTGTGTGAATGTGTCCTTTTGCTTCTATTAACATTCTGAACCATAATGCAGTTAGTGGAATTCATGTGAGAAACCTATGCTGCCAAAGAAGTTTTTACAAAGCACAAATACTCAAAACCACTGAATAGCTTAGAAAACCGCCTGTTGTATGACCTATAACATTTTGGCATACTTTGTAATGTCTTGTATATGTAGCTTAGGTACATGGGCTTGGCTCTCTTGTTACCTTGTATTGATGGTCATTTTATGGTTGTGCTATTAGATTAGAACTAGAAGAACTTGCTTAATGCAGTTTCAACTTCCCAATTTCATTTGGAAGCTTATTTGATGCCGTTGCAAAGTGCATGTGCTGTGTTGGTCTGGTCTTTTAAATGTGCAGCTTCAAAAATAATTTGATGCAAAATAGGGGATACGAAATGATGCTTAAATTTTTGTGCCTCTCCCCTCACTATCCAATTTGCTTTGCATGAGGAAATCCTTTGTACACTGCCTGAACAAGATTTGTTGCTTCTTGAATCTTTGGATATTGGGCATTGATGCATGAATATCTCTGACTTTTGCCTCTTCATATGACAGTTATTTGTGGCCAACCAACAGAAGTTGCATGCTGAAGCCGATAAGAATTACTGGAAAGCAATTGCAGAGCTCATCCCTAATGAAGTGCCAGCTATGGAGAAGAAGAAAGAAAAGAAGGATCAGGAAAATAGGCCTGCCATTGTTGTGATCCAAGGTCCAAAACCCGGGAAACCCACTGATCTATCAAGGATGCAGCAGCTACTCATAAGATTGAAGCACAGTACCCCAGCCCATTTGAAGCCGACCCCACCTCAAGCACATTCCCCTACCAAGGATGCTAAAACTTCTCAGGCTGCTCCTTCAGCTGCCCCCTCCTAGGCTGCAGTTGCTGAGGTTGTGGCTGCTGCTTGATTGTTTCGTTGTGGCCTTCTTTGTTGGCTTTCAGAAGCCAGAAGGATATGTAAGAATAGTTTATTAGACTGCTGGCTTGTTAAATTAAACCGTTGAACCTCAGGGATTTGATATTACAGTTTGTGAGACTAGTTAATATTTGTTGTTCATTTATGTAAAAAACTTGCTAACCTCGACAGGTTGTACTTCCCAACTTAATTATAAAATCCCTTTTAATATCTCGTTATTGGTTTAGCAGCTTGGATTGTGCTCAGTTGGATAGAGTTGTGGTCCTCAGTTTACAGAATTATTTGATGCAAAACCAGTATCTTCTGTGAAGCTTTAAACTCAAAAGATCGGTCATTGCGTATTGTTATCGTCTTGTGTGGTCCACCTTAAACGATGCTGGAATTAAAATCTACCTCCTTCACAAGCCTAGGCTGTTAGCTTCTTTATGTTTCGGCGCTTCATTACTCTTCTCTGGTCCCTTTCAGACAAGTTGAATGTCTTCACCATTAGTCTACACTTCAATAAATTATAATTGCAGTCAGTTTTCTTTGGAATTCTGCACAAATTCAAGTGGTAAAGCACGAGGAGGGAATAAGGTACTGTATAGGTTTGGATAATAAAGATGATCCAGTTCAATGGATCTGTTCACAGTATCTTACCGTGTTGAAAATGCACACGAAAGTTGTTCAGCATACATTTGGTTTTCCTAATAATACGGAGGCCATGAATTACAGAAACTTATCCTCTCTAACCAACCCAAGAAAACTTTACATTAGCCACAGATCATGAACCCTGTGCGTTCCAAAAATCTGTTCTCCTTCAACTGTTGATCTGTTAGATTTAAAATAATGATGTAAGCTGATTACAAAGCCATTTTTGTATAAGGACTGTTGGCCTTGAGCATTACCTCCCACATGCACTGGAAGGAGATCGAACCCCTCTCTCACTGCCAATATCATCTTCTATTTCAACTCCATTTGTACAAAGGCCATTATTGTTAACACTCAATTCTGAGCTAGCATTACTGCTTGTGGCCAGAGGGGAGTCCAACACACCCTTTGTTTTGCCTCGAACAGACCCTGATCTCACACTGTACATAGATGATGCTGGCATATTTGTCATTAAGGACCTTAAATTTCCAGGGATGCTTCTCCTTATATCCTGCCAATTCAAATCAGGAAAACAAGGTAAATCACTGTATTTGATTCATCAACTCTTCTTTCAAATGTTTTCAACACATTGTATAAGTGAAATCTATAACTACAGAGACAAGATTATAGGAACCAGAAAAAGAACCCGTGCTATGGATGTCAATGTGTAGGAGTTCCAGGACTTAACACATAACTCCAAAAGAGCCTGTAATTTGGACACCAAGGACCCTAGTGATGCAATGCAATAAGGACAGAAAGAGTTTACTTACCATGTGTCGTATTGCCATGTCCAATGATTTCTTCGACAGTGTTCTTCCAAAGCCTGAGCTGTCTGGAGATGATGATTTACCCATCAGGTTACCATGAGGAGAGCTTTTGTCATCTTGCTTGGGAGGCGCCAGTTTCCGCATATTGATCACCCTCTCAACCATTTTTGTCCCAATTACAACAGGGCTTACATTGTCATTAGCTTTAGCATATGCACGATTGACTGCAGGAACTGAGCTCCCACTTGAGTGCAAAGTGCCACCGGGGGCTCGTCCTCTAGATGGAGAGCACGATTGCCGCCTTGGTCTTCCATTAGATACATGCTCAACTGAAGAGGATCGGGGGCTGGGTGCACCAGGTCTACCTCTAGTGGCTGAAAGTGGCCTTTCAGGTACTGAAGTCCTCAAATTTGGTGGAGCATCCAGCGAGAAACCAGGCATCTTTGAGGGATTCCATGGTCTGGATTTTACTGTAGGAGAACTGCCACGAGATGGTGCTGAATTTCTTGATGTTGTGGAGGCAGGTTTGGAAACTGAAGGAGAAGACTTAACTGAAGCAGCAGATATACTAGGTGCACTTGATGGTGTGGATGGTTGACGAGTTGGAGTTGCCGCCCTAGATGTAGGCTTTGGATAAGATATAGTGGGTCTCGAAGTAGGTGTTGAAGATCGGGCAGTGGACCTTGTAGGCGTGGAGGATCTTGCAAGAACCGTAGGCCTAGTTGCAGGAACTGTGGTCTTAGTTGCAGAAACTGAGGACTTAGTAGCAGAACTTGTGGGCTTAGTAGCGGAACTTGTAGGCCCAGTAACGGAACTTGTATGCTTAGAGGCAGAAATTGCAGAGGTAGCAGAAACCGTTGGCTTAAAAGAGGAGAGTGCAGGCTTAGTTGAAGATAAGGTGGGCCTGAATGTAGGTGTTGAAGATCTTGAGGGTTTAGATGTGGGGCGTCCACTTGGAGTTCCAGGTCTTGATCCTGGACCCCCCGACGATGAGGGCCTCCGAATACCAGTGATTGATGTACTCAATCCGGGTGAGGAAGCTGGCTGTCTAGACACTAAGCTACTCCTTGCAGCAGATTCTGGCTGTGGGTTTGCAAGCTATGAAAACAACAACAGAAATCAACAGGGAACTTTAGCAAATTCAAGAACAAAAATTACTACAATGTTCAGAACCGTAGAACACCAAGGTAAACAATGATGGAGGTATTAAAGGTTTAAGATAAATGACAATGAGACAAGCACCTTCATTCCTTACAAACCCTTGGCATTATCATATTGGATATAATCTAAGTTGTAAAACTATTCTTAAATGAAACATCTACAATTTGAGCGATGCATCGGCAACTCTATCACTCAAGCAAGAGAAAGAAAAAAGGATGAATCAATTGGTTACAAATGTTAGCATGGAGAGGTAGAACTGTTTTTTTTTTTCCTGATTACTACTACAAGCCAGCCACTTTTTAAAACAGCATGTTTACTCCATTTAAATGGATCATGACAAATGATAATTTGGACATTTAAAAACTACCATGCAATATGCTAAATATAACAATATTTTTCAAAATGGAATGCCTTTCAGCCAAAAATTTTGTGATAGTACTCATAGCACTCTTACTATCGATTTCAGGGCAGTAGGGCAGGCCTTCGGTGCACCAAGCTGGCTCATAACAGTCTTTTGTGATTCCATCTCCAGAGAAGGGAAGAGAGGGGTCCCAGGAGGAGTCAGAAGCCTGGAAAAATTTAAGAGAGAGAATTAAAATCATCACTCATAATACATGAAGAAGCCTCCCACAAATTATTAACTGAAACAAAAATAACACCGCCAAAAATCTAGGAAAAGAAGGTATAAAATTATTTTGTTTCTATGTGTTCATGCATGAATGACTGATAGAAACATCTGGTGAAGCAAAGGTAGCAGGCTGACACTAGCCAAGATAAGCTATTCCAACCCTAACTAAACAGTGGAGACAATGTACCCTCCAAAACATGAGAAATTTCTCAGCTACAGAGGCCATTTCCTCACTCATTGCAAAGAGGTGTGAAAGGCTGAAAGCCAGTCGGAAAATAACTTCACTACTCGTTTAACAGTTGCATGGGTTTTGAAATATATTGAAACATGATAAAGACTTTGATCTATACTTCCGCAGTAGTGGCTTCTATAAACTTACTCTGTCGAAGAACATAAATCATAAAATAAAAAATACAATATCAAAAGCTCAGTAAATTCTAGGAAACTAAAATATCCAACAACCACAAGATTTTGAATGGTAAGTTGCAATGAGATTTATAAACCCCATTAAGTTGTAACCAATATAACTCATTTTGATTTCATCAGTTAAGCATGTTATATCCTTTGGTAAACATTTTCTTTTCATCGTTTTCCTTTTGTAGAATCAGCCAATCGCTATTCTAACTCTTCTGAGCTCAAAACGACAAAAAAAAAAAAAAACAGCCAAACATTATCAAATTACACAAAACATCTGAAAAAATTAGAAAAAAAAAAAAAAAACAACCACATTACCAGTCATAGTCATTTTTATCATTATCAGAATTAAGAAAATCATCAGCACCAGTCTTTCTCGGCGGTGCGTTCGAAGAAGAAATGTTAAATATCGGAGAAGTTACTGGTTTCGACCCTAAAACACCGAAAAGAACATTTTTTTTTACATTTCAAGATATCGAGAAATTCAAAACGACCCGAAATCTATCCATCTTGCGATAAACGAAATCAGAAATTATAAAAAAAACCTAATGGTGCTTCGAACCCTTCTTCTTCAGAGTTATTAAGGAGCAGATTACTTTGCTCCTTCTCACGCTTCTGCATCTCGAGAAACAATGAAAGTTCCTCTTCTTTCTCCTTCATCATTGAAGCTCGTAATTGCTGCCTCTGCTTCAAAACCGCGGCCTGCATTTGTGTTTCTTGAGACCTAAAGCTTCGATTCATGGTTGAATACATACAGATTAAAACAGCGAGATCTAAAACCACATGACGTTTCGGTTGGCTTAACTTGAACGAAGCTTAGCTCATTAGCTGAATGGTAAGGAAAGAGGAGAGAAGATGAGAGAGAGAGAGAGACAAGACTGGTTGAGGGGCAATGAGTGTAATTAACTGCGGATTTGAGGGGTGAAATGGAGATTTAAGGGAGGTTTTGATTACATTTGGGGTTTCTTCAGTGACGGGACAACTGTAACTAACCGTGCCTCTCCGTGATTTCTCTCACTTAAAGACGACGTTTTCAGATTTTTACTTTTCGTCTGGTGTATAATCACGAAAATGCCCCCTTCTTTTATCTGATAAAAAAGATGCCGTTTTGAATTTCGGGATTGTGGTTTTCCTCGCAGGCAGCTGCGTGATGGCATTATACTTTCTAATCTCGAAAATACCCCTAAAGTTTTCCCGAATTCAATTGTAATCCAACAATTTCGTTTTATGCAATAAATAACCCAAATACTTTTCTTTCTTAAAAAGCAAATCTTAGATCACGGATCAAGAACGAGCCAATCGTGTGGCTAGATGGGTTGGATCATGATCAAAGCAAAGTGATTCTTTACACTGTTAAGCACAGAATATAATTTAGTAGTACCTGATCAAGGAAGAAGATTATTCGCTGAAATGCGAACTGGAGACCGAGAGCGCCCGGACACAGAAGCCTCCGTAAGACCGTAACTCATAGAGAAAGGGAGAGAGATTGATAGATAGATACGAAATTGGAGTCCGCGACGTCGTTTTGGGACGTCGATGAAGAAATCGAAAACGGCAGCGAAGATGAGAAACGAAGCCAGCAGTAGTAATAACAGTGACCGTCGTGGAGAAACCGTTGTTGCTGATTGTTTTACCTATAGAAGCACCTGTGGTTACTGTAAAACTGTCGGTCGCAGCACTAGCATCGCACACGGTCCGTTTCTCGAATTTTGTTTTTTCTAGAAGATTGATGAATTCTGATACAAAATTTTGCTATTTGAATCGTCTTCGTATTTGTGAATTTTGCCTGGTTGATTCGTGGATTTGTTGACTTTTTTGAAAGTTTGAGTCTTGATGTTTATGGGACATCGTTTGGTGTTGCTGTAGGTTTATGGGCGTACAGCGTTACAGTTGACGACTACCAAGGTAAGTTGAAAGAATCGGTTTTAAATGTTAAAGTTTGCTGTCTTGGTGAATTTGTGTTTGTATTACTTGAATGCATACATTGTCTCAGTAAGTTATGTTGCTTTTGGGACGAAGGATTTGCAATTTTTTCTTATTTGTTAACATGGGATATGGTATTCTGCTGAATGTTTGATTATGTTGTTGCAAACTCTTTACGAAAATAAAATTTGTTTCGTTCATACAATTATTAAGTTAACATATTGGAAGAGATTATGGAAGGAAATGATCAATTCCGGATAAGGTACCGAAGTCATTGTTGCACATGTATACTAGAACGCGGCATTTTCTTTTCAATAACGTGAAATATCTTCACATGATTATGCTGTGTGTGTTTATTTTAATTTACTTCCCTGTTATGATAGTTGTTTGATATCAGGTTTTTTGGAAGGTTCATAGTGATATTTGTTGATTTAAATGCATTTCTGGCTTTTTTGGCTGTAGTTTGTTTAAAGTTAATCCATTCTTATTCTAGAGCTGCTTTGGCAGATCTGCTTGACCGGGGTTGGAGAAGGTCTGGATGTTTCCTTTATAAACCTAATATGAAAAAAACATGTTGCCCGTCCTATACTATTCGTCTAAAGGCCAGTGACTTTGTTCCATCTAAGGAACAAAGACGAGTTTCTAGACGAATGCAAAGGTATACTTTCTTTTGTATTTTTTGTTTCTCAGTGTGATGCTTGCTTTGATAGTTCTTTTCTTTGTGTATCATTGCATTTTTATAAGACCTTTAGAAATGCTTCCATAATATGTCTTGTTTCTATTTTGAGGGTGTCATCTATGTGTCCATGGAAGGCTTTCAACTATTTCAGCTGTCTTAACAATGATTTATCGTAAAGGGCTCTACTGACATGTGTATATGTACATTTTAATGCACACTTTTGTTGACCAATATATGATTAGTTATAGATTTACCAAAGTGTTGGTTTAGATTTCTTTTCTCTCTTTTCCATGATTTTATTCTGAGCTTGTTGATGTCAATTAGTGCATTAATTTGTTTCTCAGGCTGATTGATTTTTTCCTCCAGTTAATATATACCTGTATGTTACTTAGTTGAATCCATGCTTGATCTGAAGTTTAAAAACCCTAGGAATTCTAAAAGAAAGCTCCTTCAGATTACTGACTGTGTTATATGCATAGATTTTTAGAAGGGACATTGTATTCAGACAAATCTGTTGAGTTTATGGAGGATCCAAGCACTTCTAACCACCACAACAGTTCAAGCTCAGCCATAATGGACTCCTTGTCTTGTAACAAAGGAGAGAAGAATAAGGAAGAAGAAATTCTGCATTATTTGTCAGTCCAGATTAACAATGCAGTGCATATGAGCATTGAACATGGGGTCTTCCCTCTCAGTATTCAGCTTCTAAAGGCGTCTGTCAAAATGGTTTCAGAGGCAAAAAGGAAATCACTAGTTGAAGGAATGGAAAATCTCTTATACACCAGCAACATTGCATTCCAAATAGCAGCAACTTTAAGACGGGCACAATTAGCTGAGAAGGAACTCCAGCAAATACAAGTATTAAGACAAAATACACAAGATAATGGTCTGTCTCCCAAAATTATCGCAGAAAAGTTGGCGGGTTTCTTGAATCAGAAAGAAAATTCTGATTTTTCAATCAGGGCTTGTAATGGGCATCTAAATTTTTACTCTACCATGAACCAGTCTTTTTCTGATAGAGTTATTCAAGTTTCTACCATTTCTGAAGAATCTTCTGATGTGCACGATAAAGGAAGGTGTATGAAGAACAGTCCTGAACATCCTCAGGGAAAAAGGCATAGACTCCAGATCCATTTGAAAAGATCCAGTTTTGATCCACAAGAGTATGCATTGTATAGACAATATCAGATTAAAGTGCACAATGATAAACCAGATCAGGTCAATGAGATCTCATATCGGAGATTTTTAGTTGACACTCCCTTAGTATTTGTTCCACCGTCTGATGATGCTACAGTTCCTCCTTGTGGCTTTGGCTCTTTCCATCAGCAATATCTGATTGATGACCAGCTAGTCGCAGTGGGGGTGATTGACATTCTTCCTAGATGTTTGTCAAGTAAATATTTATTTTGGGATCCAGATTTTGCCTTTCTATCACTGGGCAAGTATTCTGCTCTGCAAGAAATAAATTGGGTGAAAGAAAATCAAGTCCATTGTCCTCCTCTTGAGTATTATTATCTTGGCTATTACATACATTCCTGCCAAAAAATGAGGTACAAAGCAGCATATCGACCATCAGAGCTTCTTTGTCCTCTTCGATACCAGTAAGTTTATTTGCACATCACAACAAATAGTGAATACTGGAAATAAAACCCAATCGTCCCTCTCCCTACTTCCTTTTTTTTTTTTTTTTTTGTTTTTTTTGTGCTTCTTTATAAGTATATATTGTATCAACCAACATCATTTCAGTCACAAAACTTAATACAAAGTATTTCAAACCTGCTCCCCACACAGTTTACTGAATTTAGGTTGGCATTTTCTTGGTGCTTCTGTTAAAAGAGTAACAGATATTTTATTATAATAAAGGCATCAAAATTGTTTAATTGTAGACATCTTCAAGTGGTCCGTGTTCTCGTATTGCTGTATTAGTTGGTTTCTAATTTTTTTGGGCATTCCTGTAGTTTGAAAACATTTTCCTCTCTTTCGATTAACATCACAACTTAAAATATATGGTATACATCTCATGGAGTTTAAAATATGGGATGTTAATGTTGTGCATCATGCACAAATTTCTTCATCTTAAACAAGTTACTAACCCGAATTAGAGGCAAAGTTTTCCTTGTGCCTTAGCTTACGCAGCTTTTCCATTTTGTCTCCCAGTACTTCATCTGTAATCTATCAACAATTAGGATACAAATTGGGCAGTCCATGGAGCACCGCTTATTTTTCTGTAGCCTGCTAAAGATGTGTAGATATATTTTTGATACTTGCATAACATTTCAAAAGGCGTAACAATTTTTTTTAATAGTAATAGGTCATTTGTTGGATATTGGAACATCCAGTTTCTTACTAGATCAATTCTCAGATGGCTTCCAGTCAACCTTTTGAAAAAATAATGGTCAACTTAACATTTCTTGGTGAATACATTGAATTTTTTTCTTACAATAAGTTGGCAAAAAGAAAAGAAAGAAGGTTTCCAGTTTTAGAGCAGTCCACCCCATCCATGGTCATAAAGTCGTTGAGTTTGATGTTGTTTGGGCCTATTTACTTGATATTCTTTCCTTGGAGCACTAGAAATTCTCATCTATGAGATCAATAATCTATATGTATAAATTGAATATCTGCATTTTATGTAAACTTCATTTCCTGTTAATGTCTCAAGCATAAAAAGTGGGAATGATGTTTCCAGGTGGGTGCCATATGACATTGCCAGGCCTTTGCTTGATAAGAGGCCATATGTTGTTTTGACTGATTTTGCGAGCCTACAACATAAGGAGTCCTCTTCACTTAGTGTTTCTGCAAATCTCACAGAATTGCAACATGATGAAATTGATCAAGAGGACTCGAATAATGTCCTTGTGGACTATGATGAAGAAATGCTTGAGCCTGAGTCGGAAACTGATGATGATACATGTGACTCAGAAACCAGTGGTCTTAATGTCAGAATAGATGGTGACATCACTAATATTCTACTTGAGGCAAACGGGTCTCGGGTGAGATACAAGGTAAATATACTTTATTTCTCACTTGCTTTAATGATTTTGGTGGTTGTATGCAATAACCACTATTTGATTTTCATTTGGTTATATGATTTTATTTGCCAGTAAGTTGTTACAAATTTGCAGGATGTCCAGCTACCTTTTGATCCCATTAAGAGGGGATACTTGGAATCCCAGTTACATAGATATTTGAAGGCTGTGGGTGCAGAGCTCTCAAAGCGAATGGTTTATTCTCTTCTGTAATTGTTTTTTGTATCATACAAGATTCTTCCCAAATTAAAGACGAACATTTTTTCGTGGCACCAGAACTGCTGGCAAAAACATATCTACTTACCAGAGACTGGAAAAAGAGAGCTATCTTTAAAATTTCCTTACTTTTTTATGTTAAAGGATTGCTTTCATTTGATTTTCTGTAGGAAGTACAGATTCAAAATCAGTTCCATATTTGCTGCTTGTGTGTATGTTGTCTTGTTTTCTTGTAATCTGTCAATCGAAAGAAGTCAGTTACAGACAACCTTCACTGATTCATTTCTTTTTCAAATGAAGAGTCTTGAAAATATGCCCACTTGAATAGAATATTTACTTATGCGAATATGCTTTGATAGCTTCTCTTTCCTTCTTTGAATTCAATAATTGCCAACCATAAATTCAGCGTAGATTTTTTGCTTGGAACAAATATATGGTATCGGAACCAATATCCAAATGATTCTTTTCGTATACAACAAGAAATGCAACCATATCTTTATCTTTCTTTCTTTTGCCCAAATCTGATTTTGGTGGGTAGGGATCCTTGATTGGTGCGTGAGGACAAAATTAATAGATACAAGAATTAGATGTGCCCAAATTATTCAATGTAATGTTAGTGTTTTATGCAATGGAAGCAACTAACGGAATACAAAAAATAAATAAATATACATACATACATACATAGATATATACATATATGCAATTCTTTGTTCGATAAAGGAAAGGGTAGATTTTAACATTTGTATGCATTAAGATGCTGAGGGGAACAGTAATTGATATTGAATTGAAGACACGTTCACAGAAGTTTAAACTTCAACTTAATTGGCATCAACAATCCATTGTTTTCAATTAGTTTATTCACAGTGCCATTTAGCAAGGTACTGAATTGAAGAATAACCAGTCTTAGAATTCAGCAGTTTGAATCAGAAACTTCATGGTTTAAGAATGTACGGCTGGAATTTGAAGGAGTAATCAAACATCTTCTGCATCACTTCCACCAACATGTGCTTCATGGCTGACCCAGTAATTGCTTCCATCTGGACCAGAAACCTTAAACCTGTTCAACAACATAATGCATACAGCCTCATTAACAAGGTAACTACAAAAATTAGTATTCATATTTCGTATCCCTAGTCATTTACTGACCGTTCGAGTACAGATTTTCCTTCCTTGTACTTCTGGTCCTTCTCATGAGCAGTCTCCTGAAAGAAACCATCCAAATAACTAACAGCAATAAGGAACATAGATAAGCCAATATTTTCAAAATTTCTGCTACCAAAGCTTACATATTTCCACCCCACTATTGATCCACAACCCACACAGAATATATCAGCGACTGTGTGCATCCCAGTCATCATCATTCTATCTTCACTCTCTCCAACAGAAACGTTCACTCTGCCAATCAACATGAGACAAGATTCTTCTTTAAAAAAGGACCAATTGTGTACATAAAATATCTAATGACTCATTGTTGGCCTAGAACATGAAAATGTGTGTCCAGAAAATTCAGCTATAAGCATCCCTGCTTCACTATTAGCCAATGTAATATGATGCATACCGTTGCAATGTGCATTCAGGTTTCCTGTGCTGCTCGCATGTAAATTGGACCATGGATATTGGATAGAAAATAAGAGACTGATTCTTAATGGGCACTCTCAAGTTACATGACAGATAGATAAAACCTTAGAAAGACACAGGAGTTTAATAAGGCTGCATAGTCTATCTGTGCAAACATGGATGAGGCAAATATTATATGTATTAATATAGATTAATGAGGTTGTCCCGTGCCCCCATTTTATGAGGCAAATATTATATGGATTAATATAGATTGATGAGGTTGTGTTTCCCCAGTTTTGCAGGGAAAACATTATGGGATACCAAAATCAGAAAACTTACACCTTGCTGAAGAGATAAGCTTTCCCATGCCTGCAGTGAAAAGACTGAATAAAACAACAGAGTAAACACAATGTCAGAACATTATATTCTCACAGAAGCCTCCGACATAATTGAATTGTATGAAAACTATCATTAATTATGACGTTTCATCAAGATGCATTAGTTCTTAACTAGTTGGGGCGGAATTACAATCGAGTTGCATTTAAAATACGATTGTCCAAGGCTTGTTTAAACATTAGGGGAAAAATCCATAATCTGAACAAAATTTTTACGAAATACTGGCTCCCGAATAGAATCCTTCCTGATTAATTCTAGCACAAGCCAAAGAGAAAAATCCCATGATAGAACGATTGTGTAGATCACTGAACACATTTTATTATCACTATAGAGCAATTGTTCAATACTTCCTTAGTGAATCAGAACTGAAGTAAATGTTCTCAAATCATCCTTATTGGATTGAATGGGCTGGTTCAAGAGTTCTGTAAATTTTCCAAGAAAACCAATATATATTGTCTCCACTACGCTAAAATTAGAAATAGGAAAAAGATAGGGAGCAGACTCAAACTTCAGCATGTCACAAGACTTAAATGACCCAGGTAAGTAATGCATAAATTTCTTATTTCTCATTTCAAAACAGAAAACCTCAGAAGGGAGCAATTTAGACTCTGATCAGTCAACAACATCTAAAAATTAACCTGCATCAACTACATAAGGCTCCCTTGATTCTTCATTTCTGATAATAAAACGCATGATCACCATAATGCAAACAAGTAAAGGCGCATAAAAAGTCTACCCAGAAAGAAAATGCATAACTTAAAGCAAATTAGAGGTACCCAGGGGAAGAATCAACAAGATCATCAAAACAAACACAAAGAACAAGCAAAATCAAAAGGTAAAATAAAGATCATAGAAACAACCTTTGAAACAATATGCTCAAAAAGAGCAAGATGGGTTCTGCAGTGCTTGCAACTATAGATCTTTCCTTCAAGATTCACCACAAATAACCTCCCCATATCTCTTCTCCACCCTCTCAAACAACCAATAGATCCTTAAAAGAACAACCCTTTATATGCAAATATCAAAAAAGGAAGAAAATTTAGACAATAGGGCAATTGTAAATGAAGAAATGAAAGAAAGAAAAGAAGATTCTTGAGGAAGAAATGGTGAAGAGAAAGAGCAAACGTTGAATATAAGATGTCGTAGATTGCTTACTCGCAAGATGATCTTAAATTTTGTGAGAGGCTGTTTGTCGACGTTTATGTATAATATACAAGAAATGTGGACCAAGAAGGCATTGCATATATGCAATTACAGTAACTTTTTTATCGTTAAAATAAAAAGTGTAATCCGAAAAGACGTGCAAGCTACAGCCTTCAACAAATCTTCATTTATGTTCTTATGCTTTTTTTTTTTTTTTTTTTCAGGCTTTAGAACGGCTTTATATTTTCTAAAATGTTTTTGCAAAATAAAAATTTGCTTTTTTAAAGGTTAATTTCAGGGATTTTATTATTAGTTTTCAAAATATTTGTCCTTTGAATTTTATCCAAAATATGGGGATTAAAAAAATGGTATTGTATATTTGTGATTTTCTATACAGGGTAAGCAACTACTCTTTATACATATAATAATTGCATCACATCAAAAGGTATTACATAAAAGTGAAAAGAACTTTACACTTGTTTTCATAAGGCCACAGAACTATGTCCCACCCATAGTTTGAGGCGAGGACAAATTACCACCCGCTTAAATTTAAAAGTCTGAAATCCCACCTGTAATCTAATTTTAATATTAAAAATAATAATATATAGTAATAAGCATGGGTATTTTTATCTTTTTAATGTTAAAATTTTATAAATTAATAAAATAAATTTTATATAAATATATAATTTTAAAAAATTTTAAAAAAATTAAAAAATATTTTTAAAATATTTTTAAAATTTAAAAATTGAAGCAGCCACCGCTGTCGACACCGGCGGCGGTGGCCGCCTATAATAGAACCAGGTGACTATTTTCGATCACCTGGTTCCATAGGAGGCTAGATCTAGCCTCCCAGTTCGGTGGAGGTGGCCAGATTGACCGCCTCAAGTTTTGGCTAAGGCGGTCAAATCTGACAGCCTCCACCCGAAATAAAAACTGAAAACGGCCAGTGGGGCCAAGGCCGCCCCTTTACGATCATTTTCGGCTCCTAATTTTGCCGCCTCCTCCAAAAGCCGTCTCCACCGAACAAGGAGGCCAGATCTGGCCTCCCCTGAAACCAGGTGGCCATGGCCACCTGGTTCTATTAGGGGTGGCCATCGCCGCCGGTGCTGGCGGTGGTGGCTTCTTCAATTTTTTAAATTTAAAAATTTTTTAAATATATTTTTTAATTTTTTAAAAAATTTTTAAAAATTTTTTGAAAATATTTATTTTTAAAAATTATTTTATATTTTTATTTTTATTTTTAATTTTTAATTTTTAAAAAGGTAGTTTAGTCATTTTAATAGAAAAATTATAAAAAATTAGGTTACAGTTGAGAGACTGGGCTTTTAAACTTAAGCGGGTGAGACTTTGTCGTTGCTTCAAACTACGGGTGAGACTTTGTCGTTGCTTCAAACTATGGGTGGGAAATAGTCCTTTGGCCTTTCGATAATATAAAAAACATTATAGTTTTATAGTACAAACACTTCTAAATTCCATGTTTATTTTACATAAAAATATAAGGAAGGTGGAAAAGATTTGGAATAAAAGACTTATCCTAATCAAGGGCTTTTTTTTTTTTTTATATGGAAAATTAATTTAAATAATTATTTTTATTAATTAAAATACATTTTTATTTTTTTTAGTCTTAATATAATTACTCTTCTCTTTTTTATGCGTATCACGATGTGATTGTTATATATAATACATATTGAATTCAAAATCAATAATTTTAAATTAATACGTATATAAACAACACGTGTACACATTGTAATGTATGCGAATCGACTAAAAAATATGTGTAATAACAGATTTCAAGACCATCAAAGATTTTTAATGATTTGACAACATAAATGGCCAAAAGCGATGTGTAAGTAACTAGATTTCATCAAATTTTGTATTATAATATAAAAAAATTATATATTTGATGCGAATTTTGGTGTAGAAATGGATACGGCTTAATGAATAAAAAATTGTGTTCAAATGTGAACAATATGCTTGGATTTTGAGAATATTTTCAGTTCGATTATTGTGCAATAAGTCTAATGAATATGGAAAAAAAAAATTGAAATTGGATATTAATGTTTACCAATAAAAAAAAATACATGTGAAGACTTTTATGGATACACATGAACATACTCTAATACACGTATAAATGCAAAAAGTTAACAATTTTAAAGTTTATTTATACTATGTTTAATGCGCATGTAACAATATACGTAAAAAAGAAAATAGTTTTACAAAAACAAAAATAAATTAACAAATTTATATTTTAATTAATAAAAATTATTATTAAAATTAATTTCTCCCTATTGATATATGCCTAATAAATATATATATATCATAAATCATATTAAATTAGTTTTCTTTTTAAATTTTTTTTTTTTGGTAATTAGTTTTCTTCTTAAATTTTGTTATTTTCATAAGTTTGAAGGACTATTTTTCCCGTGAACTTTAATAAAATAATAATTTTTTATCTTTAAAATTTTAAAAATTCAATATCCCATTTACAATGTTAGTTTTTTAACATTTAATTTTTTTTTTTTTTTACTTTATACAATTTATAATAAAGTTATATATCATTTACACCTTTAATTATATAAATAAATTATATATTTTCATTCTAATATTATATATATATATATATTTCATCTTTATTTTTTACCTTTCTCTTATTTTCTAATTTCGTGGTTGTAGGAAAACGCTCAAAGAAGTCAGTGAACCCAAAAGAAAAAAAAAACATAATACAAAGAAAAATCCTTTTTCACAATAACAAACACTTTATCTATAGTCAAAGAAGAAGAAATTTAGGGTATATTCATGATTTTAATAAAAAATAAAGATAAATGGGTCGTCAATATTTATATTAAATATTGACGACAGTTAAACTAATATTTTATGAAAAAATCAAATAGAAGATGGATAAATAAATACATTATTTAAATATAAATAATAAAAAATTATTCTGTCATCAAAATAGCCCCTAACTAGGACGATGATAGCTCTCAATTATCGGTGCACTATAAATTTAGGGAGAATCAATTTCCCACCCCATTTTTGTTTGAATAACAAGTTACTACCCTCAAATTTTAAAAATAACATCTTTCATCTTTTCTGTTTTTTTTATTGATGGGTATACAGGTAATTTTACTGTTTTCTATTGTCTCTATTTTTTTATTCTTTTCTTTATTCTATAACTTCAAATACTCTTCGTTGTCAGAGTATTCAATACCATCATTACCATCGCAATTTAAACCTATTAGTAAAAGTATCTTAAAAAATACAATTTTTTACTTTTTCATTAAGAGTTTTTAGCCTTCTTCAAAGTTATTTTTTATAGACATATTGATTCTTGTAACTGTTGGCATATTGGGAAAATATTCTATGAATGAATTCTGCTTGAAATACACGTGGCATGGTGACCAAAGGCCACCCAAACAATAGTTATCACAATTTTGATTAAATCTTTCGAGGTCTTGAGCTCAAACCACCATGACACATCCTTCTTATATCTTTTTTTTCACTATGCTTGGAGCTCTTTAATGGGAGGCCACAAGTTTTAGATTATGATGATAATGGGTAAGTATTTTCCCTCCCTAATACTTTTCTCTTGCTTGGCCTCCCATCTTCTAAACAAAATAGTAAAAAAAACAAAAAAAAAAAAAACAAAAAGTGAGGAAAATTAAAAGAAACTATGAATCTTTTATTATCTTTTTATTATTTCAAATGTCAAATTATGATATCAAGAGAATACAAGATATTAGTATGATGAAAAAATCTGATTGCATATTAATCATATTATTAAAAGATATTACCGATTTAATACTAATTTTTTATTAATTGGATAGTCAAAATGTTTTTGCTACATAATATTTATGGTATCTGAAATAAAAAAAATAATTAATTATCATTCTATTCACTGTTAACTTAATAGAGAACCGATGAATTACATACAATATGAGATTATTTGTTTTGACTTAGAAAATTTAAGTTTATTATATAAAGAGTGAATCAGCTCGAGTTGTTCAAATAGGTGAATTTAAATCTTTGTTCACATACCTTGATATTTGAGAATAAGTATAAGACATGTGGGGGGGCTTTAATAATAAAACTAAAAAGTTTGGAGCCAACAGTAGATATCAAAAGTTAGAGGTGCGCAGTTTAGTTGACTAGACTTATGAGGATGTTTCCTGAATTAACCACATTTCACACACCCGCATCCTAGCCAAATCTTGCAATAGAGAGGAAATATTATTCCCTCAGTTCTTTCCTTCACAAAAATCACACAAGCCCTTAATTGAATACACAAACTGGCACATATAAGGCTTTATTTTTGCTTTTTCATGATTTATGGTTCTCTAACGTCTCTATGCGGGTAAGTAAGGTTTTATTGATTTGACGAAAAAAGTGAAAAACAATTCAAAACGTATTTTTATATGTTGGTGATAGTGAAAAACAATTCAAAACGAATTTTTGTGTGTTTGTAGTAGAGTCTCCAAACGTAGATCTCGAATTTCAAATTTGTATAAATTGCATGTGTAATGATCCAATCATCGTAAGAGACATCTTGTGGTCTATAAGTTGTACTTTAAATTCATTTCCAAAGTTCCCTTGTCTAGAACAAGGGCTTCTAAACCCTTCTTTCTCATAAATATACAAATTCTTAGTGTTCTTCCTTTATTTTTCTGCCAAATTTGTGTAATAGATATGACTCCAATTAATTATATTGTCCCAGAAGAAACCCTTTGCAAATTTACTCCAGACCCTTCACAGATTTTGTGAGGACACTTAGCTTGAGGAAGTGATAGTGAAGCAGGAGAAGGGGGATGCAGTTTGAACTACTTTTTGAAGGAAAGTTTTTAATGCTTTTCTTCTAAGATAGCATATAAATAATTGCATAAAAGTTAGAACTTTTAAGCAAATTATTGAAAAGTAATTAGTATTTTGTTAAGGACAGAAGTCTTACTCCCACTTAAGATTTTTCTAAATAACAAAAATCTAAAACCTTTTAAAATGTTAAATACTTATTTATTTATTAAATTTTTTCAATTTTATTAATATTTTTTATAAAATAATTAAAACACCCTTCACAAAAAATATATTATTAATATTAAATTTTTAATATAAATTAATATTAATATAATAATAAAAACATTAATGATTGTGATTATTTTTTATAATTTTATTATTATTTTAATATTATATTAATATCATTTGTAAATAAAAATAAAAATTACTCTTTAATAATTAACATTTAATTATTGATTATTAAATTTAATTGTCATGATCATTTAATGAATAAAATTTTATTATTTAAAAAATTTTTGAAATGTTTTGACCTTTTGTTAAATCTATCATAAAATGTAACATATTTTACTAAGAGGTTTGAATCATGTACCTGAATGTGAATTTTTCAAATTTAAAAGATAAAAATTATGTTTTCACCGAAATTGCATAAAAAATAGTTATTTAGACATTTTAAAATACCAAATAATTAAACTCATAAAATATATTATGATAAATTTAAAACGCTAGAGGAGGAGTTCCAAGCAAAGAGTGGTTTGGTTACAGGAATTCATAACATATATGACTCACTCAACGAGTTTTACAAGAACTTTCACAGGTTAAACGTAGCCACAAAGCTGATAGGGCCTTTACCTGTAGTGGCAGCTTGAATTCCGAATATGAGGAAGGCCACCATGGCCAAACGAGCATGTTTAATTTCAGCCAATTGAAGGTTCTCAAACTTTTCTGGGTCGGAGGCTAACCCAAGAGGATCAAAATACCCACCTGGGTATAATCTTTTCTGAGGGTCGAGCTCTGCGTTTCTTTGAAACTCAATGTACCCAATTACCAAAACTTCAATCCAAATCAATGTTGTCAACGAAAATGGAAGTGGTTGGCCAAGGTAAGATGATCCCTCAATCAACTCCACCTGAAAAAACCAACCAATATTTATATAATATTAATGAGAAAATTCATTTTTTTATTTATATATTTTATTTTGTCAAACTGTGGGCATGTGAATCAACATCACCAATTTTGTCATCATCGATAAAATGCCAACGTGAAGAATGCTTCGACGATATGAAGACACGACAATGAGCAAAAATGTTCTTGCCAGCCATTTACAATACTATTTGCCACATCCGTTCTCCTTAATTTTAATTTTAAATTTAATTTTATCTTAAAACTATAACATATCATAACATGAATTTATAAATAGGCATGTATATATGTACTTAACTTTCCGGCGTCTTGCCATGCAACACCAGTGAGAGCTTCAACAGCAATGGCACCGAGAGTGCCCAACATTGCCCATCTTCCATGAATCAGCTCACACTCCCTAAACCTCTGCAGGCCAAAAACCTCCGTGTACGGCTGAAATGGCGTCGGCTTCAGCTCCGTGGTCTCTTCACGGATCCCAATGATATCACCCGCCACATTCTTGGCCAAGTTCTGATCCAACGAGTCAAAGTCAAACTGCAAGTACTCAGCCGGCTTTGCAAACCCAAATGGATCGAACCCTCGGTCTCCCACCATGCTCCCGTCGAGCCAATCAGGCGGGGTTGCACCCGGGAACCATACGAGGCGGTCGGAATCTAGCTTGGGGGGTGCTTTTCTGGGGGGTGGTGGTGGTCGGGATTTTTTGATGCCAAAACCACCAAAGCTAAACCTAGCTTGAAATTTGGCGGAAATCAGTGGCTTGGACTCTTGGATACGTGTTCCAAAGAAGCGTGAAGCTGTTGCTGCTGGAGTGGCGGTGGCCATGAGTAGGGTCTTGATGGGTAATTGGTGAAGAATTGTAAATATTATATATAGAGAACGAAGGAATTTGATATGTGTTTGCGTTTTTCATTTCGTGGAAAGGGTTTGGTTTGATTGAATTGATGGGTGTGAATGAGAATGTACGTGGTCTTATCTTAGGCTTATCCTTTGGCAAGAGCGGTGGATGGCTGGTATAGCTTCTTCGCCTTATGTCGTGGGGCTTCAATTCGTCTTCATTACACTGTTTAAGGATGCATAATAATAACGGTCACAACACCCAATAACACGACAAAATTCTCTACTAAATATCGCTTCGACCGCACTTCGCCACGTGGCACTTCACTTGGCGTCCCCGTAACAATTTTCGCGGCATCTCTTTGCAGTCTACTTTACTCGTTGTCATCAAATCGGTGGGTAGATTGCTTTGCTCTGCTTTTGCTTTCCTCAGTTCTGTTTCTTTTCATCTGGTATATGATTCTTTATAGTTTTAAGCAAGTTTTCTTTTCTTATATTGTTAGATTTTACGTGTATAATTTTTGTGTATAAGTTGTTGACTTTCTGATACAACTGATAAATTTCACCTTTATATCAGTTACTTTTTTTACTGAAATTTTGCTACTTTAAGAATGATACATGATTTTCTCCGTATATTTTTGTTTTGTGCTACTTTTTGTATGCTCTTTTTCAGTTTGTAGATTATTGTGAACTTATGAATTGTGATCCCTAATCTTTGTTTGGTTGTCTGGAAAATTATCAAGAAACTTGATCTCTATGCTCAGATAAATAAATCTAGGGTTTTGCTTGCATCCCCTTGTATTGTTTAATTTCCTGGAAAATGATAAAGGTGCCTTTAACTGAACTGAATTCTTATCCTTTGTCATTTTCAGTCTTGCTAATTCTGATGTTACCAAAATGAAATTCCCTGTAGTTTCAGATATAGATACATATGTATATCCCGTCTAGCTTTAATTAGCCGAATTTGAGTCCTTTCATCGTAAGTATTATATTCTCCATTTTCCATTGATGGAGGATTCAGTGTTAGTCTAGAACCCAATGATTGTTAATCACTGCAATTTGTGTTGTTTTCAGACATGTCACCTCTCGAGTACTATGAAGATTGGCAAGGACAAAGGGCCATTGAAGAAGGAAAGAAAGGAAGTATTGAAGCCTGTTGAGGAAAGGTATATATTGATGTTCAGTACCCAGTTCAATATTAAGCTATGTAACATGGATACTTTCATAAAGGTGCTGTATTGGTCACACGTCAATAACTGAGAATACTTTTCCATGTTTATCTTGGATTCTGGTTTGGTTTAATTATAACCAGCTGCAACATGACAATTTAACACAAAAATAAGCTGCTTGAGATGATAATTCTACAATGTATACACTTTTCTAGGAATGCTAGGAAAGCAAAAGGCTGCACTGAAAGTTGTTAAGAGTGACAACAAAAGGGCAATCAGCTAACAAAGGTCCCAATAAATCAAAGAGGCTTCCTAGTGCATTCTTGGTTTTCCTGTAAGTCTATCTCAATTTCTTTATGTTTTATGTGGATTACTATCAAAAGATATTGTACATCATGTAAAAGTTGTGGAGAAGAGATCAAAAACATTGATGAACAAGTGCATCCCAGCATAAAAGTTGTCTCAGTTGTATGCATCTGCTAAACATACCATGTCTTTTTTAGTGGAAAGTTTAACATTTTTATAAGACTTTTTATTTGGAGTGAGAAACTTATCTTATCACTAAAGGTGTGATCGATGGTGGGAAAAGTGGAGATCCTTGACTGAATCAGTAAGTTTCAAAAATATATTCTGAAACGAACTAAATTATTAATTAGTTGAGTTGTCAATCAATTTGGAATCCCTTCTTGAATTGGTCACTTTGACTTGGGAAATCCTATGGCTCTTGGTTGGAAAGGTGTCAACAAAACCTTGCATTGTGTGCTTGCATTGGATCTCACTACAAACCAAACTCAAGTTAATAATTTTGGATTCTTGATAGCATGGCCAAGTCAATGCCATTTTGCTTTAGATTATAGGGACCTTTTGTTAAATCAAATGTTTAGAGAACGTATTGAGAAAGAGAAGATGTGTGGCACATTAACTGTGACCTAACATGGACCTAACCGCTAAGCTTGAAGGTAAAGCAAACAAACTTAAGCATTTAACAACCATGAGCATGAACACTATCCTATGCCCCCTGAGTTTTTTAGTTAATTTTAAAGTAAAAACTTAGAATGAACAAGTAAGGTAGCATGTTACATGTGTTGACTAAGTAACCTTTTTTTTTTATTGTAGATAACTACTGTAAATAACCTAGAGATTTGTGTTTTGTCTAGTTACTCTAAATGGTAGGTTCCAAGTGACAACACTTCAGCTATCCTTTTAAGGACCTTTTAGGACTCTAGTGCTAGGCATGACTTTTCTCATACAAGATTTTTGATCGCATAGTTTCTCGATTTCTCCTTGGAATTGAATTATCAAGTTACTTGTCATTGATAAGAGGCTACTCGAAGTTGTATTTTTTGTCTGTGTTTGTGACCATGTCCAATCAGAGGCACATGAATGTCTCGATATTCTCCTTGTTGCAGGTGCCCTTGCTAAGTGATTTGGTGGCAACTTACCGAGACCATTTCTTTGTAACCGCATGCAAGCTAGATGGGTGTTTCTTTGGTGAGTGTTTTTGTGATTGCCTAAGCACCCTTGACTTTGGGGAGCTTGTTTGTTTATGCCCCTTTTAACTCACCAAGTTTCATCTTTAGATTGTGTTTGATGGTCTTGTTGACTGCTTCAACTTGTCTATTAGTTTATATTATTAAGACTGTGGAAGAGTGTTTACGATTACCTAGATTATCATAAAACTTTCAAAACTTATTGTTATTGAATTATTTGTCATTGTCTAAGGTGATTGAGGGATCCCAAGGCGGTAAACGATGGATTTGAAGACAAAGTCTTTTAGCCTTTAATGATGGTGGCCAGGTGCTCTGCTTTCACCCTTTCGGTGACATAGTCTATTACAACCACAAAGTACTTAACTCCATTTTTTCCCATAGGCAGCATGCCAATCAAGTCTATCCTTCAAATTGTTGAAGGCCAAGGTTGGTTATTGCAATTAGTTCCTATGGCGAAGCTCTAGGTATGCTTACAAGTCCATGGTACTTGCCGCATCTCTGTACGAAGCAAACCGCACCTTTGTTCACTATTAGCCATAGTATCCTTAAAGGATGACTCTTTGTGCCAAAGATACCTCTAACATGGTTATCACATATCTCTTCACAGATTTTTCTTAAACATACAGTTTACCAAATTGTTTGCGACATGTTGTAATGAAGGGGAATTGTAACCCTACTTATACAGTTTGTCATTGATCAAGGTGCATCGAGCGAATTTTGTGCGAGTAGTCCTTGCCCCTGCTCTGTTTTCAAGGAGAGTCCCTTCCTTGAGATGAACAATATAATAGGATCCATCTAAGTTGTTTGTTGGGTAGTGCAATCTTGATGGAACAATGATACTATAGAGTTTCCCGGAACTTTATTGGAATGACACTATAACTGAGCCAGATCATGGACCTGAGAATTCCAGTCCTTGCAGACTTGCTGGATCTTATAATGTTGGAAGGACTTCAGTGTTTTCCTTGCCTTTCCATGGAACAATTTCGCACAAGCGATTCGAGGTGAACAATTAGCTCACAAGCTGGACCAAGCTGAATGTCATCCTGTTTGAGTTTGGTTGGATTATTGATCGAACCCAAAACTCCGACCTACGCCCAACCCAATCCAAAACTCGAGATATTTATCTGTTTTAACACATAATACCCACTTTACATAATTTTACATGAAGCGAAAATAGGATGTACAGGAAAAGAAATCATGTACACGTGTCAATGTCGCAACATGTCACCGCTTTAACTGTCATGCGATGGCCTACATGGTAGCCACGTGGACTACAAATTGCCATCTTCACCATCATCAATAAAAAAACAAATTAAAGTCGCCCACGAACACAATTAAAAATTATTTATTATAATTTAATTTAACTCATAAATTAATGTGTTATTATAATTGTGATCGCTTTCTCGTCCGTTAATGGTGTGAATCTCTTCATGGCTCTTCATTATGTCGGCATTTTGTCGCATGCACGTGTACTGGATCAATCCATCAAGTTCTAATTTTTACTTAATTAATGCATCTTATGTCCTAATTACTTCATAATCCTTACCATTATTATTTTCACAAGTACAGGAAAATATCGGTGGGGTTTCTAGAAATCAAGTAACGTTGGGGGGAAGTCACTTTATTTATAGTCGACATCATTTTATAGGAAAAGTCATGAACCTTGATCCGATTATCGGGTTAAAGGATAACTTAGTCAATATTATAAGATAATTTGGTAGAAATTAATGGCAACAATAACAACAACAAAACGGGATTATGTTATGTCTTGTTTATAATTCTTGTTGATTGGAAGCAAGGAACCCAATTAAACTCAAAAGATTCAACTAATTAATTAAGAAAATTTTAAAAAATTTGAAAATTTTTAACGAGTTAATTATCATGCTAATTGTGAATTTCTTTCTCTTTAATAGTAAGAAAGTCCTTTTTCAAACTAACGGCTCGTATAATACGTTTATGTTTGATTATTATAATTATTATTTGTATTAAAAAGTTATTTCCAACTATTTTTGGTTTTACTTTTATTATTATTTTCCACCCATGAAACACAATTATAAATACGAATTGTATCTATACCACACTCTTATATTACTTCTACTCTTACTATATGCTCTTGATTCGTTATTTTTCTCTTAATTTATCTTAATTATCTCATTATTTGATCATTTTGTTTATATTATATTTATTTTAATTACAGTATCTTTATTATAATGTTTTACATTTTTTTTTAATTTGTGATGCATTTTTGATATTTTGGAGTTGAAGAATCATCTTCAAGCCAATTTGATGCTAACAATTATTATGTTTTTTATGCAACGACTCAAAAAATAGACACGTTTGATTAATCTTTATTCTCTCAATTTGAAAATCCAAATATTGCAATAAAAAACAAAGTCAAAATTATATATAATTAAACACAAACAGATAACAGTCTGAAAAACCAGAGGATGAAAGATAAACTTTTAAAGTATGACAATTTTTATTAAAAAGTGAAATAATTTTTAAATATGGATAATAGCAAGATACATGTGAGATATGAAAATTTATGAAGATCTTTACCAAAATAAAACATTCAAAATAAAATGATATTTATAGGAGAAATAAGTTAGATTTAGATTCATCGAACAAAGTTTAGTAAACTGAAATCTATAAAGATTTTAATAAACGAGGATTTAGCATTTAAAATATACAAAATTAAGTAATAGTACTTGACACAATAATAGTTTCAACATATACGATAATTGACTAAGTAAGATACGATAATATCTTTAAATATACTTATCCTACGTGATCAAGGAGGAGACGTGAAAAATGGGTGGGTTTTGACAATAAAACCAAAGCACAAGTTGGTTCCCCAGTTTAATCCAAATGACGTGTGATTAGTTGGTAGGGCAAGGACGGACCGGACTAAGCCAAGGCCACGGCTGGTACAACTGGGTCTGGCTCTGGCACTAACAATAATATTGCCGATAAGGGTAATAATGGCGAACCAATGGATATGGGCCATTAAAAAGAGACAAGATGTAGACATGTTGGGTTGTTTATGAGCTATATGCTGTCACCTCACACGTGGGACAACATGTGGTGGGACATTTCATTATATATACAAGGAATGAGTTCAGGGACATGGTTCTATTTCACCATTTCAATAATTAAAATGATTAATTAACACTAAGTACATTCTTAATTCTCCATTATTTTAATTAGGTTTAATTAATCTAACAACTCTTGCTCATGGGGATTGGATAATTTTGAGCACAGAAAGCCCTTTGGATTCCCATAATCCGGCAGCTATATTGATAAGAAACATTGTGATAAAACGCCAAAATCAACATTATCGCAAAGCTGAGTTCTGCCCAAATCCCACAAATCATGGAATATAATCTGTCTCAAAAGTATTAACCTACCTCAAATCATTTAATTTTATATTTATAATAAATAATACTAAAAAAATTAAAAATTAAAAAATGATATCAATAATAAAGATATAAAAAAATCATTTGTTCGTTTTATATCTTCACTTTCTCATAACCAATAAAATTATATATATAATTTTATTTATCTACGATAGATATAGATTAATTTAATTTAAACAAATATTTTTATGCATATATATATAAAATCTTTGATTTATATATTTGTTAATTGATTAATATTATTTTTATTAAAAATAGTATATTGAATCTATACATTGAGTGACTTGATTTGATCTAATTAATTATTATTGAATTCACAAAAAATAATAGTTATCAAATTATGTCACATCATTTGAATTCAACATGTTGTTTTTTTTATAAAAAAGTCTTTTTTTTTTTTCTTTTTTTTTTTTTGTGAATCAGGTGGATTAATATTGGTAGCCCATATCTCCATAATTTTAAAAATTAATAAATATTCTTTTAAATTAAGAATCCCAAATAATGATAGATAAGGTAGTTTTATCTTGAGGCGATGGACTGATTCTACGAGTGCTTGATGAACACGGAGGTGCAAGGGTGGCTTTTGCTGGCGAAGCACTCCATTTGGCACCTTTAGACTTTGCGGTTTTATTCTATTATATATTCCTAAAGCAATTTTGTATTTTTAATTATTATTATTATTAATGCATTGTTTATTATTTTATATTACTGATATTGGAAGTCTGATTGTGCATGTGGAGAATGTAAACCTGTACATAGTGATGAGGATAAAATGATCATTTCCTATTTAAGGATAAGTTAAGAATTCACAAAAATATTTATCTTTATAAATGTTTAACTAGATGCACTTGTATTTAAAAAGTGGCTCAAACAAATAGTTTTCAGCTAAGCTTTCCTTAAATGATAAAGTTTCAAAAAGTTAAATATACATCCTTATCTTTGAAAAAGCTAATATGCCTTTAATAAAAATAAATAAATTTTAATATAAAATAATATTAAAATATTAATAAAAAATTTTAAAAAAGCAATCACTTCACCGTAGGGCTGGATTTGAAGCGAACATATTCGGGCTCGTTTTTGAGCTCGCTTCGTTCGCCAGCGAAACGAATGCGAATACGAATACGAATATGCGGGGTGAATATTCGGTTTGAACAAATACGAATCCGAACCATTTTACAAACAGTTCGGTTAACCGAACTGTTCGTTACTGTTTTTGGTCGGCATCCTGTCTCCGTTGTCTCCTCTCCGTGACTCCGTCCCATCCCAGTAATGTTTTCTGACCGTGCAGTGCGCACCCATTTAACGAAGCTTCCTATATATATATATTCAAACCCATTCCCCTGGCACATGTGTGTTCTACTTCTTCTTCTTCTTCTTCTTCCTGATTTTCTTCTGCCCCTTTCATCTGGAGGTTCTGATTGTTGGTATTGAAATTGGAAGGGAAATGGGTGCTTGTTTGCCTTCATTCAGGAGTGAATATAAAACGCACATGTTCGTTCGGCATCTACAGTTGTGAGCCAGCGAACGAATCCAGACATTTTTCGTTCGCCCGAACACGAATCACGAGCACCGATCGATCCTGTTCGTCGAACCCGAGCCAAACACGAGCAGCGCCCAGAAAAGAACGAAGTGAACACGAACATACTCGCGTTCGTGTTCGGTTCACTTCGTATCCAGCCCTACTTCACCGACAGCGGTGATTGTTACTAACTTAACTAAATGATTAGAAACAGTTATATGGTTCCATTGACAACTCAATCTGATGAAAACGGTTAAATATGACCACCTCTGCCATTAAAGTAGTCATATATAGCCGTCAAAAAAATAAAGTAATCATTTTTTTATCATTTGGTTAAGTTAATTATAGCCATTGTCAAAGCCTTTGATGGTTACTTTTTAAATATATTTATTTTAATTTTAATTTTTTTAATTATATATTATTAAATTAATTTTATTAATTTTAAATTCTTATTTTAAAAAACAAAAATACTCATTTGACTAGCAGATGAATAATTGATTTTTTGAAATCTTTTAAATAAAACTTTATTAGTTAAGAAAACCTTAGGTGAGAATCAGTTGTTTGGCCTAAAAAATGTCATTAAAAGTTATACAAATATAACTTAATATAGATTTATATTGCCAAAAAGATTTGACATTAAAATACTAATTTTAGCATTAAAGGAGTTTAAATTTTGTTAAATTTTGAATCTCTATCACTACTTTCATAATGATTTAATTATAATTGCGTCATTGAATGGTGGTAAGGAATAAGACGAATGAGAGAGAAAAAAATAGAAATATATATATATATATATGTTATTTTTATATTTTTAAATTACTTTAATACCCTTTTGCATTTAAAGATTAAAAAAACAAGTTGAACAAGGATTTATAATTTACAATTTTTCAACTTTAAAAATGAAAAATGGTCATTTTAATATAATTTAGATGGGATTAATCTTTCTTCTTGTATTCTATCTTCAACTACTTTTATATATTATGCAATTCTAATTTTGGTTAATTATCTTAATAATTTGTTCTTAACTTATGAATTTAGATGTATAGATGTAATTAATAAAAACTCGTATGCCAATTTAGTAGAATGCTATCCCATCACGGTATAATAAGACTTAAAGGCATCAACTTCAAATCTTTTTGATCATATTTTTACGATTATTCGTTAGGTTAATTAGGCTTGTATGTTTTGTAAATTGAATATATATATATATATATATATATATATTAATTTTTATATTTTTATAAATGATTTCATAGGAACTTTATGACCTTGGGATGACCAACATAATCCATGAGCAATATAATAATTTTAAAAAATCTACGTAACCAAAAAATTGAATAAAATATAATAAATTATAACTATAAATATTATATTATAATTATTTAAATCTTATAATTGTTTAAAAATATATAAAAAATTAAAAATTTTAGAGATTGATGTATAAGTTTTTAAATTTTTTATTAGTTAAATTGTCAAATTTAAAGCTTTTTGAGACTTTTGTCTTCTATATTTATTAATTAATAGAAGATAAAATTATTATTTTATTTTTTATCCATTACAAAATTTTGGAACAGAATTTGATTTTAAGGAAAAAAAGTATTACTATTACAATTAAGAGTGGGAAAATGTTTTCCTGCCAAAAGTCGGGTCGGAAAACGTCAGTTCCTCTTAAATAAATAATTAAAGTACATTATTCAGGTATCAAAATTACATCCAGCATTTATCTCTCCCCGACAAGCTCCTCGTTTGCCTCCCTCTGTTCTTCATCGATACTCCATCCCATCAAACCTCCTTCTTTACCAGTTTATAATGTTGGTAATAAATAAATAATCACTCAGTTATTTCCATGGCGGACCTTGTCTACAACATGTTTCTTTGTGTTATTATTTCATTTGTAATATTTTACTTTATATTCCGTTCATTCCGTAGCCGGAGGCTGCGGTTGCCGCCGGGGAGTCTGGGGCTGCCCTTTGTAGGGGAGACTCTCCAGCTTATATCGGCGTACAAAACGGAGAATCCTGAGCCGTTCATTGACGAGAGGGTGAACCGGTTCGGCTCCATATTCACCACCCATGTTTTTGGTGAACCGACAGTGTTCTCTGCAGACCCAGAAACGAACAGGTTCATATTGCAGAATGAAGGGAAATTGTTCGACTGCAGCTACCCGGGTTCGATATCAAACCTTCTGGGAAAGCATTCTCTTTTGTTGATGAAAGGCAGTCTCCACAAGAGAATGCACTCTCTTACTATGAGTTTCGCTAATTCCTCCACAATTAAAGACCATTTCTTGGTGGACATCGACCGGCTAGTTCGACTTAATATGGACTCCTGGACCGACCGGGTCTTCCTCATGGAAGAAGCTAAGAAGGTAACCTTATTACATTCTGCACTCAATCTGAGTTGACTCCGGCGAGTCATCCGAGTCATTCACAGTTTTTCTCATATATAAATATATTTTGCTTTATGATTACCATTAAAAATGGTGGGCATGTTTAATTAATGTGGATGTGTCTTTGTTACTGAAATTTGCAGATAACATTTGAGTTAACAGTGAAACAACTAATGAGTTTTGATCCCGGAGAATGGACGGAAAGCCTTAGAAAAGAATACGTTCTTGTTATTGAAGGCTTCTTCACGGTGCCTCTGCGGATTTTCTCCGCCACCTACCGCAGAGCCATTCAAGTAATCACTTTTTTCATAATAATAATAAAAAAAAAAAAAAAAAAACGTGATTAGTTCATTGATAATGGTTAAATGGGGTTTGTGCAGGCGAGGACGAAGGTGGCAGAGGCGTTGAGTTTTGTAGTGAGGCAAAGGAGAAAAGAGAGTGAATCGGGTGAGAGAAAGAGTGACATGTTGGGTGCACTTTTAGCCGAGGATGGCTTTTCCGACGAGGAAATTGCCGACTTCTTGGTGGCTTTATTGGTGGCGGGCTATGAAACCACCTCTACCACAATGACTCTAGCTGTCAAGTTCCTCACGGAGACCCCTCTCGCTTTAGCTCAACTAAAGGTAAATTTCATTTTCCCACCCCAGCACCATTATCATCATTTTGTTGCTCTAATTGTTCTTCTCTATTTTGTCAACCTAGATGGCCACATAAAAATATTAAAATATGAAAATAAATAAATAAATGATGCCCACGGTGCGTATTTATATTGTCGGTCCAAAGCAGATGCAAAAAGTTACAACAGTGTAGTCAAAGTACGAACCAACGTGTCTAACCGGACAATGTCAAACTGCACGCTTCGCCTCTGTCAACGTGTCAAATTCTGATCACGTTTCTGTTTTTGTCCATTTTGTCTTTTCTCTAATGACCAAACCACCCCCTCTTTCTTCAGCAATACAATCTTCCGACTGGGTGTTATGGTAAATATGTGTTATTGTACGAAGGTTACAAGATTGGACAGATGGGTCCCATTGTGGTGCATTCAAAAACGTGTGGTGCTGATTTCTAGGAGACGACGATCAAGCATCCGACGGTGTAAAGTGAATGATGTGATGATTCGCCTATCCACCCTAAGCTAGCACAGCCTCTAGATTCCTAGGATTGTTTTAATCATTGTGTAGTCACGTGACTCTTTCAAGCGTGACCGTTGGATCGTCTGTCAAATCTTAAAATTCTTTTCAAAAGAGAAATTAAAAAAAAATTAAAATAGCTTCTTTTGGGCCAACTGCATAGGCCCATGGGCTACCCCAGTCTTCAAGTCTCTATTACGGCTTCACCAAATATTTTATCACTTTGGGCTTTTTAACATCTTTATTAGATGGATCCAAATTTAGCATCTTATATGGGTGAACACAAGTGCAGTAAATGAATGACATTTGACATGTCTAAGTTGTTTTTGATAATTGTAGGAGGAGCATGAGGGGATCAGGGCAAGGAGGAAAAAGGAAGATGGTCTAGAATGGAGTGATTATAAGTCAATGCCATTTACTCAGTGTGTAAGTGTACATACAATTTACGAAGTAACATACTAATTAATTAATTAATTAATACTAGTTTTTTTATTATTCAAGGGGGCTTACTTGATTCTTTTAGGTTGTTAATGAGACCCTGAGAGTGGCAAACATAACCAGTGGAGTATTTAGAAGAGCAATAACTGATATTGATATTAAAGGTATCACATTTCTGAGGTTTATTACTGAGATTCTATGAAATATTTGTAGTTTATTTTTGTCTTACAATGTTAATCAGGTTATACAATCCCAAAAGGATGGAGGGTTTTTGCATCATTTAGAGCTGTACATTTAGATCAAGATCATTTCAATGACGCTCGCACTTTCAATCCATGGAGATGGCAGAGTAATTCAGAAGGAGGAAGTTCGGTGAATGTGAATGTGTTCACCCCGTTTGGAGGAGGGCCACGGTTGTGCCCTGGTTATGAACTTGCCAGGGTTGAGCTCTCTGTGTTTCTGCATCACTTAGTCACACGATTCAGGTAGGTGTTGCTCTCATTTTATTTATTTAATTTTCAATTTGTAACACACTTGCTGAATAGAGATAGGTTATGTTGACAGTTGGGTTCCAGCTGAGAAGGACAGGTTAGTTTTCTTTCCAACAACTAGAACGCAGAAGAGGTATCCAATTATTGTGAAGCCTCTAAATGTACAAGAAGAAGGAAGAGAGTAATTACGTTTTGACGTTGTAACATGTAAATGATCCTACTTACATTTACTATTTAACTAAGCACCCTTGCAGCTAATCATTATTATTGTTAATTATAGAAGTTAGTGATTATTATCAGAGCTTGCAACAATCATTTCTTCTTCCTTTTTATGAGCAATCGAACAAGCTCCCTAAAATAAAAAAATCACTAGGCAGGTTCAATTGTCCAAAGCTGAAACATCCTATGAAGACCAAGAACTGATGTGCTTCCATGATCTTGAGTGCTCAAGTGAAATGCGCTTGGTTTCATCATCATCTGCTTTCTTGCCTTTTTAATACTGTTTCAACAAGCTTAACCTTCTTTGAGTTCTAACTGTTGATTAGTGTGAGTTTTTCCATTGCGGATTTTAGCTGGGACACTTGGACATCTTGGACATTGTTCTTCTTTACTAAAGTTGTTTGCCTTCGTTGCTTTGCACTGCCCTTTGTTGGAGATTGTGTTAGCCTTCTCAGCCTTCCTCTTAATGCTTCAATGGAAGAATGCAAAGCATCTAACTCAACTCCTGCAAACTGATCTGCAAAAGCCATTTTAAAAAAATGCATTGAATGACATGAGAAGGTGATCCCAGCCAATTTGGACACTAAGTAGTGAGAACTTACAACCCAAATAGACCAGAAGTTATTTATCAAAGTATTAGTAGTGAAAAAAAGTTGATTACCAAGCTCAGACTTAAATTCTCTCTCAGCCCTAGACAATGGTGTCTTATGTGCCCCAGGCAAATTCCTCATGCGTTGTAATCGTTGTTCTAGACTATTATGTATCTCAATTGCATGATCAATCCTCTCTTCCAATCTTGATTGTTTCACCTCAACTTTAGACATCTTCTCTTGTGCCTCACCTAAACGAGCAGGATGATCTTCAATGATTCGTGTCAATTGTGGTGCATGATGCTTGAGCTCAAAGTACACCTATAAAATGGGGAAGCAAAATTGTCATGCATCGAACTTAACATCAATTATAGAACTGCGTCTGAACATTACAGCAATCAATTTTATACCATCTCAATGTTTTACACAGTGAATCAAGACTGTAAAGCCAGTAAAAACATCTAGGATCATTGCCAAAACACAAACGTAAAAATGACATACATTAAAAAGCACAATAGTATCAAAATGACAAAGATGGTTAAATTTATAAGAAAGAAAATTCTAGTGTGAATAGTGCTGCAGTACTTGTATGTGGATTAGATAGTAAATTCTCACCTTATGTGCATATTCAACATAATTTTCATGGAAAAGCTTAAAGTACTGGTGGAGAGTTGATCGACCTTCAATAGAATCGGCAGCAACAGAACGAAGAGTTGGTAGGGCCTGGGGATGAAGAACCACCTTAGGACCAACTAGGAGTTCTTTACTTATGATATCCGGAGTATCTATCTCTTTCCTTTCTCCTAAGTTACTAGCTTTCTTCTTTGTATCAATTTGAAAGGGAAGCAATAAGTTCCAACTTTTCATCTCGAGCACAACACATTCATGACTGGACGTGACTCCCACAATCCATGAGTACCCAAATGAATCCAACAATGACACAAATCCACATAGAGGAGATGAAGATGAGGTTTCCCCTGGGCAGGTACTCAGGACAGGATGCACAGAAGGAGCTCTGACTGCCTCATCCTTGCCTAGGTCTTGACTTGTAAATGGGACATAATGCAACACTATTGAGTCTATTCCAGCATCATGAAGTGCATATATTCTTTCTTGCATAAGGGGATCAACAAACATAGTAATAAGAGAACCACTCTCTATATTCCTAGGCAAGGCCAAATCCACAGTAGCCAATCTCAATAAGGGCGGTGGATGCCCCAACCAAACAGTGTGATCAAACTGTTGATCTAGCTTCACGATTGGATGCTGAGTTGACATAGGTTCACAAATCATAGCAAGACCAACTATATGGTCATCAGAATCAACACAAAGACGAGGAGCATTACCAACAATCCAGACTGGCTGGATTTCATCTGCTAGGGCGTCTATTTGCAATTGCCCACCACTCCAGGCAGTCACTAGAATTGCGTCTTTGCTGACCAAATTATACAAAAAACTGACTGCACGACCTTCACATTCTGCCCCCCTAACTGCTAGCACTTCATCTTCCCCACCGTGGAATACTTTCTGCAGAGGCCCCTGCAGACATTAATAATCAAGATTTTATATTTTATTTTTAGAAGATGGTTCAGAAATCAGCATGACTAGATTTGAAGAAGATTTGGCTACTGGAAGGAAGCCACTGATATTAGAAACATGTACAACAAAAATTCTATTATAACATAAATAAATTTAGAATGGATTTTTTTCTTTTCTATTAAGCATTCTAGTATGCATTAAGAAAACAAATATAATTCCTTCCCTCTTCACTGAACAGGCCATTGGGAGTAAATAACACGAATGTCTTACTCAAGTTTACCATATGCTTAAATACATTTTAAAACATCTATTCAACATAGGCTAATGCAAGATGTGTGTCAAAATAATATAGATATATACCTGCAAAGAAAGTGATGAATTGAATAAAGCATAAGGATGAGCTTTTAGCGTAGGTAGATTTCCTTCATCCACAGCATCTTGAGCCAACTCAGGAAATGTTGCTTCTAACCAAGAGATTGCCAGACTAGAATTACTGACAGCTGACGAATTACTTGATTTTAGACCAAAAGTATGTGCATCACTATGTATCTCCAATATGGATTCCCATTTGTACACACTGGTGCAAATTCAATATATGTTAAATTAAATATAAATAATTAACCATTTAGTGGAGCAAGAACACAAATGTTTTCAGGCACAGTATTGTAGATGGAAAGTGCCATATAGGCTATAACGTAACACATAGAGTTCCAATATCCATGACAAGCTATATATGTTCCTCTACCTCCTGCTAACTTTTTCAAACAACCTGATTTTCTTAATCATAAAACACAGTATAGCCTATCTATCACCAACCCTAGACAAAATTATAGGTTACCATTGATAATAATAGAAATGAATATTAGCAGAATAATTAGTGTCTAATGTACCTTCCAAATGGAACAATAGGACAGAGAATGTATATTGAACCATCACTGAATAATACAAAAACCTGCAGAAAGAGGAGAAAGCTAAATATAGATTGATGATACTGCTGATACTAGATTGAACATATTTAAACTCATTATCCAAACAGAATGGTAATGAATAGATAAGGACACAAAGGCTACACAAATGTTTCTAGAAGCAAGGATGATGACTTGTTAAACATCAGAAAAATTGAATGATATCATCTTGTGAAATATCAAGTATGAGCAAAAGCAAAAAAGTAATAAAACGTTGGTATAGGATTGTTCTATTTAGAATAGCATTATCCTGCATAGGAAATCAATGCAACAACTTTCCAATACAAATTTGCATTAAATGCTTTTCTTCTTCTTGTGATCAGAAGACACTTTCCAGTACAGAATCACAATGTCACAGATATAAGACACTAAGCATGTTCATGAAACCCAAATTGTGATAATCGGCCGACCAAACAAACAATTAAATCCCAGACTTTGCAACAAAAAAATCACGTGTTAATGAGATTATATAAATTATCAAGTAAACTTACAGTAAATCTATCCCACAAGTGGTCTCCACCGAAAGAAAAATCAACAGGGCAAATTGATGCAGCATTCCTAGATCGACCTAGTTCAACCGGGTGTACATAATATTCTTGCTCTGGTTGCATGAGATCTGAAGACAAATTAAAAAGCCTACCAAAGGAAAGAACAGTTAAGACTCAACACAAGATTCAATCAACCATACAGATTGCAAATAAATCAGATAATGAAATTACTTTTACTAACATTAAGTAACAAAATTTAAAGTTCATAAGTGCAAAAAAGCCACAGATATAGGCTGACACGAGACATCAGAAGTAAAATTATGCTGAACAGTAATGACAGCATTGGTAGAACTGTCAACTCCCCTCAAGATGAGATGAACTACAATATTGAATGAGTTTTTAGAGATCTCCTATAGCCTAGTATTTCAAATGACTGCTGAAAATGACACACATTTAAAAAATTATGCAACAATTTGAAAAATATTAAAATTCACGCATGAACATTTGCACGTATCAACCAAATTTCAGCACTAGCTAACAAACAAAACAATTACAATACCTGAAAACTGAATCAGAAGAAAGAATCCCCAAATGGGTGTCAATATGCGGATGCCAAGAAATTTGCAGTATCCGTATAGCATCGCTGCTACAACTAAAATAGATCTGAGCACCAATCGAAACAGTCCTGAAGATTAATTAATTAACCCAATGCATAGTGTGTAAGCAACCAAACCACAATTTACAAGGAAAAAAATTCGCACATAATAACAACATTAGCTATTTCCTGTACCTGCAAACAAGTGTGTTACTTTCTGAAGTACTAGAACGTCCGTACAAGTGCATGACAGACAAACCATCTGAACCAGCGAGTAGTAAAGCCGAGCCATTTCTATTAATTGAAATTCTATTAACTTCAAAATTAAGCTTCACATCAGGTAGCAATACCTATATAAAATTAAGATAAATTGAATTAAATTACTCAGTACATGCAAAAGTTAAAGATCAAGATCCAAGAGTTAAACAAAACCTTAGAAAGAGAAGCTACAAGGATAGAAGTCGGGTCGGGTTCGCCCAACCGGATGGAGATCCGATGAAGGCAACGCTTTTTAAAGTTCCAGTAATATAACCGAGAAGCTCCATCCCACGCCAAAACATTTCTCGGAGCTCCAGATGGCTCCTTTCGGGTTGACAAGTCTTCATCGCCGGCAGAGAAGACAGGGTGATTCTCAAGTGGCGCCCAGTCGAGTTCCTCTCTGGGAGTGAGAGAGCTCCGCGAGTCTGTGTTGGCTTCTGAGAAATCAAAATTGAACCTCATTCTACAGTTCTTTTTACTTAGGTTTGTGATTTTGAGTGTATTCTACTGTTTGATTTAGAGTTTCAGTCTCGGAGAGAGCGGGAGTGCGATGGCCATAAATGGAAAGGCCAAAGGACAAATTCCCACCCAAGGTTACTTAACTCAACTTCTGAAAATCTAAAATCCCATCCATAGATAAATTTAAAAAATTTGTTAAAAAATTTAAATAAAAAGTTAATAATAATTATCATTATTGATGACAACGAACACACAAAATGAATTAAACAATAAAAAATAATTACTTAATTCATAAAATAATTAAAATTTAATAAAAACAATCGATTTAACCGTTTTAAAAATCAAGTGGTTAGTAATGTTAACAATATTAACTGTTTTATTTTTATATTTTTTAATATTAATTTATTGAAATTTTATATTTAAATATTAAATTATATTTTTATTATAATTTTAATTTTTTAACAAAATTTTTTTAAAATTAAATAAAAAAAAGTAAAAAAAAAAAGATAATTGGATTTTACTAAGTCGAAGAGTACGATTTTGCCTATAAGAGAAGAAACTATAAATGGAAATAAGTCCTTCCCAAAAGAGAAGTTATAAACCAGCTGTGAAGTTCTGGAAACGACGTCGCTTTGAAGCAGGAAATTCCAGGCAAGCTGGGCCTCAGGAAATAAAAGTTAGGCTCGGTCCATTAATATATGCATTGCTGCGCATTTTAAAAGCCGAAAGATACTTAAAAACAGTGCACCAAAAGTTTTTAGAATACCGTAAATGAAGAAGATGAAACCCTAAAAATTGATGAGGGCTGCCAAGAAAAGCTTAAAAGCTGCAGAGAACAACCTTCATCAGAACTTTGAACTTCGGAGTTCGCTCCATATGAAGGCAGCTCTGTACTCCCCACTAAAACCCAGAAGACATGGGAATCTTTGCAGCGGTTATGGGAAATTATTGGAATCCTGAGAAACTGATTTAACGAGTATTAACCCTTTTGAATGACGGGCTTTTTCGTATTCGTTATATCAGGGAAAGGACATCGTCCCAGTGCTTATCAGTTAATAACAGTACACAAATTTGTCAAGTACAGTAATTTGTTATGGTAAATTGGATATCAAAGATTGAACTAGAACTCATAAAAAATACAATTACAATCTGTACATGTTAATTACAGTGATGAATGTTGATGCATCCTCTGCAATATTTATAGCTACCACTAATACATAACCCATGACTTCCGCATAGTGTAAGTTCTTGTTGTATATAATTGGTTTTCAGTTGTTTACTCGTATTTAGCCGCCTGCCAACTTGTTCTCGATTCGAAGTTACCTTCAGATGAATCTGCATCAGGGAAACCATCAGCAGAGCTTTAGTTAATATCTGACAGAGAGTGATTAGACAATCTCAGGTTATTCTGGTGCTTAGCTTTCTATGGTGGGCACATGAGTAATGGTGAACAACCACTATATCTACATGTATAAAGAAATTTTTTCTTAAAAACCAAAACCAAGGGGATTGAGAAGATTACCTGAAATTTGGCTCTAGCTGTGATACGCCAAAAAAATAATAATTATGTTGAAATTGCTTGATTATATATACTGAATGATTAATTAACTCTTTCTTCCTTGAGAATCTTTTGATACCTTGGGAAACCTTTCTTTGCAAGTGAAACCTGAGCACATGCCACACATTATTATAATTTGATCATTTGATTTCTTCTGTCGCAATAAAATAGTATTAAATATCAAAAGAGTTTGAATTCAATTAAGTAATATTTAAAAGTATGGGCAGCTGCCTAGCTGTGGATAAACTTAATTTCGGTGAATCTGATGCCTTATTTGTTAAGGTTCCTAGAGGTATTGTACAAGAGGCATATATTCATATACAGATAAGTTCCAACAATAACCAGAAACTCAAAGATCCTCTAATTCATTTAATGGATGTAAAGCTAATTTGCCCGTGCATAAAATCATGAATACAGATTCAATTAAAACCTGACCTAGTTCTTTTCACTAGAACAGAGTTTGATGGGAAAGGTATAAAGATTAGAGACCATCCCAGCTCATACTTGCTGCTGAATAATTAGTTTTGTTAGCATTTGGGATATGGAGAACAAACCCAGATGGGGGAATTTGGTTAGAAATATTTTACAAATGGCATGCAGAGTTGCAAATGGCAGGTAAGTGCCAAAATGGTCCAGTATTATAAAATAATCCTATTTGCCCATCTCTCCTCTCGGATTCTCTACATATAAAGATTTTATGCATCATTTTGACTGGGGACTGCATCAGCAACTATAGAACCATGATATGCACATTCAGTTCACACGGCAAAAGTGTTTTGCATGTTTCAAGACCCACAAACTGGAGTTTTCTACATAAATCTAGAATCCCATTAATGCTTTCTTAAAGAAAGCCAAGTGGGTTAAATGTGTTTTCAAACGATTAAAATGAGAAAAAATAGGCGGACCAAGTCATATGTTAATGTTCTGACCCACCAGAAGAATAAAAATAAAAATTCAACTATTCTACGGTTAGGTGGTTGCTGATAGACAAATGAAATTTCCTAACCCTTTCATAGGCATACAGCTCTGAGATGTTACAATTATCGGACGAGATCATCCTATGAAACAATCGTACAGTGCCCAATATAGCATATTTATTTAGAAAAAAAGTTATTTGCAGAGAGGACTTACAGCTTCAATGTCAATTTTGTAAACCAGGAGTTTTCTTCTCTCTCTGCAACTTGTTCTGTAAGCCACCACGATATGTCCAATGGCTAAAACCAGTGAAGAGATGAATAAAGCCATTTCCATTGCTCTCAAATACCCTCCTCGATTCATGTTTGAAACACTGAACACAAAGGCAGCCTTTAATGAAACAAAAATTAGAGATAACACTGAACACATAGTTGTAATCCCCAGATACGGCCCTCTCGAAAGCCTTGGCCCGTCACACAGTCCATAAACACCTGTAAAACAAAGAGTAAAAGATAAATAACGATGCAATTTCTCAGAATCAGGAAGAAAACTTTCTTGTTTAATTACTTACAGATGATGACGGCGGATCGGATAATGGAGATGAGAGGTATGTCGATGAGAGAGTAACGAAAATCGTAGTTGGTGAAGTGGGTGGAAAGGGTTTCGAGAGATAAAGAAGAAGGAGAAAGAGAAGCTGAGAGAAGCGCAGAAGGTAGAAGAGTATCAGCAATAACGAGCAAAACCGGCGCAGAAAAAAGCAACAAAGAAATCAACATGGTGATCAGGAAGAACACCGTCTTAACACCTCGCAAAACTCTTCGTGATTTCTCTTCTTTAGAGATGAAAAACCTGAAGAAAAACCCCATAATTTTTTATGTACAGAGATAGAAGAAGAAGAAAGTATCGATGAAGTCTATGTGGGAAAGTGGCGGAAGCCAACGAAGGAGGACATAAAAAGAAGAGTATAGATTTAAAAAGAAATAAACAAATAAAAACACTAAAATAAGGAAAGGCGCACTGCAGGCCAAGGTGCGAGGCTTTGGCAGGACTTATACACTGGTAGAGAAGACAAAGACGCGGAGCTTTTCACCCGCCGATACAAATTGGTCAATCAGACAAGTCTCTGTACCATATTACATCTCTCTCTACAAAAAAACTATTACATGACTGCAGATTTAACAGAAATACCTAAACCCTCTTTAGGAAGGAATCTATAGATAGGTATCCTAGTGTAATTACAATAAAATCCTTCCTACCATCTTTGTCTTCCACTCCCCAGTCTACAATGGTTGCTACTGCAGATAATATAATTTACATGGAGTCAGTGTAATTAACCCAGTAAATTACATAATAATTAACTTTAATTAATTGAACATCAATCGGGCAGGTATGGTGGAACCGACCGTTGGCATCATGTGACCACATGCAAATAATTTTAGACGTCCAATATCAACTAATAATTTGGTCTATCCCGTATAGATTATTATGGTTTTTTTCATTCGAATGTACTTAATTTTTGAACTTCAATTAGTTTTAACTTTCCAAGGAAAATTCAATTCGTGTTCATTTTCAAAAATTATATAAAATATTATGAAACAATTAAAAAATAATTTTTGTGTAAAATAGTGAAAGGGGGAAGGTGGTGTTTCTGTTTGTTAGTAGTGGCGTAGCTAAGCAGCCATTTTAGAGTCAAACCAAATCAAGAGGAAGAAGTCCATTTGATTGGAGAGATTTTTCTTCTCGACCAAATATAAACATATGGCCGATTCCACGTCCGTGTTCTGGAAGCCGCCTTCGGCCGGAAAAATTGTTTCGGTCAGCCTCATAAACTCCGCTGACTGCTTTCTTCTATGAATTATTTAGACGGATATCCGAAATGCCTCACATTCATTTTTAGATTTAAGTTACAATAAAATAGATCAATTGATTAAATTTTAACAAAAATAAAAAAAAATAAAGCCTTTGAAATATTGCCTTAAATCATGATTTTGGCTTATAGAATTAAGTTGGCAATATCTTTTCTAGGGCAAAAATACAAGAAAATAAAGACAAGTTACAAAATATCAACCATATTTGTTATACTGTGAAATCCTTTGATATTTATATTATATGTACAATATTTAGTATGTTACAATTAGTGATTGGCTTTAAAAATTAGTGTAGATCTTATATCAATAAAAAGTTGAATAAAACGAATAAATCTCTTAATTAAAGACAGTGATAAAAACTCTATAAGATAATATAAATCCCAAAATTTACAAGATTTTTTTCCTTATTCTCATTTGTGTTTTTAAACAAAATTTGATCGTTTTCTATCAAATCAAGATCATATTATTAAGGAAATTATTCTATTTTAGTTAAATTAGTATATAAATAAATATTTAGAATTATATTTGAATACTAAATATTCATATTTATTATTCAAATATAACTTTCTTTTTTTGTCCTATAAATATAAAAAAATAATACAGAGAAAACAAAATTACACTAAAAACATTTGAGTTCAGTTTGTTAAGATACTAAAAATATTATACAAAAAAATTATTTTAAAATAGACGAAAAAGGCCTATAGAAATCTAGCTATCTTAGTAAGACCTTTGTCTAAAATTAAATCCTTTTCATGACACATTTTATTGTACCTATAATAAATTAATAACATAATTGTAGACATAGATTTTCAATCATTAAATCAAATTACATTAGTTATTTTTTTGTGTCTTTTCATATTTTGTAACCAAAATTATTTGATTAAAAAAAACAAGAGTTTTTTTCATTCATATATTTCTGTTGTTTCCTTTATTTTTTATGCTTTTAAGTAAAGTATCTATATGAATTGTCCAGATAATAAATGAAATTATTAAATGATTCCTTAAATAAGCAGTATTACCTAAACAATAATATTGCATGGTAGGCATCTTGTATGTTTCCGAATATGATATCAAGAGTCAATAAAAGTTCAAATAATGATGAAAGTCATATCACTGAGACATTAGTATGGATTAACGAATAGTGAACCATTTATTAAGCATGACTAACAAATGATGAATCATATAGGAATGCATATAGTCAATATTTCATCATTTGATCATCTTAATGTATAATATAATCATTTGACTTGAAACATAGTGATTATATTTAGTTTGGATGCATATGGTTTATACGGTGTATAAGTACGAGACTACCCATGTCTTATACATTAAAGCTTAATTGATCATGTGTCATTTGTTCATGGATACAAAACATAGTCAAGAATGGATTTGTTGACTTGGATATAAAGATCCGTAGTAACTATTGATTTTATTTGGATTTGAGTTCCTATATGAATGTTGATAAATGTCAAAAACTAAAATCTCTAACTAGAGTGTATGTACAATCATACAAAGGTTAGTTCGTGATGACAAGTTTCGAATATATTGATTGACAATTCAAAAAGATATTGAGTTCAAGATTTCGATAATTAATGAATTTAAACTCCGTCAAGATATGACAACAAAAGAATATCACCTATATAATAAATATGACCAGATACAAGTTTGATGGAGCTATTCATCCATCATGGTTTAAGGGCTACAACATATTGTTAGATGTTTACCATAGTTGTTAAGTTTTTAAATGTCTTTTCAAATTGATCTAGCACAGTTAACCCACATTAGACCTACATGGTCACATCAATAACCTTATGGAGTTAGAGGATAATGAGAGAGAGAATTGAATATCCAAAGAGAGCTAGCACATTTCGAGGGTAATAACAAAGTTTATATGTTAATCATTATATAGAAAATTACTCGGGACATTTTAAAAGATTAAAATGGTCTAAATAATTAGAATATCTTGAGATGTTAAGATACATAATATGTGCTAAATAATAGTTTTTAAGAGTTAAAATGTTTAAAAATAAATATCAAAAGGGCATAGAAATAAACTAATGTAATTAACTTAGGCCAACAGGCCAAATGGTGTAATTGTGTTTAAAATGTGATTTTTATAATGGCAGCTATGAAAAATTGGAAATTACAAAGTGCCCTATCCCATACAAGTAACTTTTGCAATTGATTTTGATGAGAATTTTCTAAAAAAATTGAGACTCTCTCTGTCACTAGAACTCTCAGCTTCTCTGATCTCTCTCCCTTGGTGGTACAAAAAGGGTTTTAGCTTTTGATCCTTTGTCAAACTAATAGTAAAAGAGAAGGTAATATCACTAACTTATCTTGTTTTGCTTTAAAATGTTTTTTTTTTTATGCCATCTTTTCATCTTTTTTGACCACATACACTATTTTTCAAATGATAGTGGATACCATGTATTAAGTTCAATATATAGATGTCATTATCACAATACTTTGTAACTTACTTTAAATCTCCCTATATACATCTTTGTGGAAAGAAAAAGATTTTTCAAAGTTTCTCATACTTTAGAAAACTAAGGAAAATTATTACATAATCATATTCCTTTTTATCCCATACAACATCTAGAGGTTATGAACTTACGATTAATGATCAATTACCAAAATAATAACTAGACACATCTCATATCCATTAATTGTTAAAGAGTATGGATAAATCTTTTACTCGAAGACTATAAGAACTCCATAAGATAATAGAGATAGGAACAAGTACTCTACAAAATAATCTGTTAAACATCTACAAAATTCTTTTTCTTATTCTTCCCATGATTATAAGGGAAAATTATCATTTCACTCATACTATGATTATATTGTTAACTAATTATTTTATTTTAGTTCCATTAGGAATACTCGGACTCATTATTCGAATGTATTTATCTATTTCTTTCTTCATCTTATAAATATAAAAGGTAAATATCAAAAAAACTCTCATTGTATAATGTCATTATATTTTATTTTGTATAAAACTTTAAATTATATATCATGAAAAAGAAAATAAACAAAGAATATTGTATTTGTTTTTGATGTGCAGACAAGTGTGGGTGGCATGGAAATTATGTCATCGAGGATGTGACATGTGTTGTGATGGTGGAAGTTAGATTTTTATTTACTTAATTATAAGATTTTTGTTATTAATTATTTGACAAAAGGGTTATTTGTATTTTATCGTCTACAATTAGAAAATTATGGTAAATAAAGATGTATCTTGGTTGGGACGATTAAGACTTAATTATTTTCTAAACACTCATTAGCCCAAGTGAAGGGTCCCTACGGAACATTTTGTTTTGTACATCAAATAATTTAGTCCAAGGAAGGCCCAAATATCTTTGATCTACTAAAATAATCAGCTTAGCTTAGGCGGGCACGCCCAGCCCAGTCCAGCTCAATATCAATGCCGCCAAACACACCATAAGAAACTCCGACATCGCATTCAACAGTTTGTCCATAACACTACTTAACTGGCGTCACTTCTGTTCGCTGTTCTGTTAATCGGTTAAAAAATGGCCACGCGATCTATATGGCGCACTCGAACCAAGCTCGTTGTAGCAGCCACGGCTTTATGCGGCGGCGCTTCCGCTGCCGCTATATCCACCTCAGATGATCCCGCGACGGCGCTCAAGGTCTGTACAGCTGTTCCTCTCCGCCTCGTCAGGGACTCCATCACTGCTGCCTCCATCGCTTTCGGTACCTAGTCATTAGAATTTAAACTTCTACGTAATTGGAACATAATTGCTGGTTTTTTCAGAATTTAAATTGTAGTCCTTGACTTAAAACAATAAAGAGTTTAATAACTTAATTACATGAAATTCAATATAATTCTTGTTAAATTAAATTAATCGTACATATAACTAAATTTCAGAGTTTTTTGCTGTAATTTATTTGCCGACTACTGTTTGATGTTGAATGTTAGTAGTACATTGTAAAATTTCACTTCCAGGGGACGCGAAAGTAATGTCTTCTTATGTTTGCTCTCCTCTATCCCACGGAAATTTCAAGTTATAATTTGTTTTTACATGAATTTTTACTAGATTATGAATATTCTCTGTTTGGACTTCCGGAAGGAAGTAGCGAGAGAGCAAAGGTCAAGCATGAAGTTCACCTCAGATCCGCACGGAAGCTTCAAGAATTATGTTTCAGAAATGGAGGAATATATATCAAGCTTGGTCAACACATTGGACAGTTGGTGTGCCCTCAATCTTCTTGCTCTTGTGTTTATGATTAAAAATTGAACTTGAACTCCGATTTTCATGTTAAGTTTAGAATCAGTTTCTGTTGATTTGATTAGTAATGACATTATCTGAGTAATCTTCTTCCATGGCAAGTATACATTGACAATTATTTGCGTTTTCTTAACCAAACAGGAATATTTGGTACCTCAAGAGTATGTCCAGATAATGAGGGAGTCTATGTTGAATAAATGTCCAGTTTCATCATATGATCAAGTGTGTGAAGTTTTTAGGAAAGAGCTTGGAGAAACACCTGATAAAGTATGTACTATTTACTTGATTTCTACTCACCTTCTTGGCAACTTCTTCACCTTACATTTGCATACAAACTGGTCAAGGAGTTATTTACAAGTGACAAACTGATAATGGTGTTTATAAAATTTATGCACAAATTCTCATGTTGAGTGTTCACGGTCATAGTGTTGTTTCCAATAGAGACATCTGAGCTTGCTGATGTTTTAGCTATTTCATGTGCAGGTTTTTGAAGAATTTGATCCTGTTCCTATAGCAAGTGCTTCCCTTGCACAAGTTCATCTTGCTCGTACACGCGATGGCCAGAAAGTTGCTGTTAAGGTTTTATTTGCTGTTACTTTTACCCCAATATTTAATATGCTAAGCAGGGTCCAAGTTCCCATGCAAATTATGCACAGATATAGGATTAGAATGTTTAATAATTACTTTCTATGTCTAAATTATTTCCCCAATATTCAGGTTCAGCACACTCATATGACTGATACTGCGGCTGCAGATCGTGCCACTGTGGAGCTGATTGTGAATACCCTTCATAAGTTTTTCCCTTCTTTTGACTATAGGTTTGTTTCTCTATAGTTCATGTGCTTGTTCATTATCTCTCTATTTTCCATGATTGGTAAAGCAGTTATTTGCATGATAAATAACTAAAATGTGTGGATGCGCCTTCATATTTTGTATGTGCCTGGATGGGTCATTCTGTGCGCATCTATTGAAATGGTGTTTATTTCAACTTCTAGTGTTAACTGATATTTTCTTGACTTACATATGCAGATGGTTGCTTGATGAAATGCGTGAAAGTTTGCCCAAGGTAAACTACTTTAACAAGTGCCCATTCATTTTAAATAGTTTCCTCATGATTCATGCATGTCATATGTTAATTTTGAAATCCACTATGATAATTTATTGAAATTATAAATGGAGTAATTTTCTTTGTAATATAATGCTTATGATGTTTGTTACTGCTTGAATGTTTTTATAATTCTGTAACGTGGGATCTAGGCAGCCAACCAAAAATCTAATTGCTTATTGCTAACACTGTTGCTATGTAATTGAACTGTTTATGAAATTCCTATTGGTTTGTATTTTCAATTATTTGAAATCATGGCATGAATTTAAAGCATGTTTGCAGTCATGGACACAGATAGCAACCTTGAGGATCTATACTATTTGCTTCATATGTTGGGTTTTTCTTCAACTAGTATTGGATGCATGAAGTATGTGGATATTAAGAAACCTTGTGGAACAGAAAGATAGTGGGTTTTCTTGTTCCATTTGATGCTATATTACATTGTGAATGTTAAAAAAAAAAAAAAAAAAAAAGGAGAAAAACAAAATAATTATTTCACATGTAGCTTTTCTGCACATGTATTGTCAAATTTTTCGGAATGATACTGAGAGATGTTTGTTTTATGAACAGCATGTTAGCCTGGTGGAGCTTATATGAAGATTTATGTATATTTCCATGTAGTCATTGTCAATAGTCTTTTGGACTAGATATTCGTTATTTTAACTCAAATTATAAACCATACATCATATTTAACTCTTATTTTTTCTTATATGTTCTCTGATACATTGCCTTATGTGCAATGAGGAACCTGTAATGGTGGAAGATTTTCTCTTGTATTCTTATAAAGTTCTCTTAATTTTATTAAATGTTTTGTCATATGAAGCATTGTAACATCTGTTTTTGTTTTACTTTGGTTATCAGGAGCTAGATTTTTTGCTTGAAGCCAAGAATAGTGAAAAAGTTATGGAGAATTTTTGGAAGCTATCTCCTCATATTGCAAATTATATATATTCACCGAGGGTGCACTGGAATTTAAGTACTTCAAAGTTGTTGACCATGGAATTTATGGATGGTGCACAAGTGAATGATGTGAAGGCCATTCAAAAACTTGGTATTCAACCAAAAGAAGTCGCTAGACTAGTAAGTTCATAGCTTTGATAATACATACACATTTTCGTTTTGTTTATTATATCATTCATAATAAACTGGCATGCTTTAACTTTAGGATGACTAATCTTGCATTACAAGAGATCCCATTGATTGCAAATGAATGGGTCTTGTCAATTTTAATTGATTGCTTTTTTTTTTTTTAATTCCTATTTTTTCCTTTTCCTTTGTTAATTTGTTAGTATACTTTTTTATTCTAATTAATTTCTTTTTTTTTTTTTAAATAAAATTGTACTGTACTTATAAACAAATGGCTTACCTATGAAGAAAAACTTATTTTTAAGTGGAAAAGGAAACGTTTATCTTTTTTGTGAAGATAATAATCCATTTTGAGGCCGGAAAGAGGGAAAATGATTTTGATGCTTTAATCCTATTCCGCACAGGTTAGTCAAGCTTTTGCTGAGATGATATTTAAGCATGGTTTTGTGCATTGTGACCCACATGCTGCTAATTTGCTTGTTCGCCCATTGCCATCTGGCAGAAAGAGTATATTAGGTGATGATTTTCACTGTTAAGATATTATATGAGCAATTTTTTAATAACTTCTGCAACTGATCTAATACTCTATTTGGTTGAGTAAAGATAGGGCTGAATCTTCTATCATTTTGTGAGCACATTGTACATTTGTATATGAATATACACGTGCTTTTGTCGATTCTAATGATGTCATATGAATGCCATGTTACTGCAAGATTTTAATACATAATACTACTGAAAATAATTAAAGCTGCTCAAGTAAAATTTAATTATCAATAAAGAGATATTAAGTTTTGACCCTTGGGGGATTAGTCATAAGCGTTAGAATTATATGATTACACGGTGAAGTACTAAGGTCTTAGTCTCTAGTCTGATATGTTTATTATATGTATTATAAATTCTTATTTTCCCTTCTTGAATGCAGGCAAGAAAGAAGCACAATTGGTACTTCTAGATCATGGTCTATACAAGGAACTTGACTTCTCTACTAGATTTAACTATGCTGCTCTTTGGAAGGTGCCATTGTTTTTCCTGAAAATTTTTCCCATTTTTTATGCCCCTTGGATTTCTGTTATGAACAACTTACTGATACCTTTTTCTTTTTTTTTGGTAATTTACTGATACCTTTTTCCTTGTACACATTCTTTACAGGGATTGATATTTGCTGATGCTAATGCAATAAAGGAAAATAGTGTCAAGTTGGGTGCTGGTGAGGATCTTTATGCACTATTTGCAGGGATTCTAACTATGAGGCCCTGGAATAGGGTCATTGATCCTGCTGTTGACCACTTGGTCATACAAGGCACTGATGGTGATCGTTCTGAATTGCAGGTGATATTCTGTTGAAGAAAATTGCTTTGTCAAAATTTTCTATGTTTCTTTGAGCCTCATAGACAATTCTGACATTAATATAACTATTTTGAAGGGGTGAACTTGTCTACCCGGTACCTTCCTTCGGTTTCTGTTAAAATTACTGTCATAAGAATTGCTGTAGGTGTACATGATGACTTCTGAAAAGAGTGTTTCTCACACTTGCTTGACAATTCTTTGCAGATGTATGCATCTCAGTATTTTCCTCAAATCTCAGAGCTTCTAAGGAGACTGCCACGAGTAATTCTGTTAATGCTAAAGACAAATGACTGTTTACGAGCAGTTAACAATTCTCTGGTATTGCATATTGCTCCAACTCCTTGTGCCTTTTATTTAGTTTTGCTTTGCACGACTTGATCTTAGGCATAGAGGTTTTACCATATTATATTATAGTGATTTAGCTACAATTACATATATAGTTGGTGCTGATTAAATAGTTCTCGCACCTAAATAAATTCAACCGCTCTGATGGTTGAAATGTTGTTTCGACAGATGCAAGGATCTTCTGTTGATACTTACTTGATCATCGGAAAAGTTTCTTCAAAGGCGGTGATTGAGGCAAAGATGTCACAGAGTAAATCCTTGTTAAATTATTTGAGTATCTGTTTGGAGGAGGTCTACTTGGAAGCTCGACTGTTGGGCATACAGATATTCATGTGGCTTTTACAGTTCCGGAAAGCTCTTTCATTGTGAAAGTTAACAACCCCCATATATTCAGTTTCCAAAGACCAACCCGTCCCCCCATTTGTCAAATCCAATGCTAGTTCTCATATATTCAGTTCTCATATACATGGATTGAAACATTTATTTTATATTTTAAAACAGAACACTGATAAAAATAATTTTTTAATAGACACATTCAATATAACCTCCCTATCCCGCGTGACTGGGGGTTTGGTTTTTGTTGTTAAACGTAATTCAAAATAGTAGAGTGAAAGAAACAAATTGTTTCTTGTCTTAAGATATCTGTAGAAAAATGCGCAGAATCTTGAACTCTCCAAGTCTTTGAGTGCAGTATAATACTAGTATTCTTTTCTCCCATAGTAGGGGATTGGACATAAATTCGGTAGTTAGTTTGTGTACTTTTTCCATGTTATTTTGTATTGTCCCATTATGAACCGTGTTATTTGACGCCACAAAATTATTGAATATATTTTTACATTAATTATAGTATTAACAATTATAAAAAAATAAATTTTTAAAAAAGTTACCATCATCGTTCAGCAAAAGTCAAACAGCATAGAATTGTGCGGGTTAATGTTTTGTTTTTTTAATTAAAGTTAAGGGTCTAAATAATTAGTTTTTAAAGTAGTTAAGAAAACTAATAGGTGAGAAAATATAGTTTGAAACTTATGGGGTGATAAAATTATAAGATAAACTTTGAGTAGGAAAATGTGATTCTACTTTTACAATAGGGTTTATTAATGAAATAATCACTTCTTACAGGGTTGGTTAGAATATAATCAACATGTCATATCATGTCCCAATATAAATATCAAATTATGTTTTACAAAAATACTTTTATGTATAACAGTAATTTCATTTAACTATTTTTTGTTTCGTCCAGCTTCTCTGTTATTCCATGTCACATTCTTGCTATTGAAGAGAGTTTCAATCTTAGAAAATTAGGAAACGTTCTTATTATTATCATACTAAATTGAACAAATTTCGTCCATGTGTTAAAGGTCTTTTTACATTATTTTTTCAAAAAGTTAGGTTTTTTTGTTTTCATATTAAATTTAATGGATTTTAGAATTTTTGGTGAGTAAAATTATAAATGTTGTTTAAGGTAAGTAAAATATCTATCATAAATTGAAATAGTTGAATATCTAACTTTCGACTTTGATTTTAACTCATAATCAACCTATTTTCGATAGATTTTATTCAAATTTTTATGAAATAAGTCAGTTTAAATTATAATTTTATTTTCACTTTTTGAGAAACAACTAAATAGTATAGACGATTTCAAGGTTGCGCGTCTTCATGCATCGTAACCTAGATATATTTATAAGAGAAAGACGTGGACAGATATATTTATAAAGAAAAAAACCATTACAAATCTAATAAAAAAATGGCCTGAGACGAGATTGAACAAACACTATCAATGTTTAGTATGTCAAGCTCTTAACTTTTCTGAACTTCGTAATCAGCCTTTTGACTTTCTATAGTGCTTTGTGGAAGACGCTGAGCTGACTCTAACTTTCCACAATGGCTTGTGGAAGACGCTGAGCTGACTGCAACTTTCCATAATGCTTTGTGGAAGACGCTGAGCTGGCTGCAACTTTCGACCCTCCCAATGAAATATAATGACTTTTGTGACCTTGCATGATTCTTCGTGGAAATTTACTCTTTATATCCACCAAGTGGAATAATCATTTCTTTACTAGAAAATCGAAAGGAATGAGAGAGTAGTGCCCTTAAATTTGACAAAACTTAGAAATGGAGCAATTTCTACTGGATAGCAAAAAGAAATCCAGTAATTTGAAATATGAATTAAGGTATAAACAATTCTGAGCAAAGCTTAATTTGTTTGAAGCTTTTTGTTATGCATAACGCTCGTTTATGTCTGTTCAAGAACTAAGAAAGCGAAGACTTCAACAACTAATTCATGAACTTATAAGGTAAGATAAAATAAAGGCTTTTACGATATAATCCTGAAAAAAACTATTTAAAAGAAAAAAATTGAAGTGTCTATGCACCCTAGGAAGTCAGAGGTCTGTCCCATCACTCTGGAAAAGAAACTGTTGAAGTGGGCGTTTCTTCTTCATATTTTCAAAGTTGGTTGTCGGTGAAAATTAACTGTATCAGGAAACCAAAATTTCTACTCCAGACGACACGACAGTGGAAATTGGAGAGGAAGAATCAACTGAAATCCTTCGTAGTAATTATAGGCAAAAGGAGAAGGTAGGAGTAGCCCTGTAAAGAAACATTGAGGCAAACAGAAAAACTTGCCTTCTCAGTTTGAGAGATGAGTAAAATTATGCACAATTCAGTTTACTTTCAAGTCTTTCTCTTTGGCATCACTGTGATGCATGTTTCAAGCCTAACAACAGCTAGAGAACTGGCTGAAAACGAGACGGATCTTGTTGCCTTGCAGAGCTTCAAGTCAAATATTATTCATGATCCTCAAGGGGTCCTGAACTCATGGACTGATTCACATCATTTCTGTGAGTGGAAGGGCATTACATGCGGTCGCAAACATAGAAGAGTCACCGTCCTAGATCTCAATTCAAGAGGTTTAATTGGGTCTCTGACTCCTTACATCGGCAACCTCAGCTTCCTGAGGGATATTAAACTTTATAACAACAGCATCCAAGGTGAAATCCCGAAGGAAATTGGCCACCTGCGAAGGTTAGAATATTTAATTCTGGAAAATAACTCCCTGGTCGGTGAAATCCCAGCCAACTTGTCCCGTTGCTCCAGGCTAACATTCTTGTACTTAGGTGGTAACAGTTTAAAGGGGAAAATTCCACTGGAGTTGGTCTCCTTGTACAATCTCGAAGAACTAACTCTACACGATAACAAGTTGACAGGAGGCATCCCACCTTTTCTTGGGAACCTTTCCTCCCTGAAAGTCATATCTATGGCTGGCAATGGATTGGGAGGAATTATTCCAGATTCAATGGGTGGACTTAAAAGTTTAGAATTGCTTGGACTCGGCGAAAACAACCTCTTCGGTACAGTCCCGCCTTCCTTGTACAATCTTTCTTTCCTTGAATTTTTTTCTGTGTCTGAAAATCAACTTCATGGAAGTTTTCCAACAGATTTAGGGCTTACTCTTCCTCAACTTCAATATTTTCATATCTCAATAAACCTATTTAGTGGATCCATACCAGTTTCTTTGTCCAATGCTTCAAAACTTCAGTTCATTGAAATGACTTTTAACAATTTGTCTGGAAAAGTGTTAGTTGATTTTGGACGCATGAAAGATCTTGCATACTTGAATGTTGGCATGAATAATCTAGGAAGCGGTGAAAGTGATGATATGAGTTTTATCGATTCTTTGGTCAACTGTAGCAACTTGGGGTCCTTGATTTTATATATAAACCAATTCAGAGGAGCATTACCCTATTCATTAGCTAATCTGTCCAAACTCGAAGAACTAATTATTGATACCAATCAATTGCATGGAAGCATCCCTCCAGGGATAGGTAATCTTGTTAACTTAGGTGAGTTAACTATGGAGGATAACCAATTTACAGGCACACTTCCCAAAGAAATGGGTAAGCTTCTGAAATTAAAGAGGATGTCTCTTTTCAACAACCAACTTTCCGGAAACATTCCTTCCTCACTGGGAAACTTGACGATGCTTAATGAACTTCGCATAAGCAACAACAAGTTATCAGGAGTCATTCCTTCTAGTCTAGGAAATTTGAAACAATTGTCAGTTCTGCTACTTCGTCAAAATAACCTCAATGGAACCATTCCAAAAAAGATCTTTGATATAACCCATCTATCAATTTCACTAGACTTAGCCCAAAACCATTTGGTAGGTTCCATACCTTCTAGCATCGGGAATCTAAAAATTTTATCAGAGATTGATGTGTCACACAATAACTTGTCTGGTGAAATTCCAAGTGAAATTGGTCTTTGTTCTAGCCTTGAATTCCTTAAAATGGAGGGCAACTTCTTTCATGGATCGATTCCTCCATCGTTGAGTTCTTTGAAAGGTGTTCGGAATATTGATCTTTCTCACAATAATTTGTCCGGAAAAATTCCAGAGTTTTTGGAGGTTCTCTCTTTGGAGAATCTAAATTTATCATTTAACAATTTTGAGGGGGAAGTCCCACTGAAAGGAGTTTTCTCCAACGCTAGTGCAATATCCGTCCTTGGAAACAATGATAAACTTTGTGGGGGCATAGCTGAACTTCATCTACCCAGATGCATCAATGATTTCTCCAAGAAAGAAAGAATCTCTCATGTATCCAAAGTACTGATCTCAGTTGCAGCTGTTATATCAGGATTAGTGGTGGTGTTGTTTTTTATATTTTGTTTGCATAGGAAGAGAAGAGAAAGTCAGGAGGAACGCAAGATGGGAAAAGCACTATTGAAAGTGTCTTATGAAATGCTACATAATGCGACCAATGGGTTTTCTTCAACAAACTTGATTGGTATTGGTGGTTTTGGCTGTGTGTTTAAGGGTATCCTAGATGAAGTTGGAAATACTGTTGCAATCAAAGTACTAAATCTTCAACACCGAGGAGCTTCCAAAAGTTTCTTGTCAGAGTGTAAGGCGTTGAGAAACATCCGTCATAGGAATCTTGTAAAAGTCATAACTTCTTGCTCGAGTATTGATTTTAAGGGCAATGACTTCAAAGCTCTTATCTACGAATACATGCCAAATGGGAGTCTTGAGAAGTTGTTGCATCCAGCTCCAGAAACCCAGCAAGAGCAGCACGAAATTCAGGATCTCTCTCTTCTTCGGAGAATAAACATTGCAATTGATGTGGCATCTGCAATGGATTACCTTCATCATCATTCCCATGAGCCAATCATCCATTGCGATCTAAAGCCGAGCAATATACTTCTAGACGATGACATGACAGCTCATGTTGGGGACTTTGGGCTAGCCAGGTGTCGTACAGAATTCTCGAATCCTAACCAAAGTAGCTCCGTGGGAGTAAGAGGAACAATTGGGTACGCAGCCCCAGGTAATGACCACCAGATTTGTTAATTTCCTCAATTAATTACTTATCAAAGATGATATACTGGGAAATGTGTACTTCTTGTGAAATGCAGAGTATGGCATTGGAGGCGAGGTGTCGACAAATGGGGATGTCTACAGTTATGGGATCTTGTTGTTAGAGATGGTAACAAGAAAAAAACCCATAGACCCCATGTTTGAAGGGGCCTTCAACCTACACAATTTTGCCAGAATGGCCTTGCCTGACCGGGTGATGGACATTGTGGATCCTATTCTTCTAAATGATGAAGAAGGGGTTTCTGTTCCTAACCATAGGCTGAGGGAAACAAGAGACAACATCAGAAAGGAATGTATAATTTCTATGGTTAGAATTGGAGTGGGATGCTCAATGGAATCACCGCAAGATCGAATGAATATAACAGGTGTTGTAAACGAACTAAGATCAGCCATGAACACCCTTCTCAAGTTCAACAGGCAACATGGTATGGAAGAGTGAAAAACATTTCAAAAACAAAATCCTCTCTTTTTATGATGATTTAAAATCTTCCACAACATTTCTTCTGATTCTTTTGATTAACTGCAGGATTATCAAATTAATATCATCAGCAGATTGTTTTCTTGGACAAAGAAGAAGATGATAATGACGATTAGCCAGGAGTTTTCTGGGCTATGTATTTTATCTTTTCTGTTTGCATGTTAATGCTAGATTCATATTAATCAAGTTTGTATTACTTTATATTAATTTCCAAAGTATAGCATATAGGTTTCTAATTACATTGAGCTTGAATTGAGACAAACTCATGTTTGGCTCCTCTATAAAAAGACAAGCTCAAGCTTGAGCTCAAGTTTGACTAATGTAGGAAATACAAACTTGCATTTAAGCTAAAGATTTGATGAGCTGAACTGAGTTTTTAGATGAATTTTTTGATAATAAGTCTTTTAATATAAGTTATCAAAACAATATTGTTTTGATATATATCAATCAAAATGATATTATTCTAATAAATTCAAATTAAATTTTTATATTCTATTGTATTATTATGCATGATTTTTCCAAGTATAATATTTCTTAGTTTTGCTATCATACATGGGATACTTTATTTAGTAGTCCAATTAGGTTTTTGAGTGGCCAAAACCCTCTCCAGAATTAGGTGGCTTTCACGAAGTTCTACGACCATAACTCTTGCAAACTTGTCCTTTGTTCAAATGAATGTATGATGTATATATTTATGTGGTGAATGTGAATTTGAAGATGTAACTATTTATTTACTTCTATAGTCTTGTTTAATTTAAACTTCTAATTGAATATTAGAATAAGGTGGGAAATCTAAGCTGATGCTACAAATGTGGATCTAAGATCTCGATGTCCTTACTTCTATGAATTTGGCAGGAAGATAGCAACATGTGAGTTTTTGGCTCCTCACTAACCAACTTTTTTACATGCATATTCAAATGCGGGTATTTAGTTTTTCCTGATCTTTCTATTACTTAACTTTGTAGTGCGACTCTCCCGTTCTTCTTGTCCCTTATAGTAAATCATCATATTTGTTGTCTTCATAATGTTATTATATGGCCCTTTGTCAATTTGGAAAAGAAAGCAATGTTTTAATTGATTTGATGTTTTACAAATTTTCCATGTAATGCTTCACTACTTTTTCAGAACATAGTTTATCTGGTTATTATTCAATGAACAATTTGATCTAGCCTCTAGTTGTTTTCCTAGTTTTTGCATCTTATTCAAACTGTGAAGCATACTAAAGGAAGAGAGCTTAACTTGCATTTTCATGTCTTTGGGATGGAACAAAGAATGTGATCAGTCTCTTGTCCCAAAAGATCAGTATGTATGTTAGAGATAAGATTCACCGGAATGTTACTATTGAAAACAGAAGAGTGAAAAGAGAAATGAACAGGATTACCCTTTCATGTTATTGCTATCCGAAATGTTGGGAAGCTTCTATCAAGTGTGTGAGCCTAGTAATTCGTTTGGTGGATACTATACTTCTTTGTTTCCCTGTCTCTAACATAATCATCGTTCTTTGTTACATCTAATTTCAGGAAGAGCACATTTAACATATATAAAGTTATGTAGGATGGATGTTATATTTGTAAGAATTTAACATTATGCAATTTGTAAAGCAGTTTTTGTTGCAAGCTATTGCTCTGAAGTTTGAAGTTGGGCTAACCATTTTTCAAGTTGCCAACATGAAATTCTCTGAGCTCTTGTTTTCGTGGATACAGATGGTGATTGAAAAACTGGAAAGATGTCACAGAGTAAATTCTTGTTAAATTATTTGAGTATCTTGTTTTCATGCGGCTTTTACAGTTCCGGAAAGCTCTTTCGTTGTGAAGCTAATAACCCACATATATTCAGTTTCCAAATACCAATCCGTGCCCCCCCATTTGTCAAATCCAATACTAATTCTCGTATTCATTGCCTCCGTGGTTGAGATCTCTCCATCAACATGCAGGTTTCGAGCACGGATTGAAACATTTATTTTTCATTCTAAAAACGAACATTGATAAAAATAATTGTTTAATAGACACACTGCATATAACCTCCCTATCCCACGTAACTGGAGTTCGGTTTTTGTTGTTAAACATCACTCAAAAATAATGAAATGAAAAGAAACGAATTGTTTCTTGTCTTGAGATATCTGTAGAAAAATACTCAGAATTTTAAAATCTTCTAGTTTTTGAGTGTAGCATTATACTAGTATTCTTTTCTCCCAACGTAGGGGATTGGACATGAATTGGGTAGTTGGTTTGTGCACTTATTCTATGTTATTTGTATTATACCTTCGTGAACCATGTTATTTCACCCTACAAAATTAATGAATATATTTTTATATTAATCATCGTATTAATAATTATAAAATATAATAAAAAATTTTAAAAAGTTACCATTATCATTCACCGTTCATAGATTAGTTAGATACAAATAATAGTCAAAGTACAATCTAATCAATTATATATAAAAGTAAAGTTCAAACAATATAGAATACTGTCGATTAGTGTTTTTTTTTTCAATTAGATTTAATAGTCTAAATAATTAGTTTTTAAATTAATTACGAAAACTAATAAGTGAGAAAACATAGTTTTGAAACTTATGGCGTGATAAATGACAGTAAGATAAACTTGGATTAGGAAAATGTAATTCTACTTTTATAAGAGGGTTTATTAATGACATAATCACTTCTTAGAGGGTTGGTTAAAAAATAACCAACATCTCATATCATATCCAAATATGAATATCAAATTATGTTTCACAAAAATACTTTTGTATATAACATTAATTTCATTTCACGGCTTTTTGGTTCGTCCAACTTCTTCATAATTCAATGTCATATTCTTGCTTTTGAAGGTAGCTTCAATCTCAAAAAGGGAAATTAGGAAATGTTTCTAATATTATCATACTAAATTGAACAAATTTCATCCATGTGTCAAAGGTTTTTTTTTTTCTTTTTTTAAGTTAGGTTTTTTGGTTTTTATATTAAATTTGATGGATTTTAGAGTTGTTTGGTGAGTAAAATTGTAAATGTTAACATTTATTCATACAATAGCTCATACAATGGCCTGAGACGAGATTGAACAAACACTGTCAATGTTTAGTATGTCAAGCTCTTAACTTTTCTGAACTTCGTAATCAGCCTTTTGACTTTCTATAGTGCTTTGTGGAAGACGCTGAGCTGACTCTAACTTTCCACAATGGCTTGTGGAAGACGCTGAGCTGACTGTAACTTTCCACAATGGCTTGTGGAAGACGCTGAGCTGACTGTAACTTTCCATAATGCCTTGTGGCAGACGCAGAGCTGACTGCAACTATCCATAATGCTTTGTGGAAGACGCTGAGCTGGCTGCAACTTTCCACCCTCTTAATGGAATATAATGACTTTTGCAACCTTGCATGATTCTTCGTGGAAATTTACTCTCTATATCCACAAAGTGGAATAATCATTTCTTTACTAGAAAATCAAAAGGAAGGAGAGAGTAGAGTTCCCTTAAATTTGACAAAAATTAGAACTGGAGCAATTTCTACTGGATAGCAAAAAGAATTCGAGTAATTTGAAATATGAACTGTGGTATAAACAATTCCGAGCAAAGCTTAATTTGTTTGAAGCTTTTTGTTATGCATAACTCCCGTTTATGTCTGTTCAAGAATTAAGCAAGCGAAAACTTCAACAAATAATTCATGAACTTAGAAGGAAAGATAAAATAAAGGCTTTTACGACATAATCCTGAAAGAAACTATTTAAAAGAAAGAAATTGAAGTGTGCATGCACCCTAGAAAGTCAGAGGTCTGTCCTATCACTCTGGAAAAGAAACTGTTGAAGTGGGAATTTCTTCTTCATATTTTCAAAGTTGGTTGCCAGTGAAAATTAACTGTATCAGGAGACCAAAATTTCTACACCAGACGACACGATAGTGGAAATTGGAGAGCAAGAATCAACTGAAGTCCTTCGTAGTAATTCTAGGCAAAAGGAGAAGGGTAGGAGTAGCCCTGTAAAGAAACATTAAGGCAAGCCCAAAAACTTGTCTTCTCAATTTGAGAGATGAGTAAAAAGATGCACAATCCAGTCTACTTTCAATTCTTTCTCTTTTGCATCATTGTGATGCATGTTACGAGTCTAACAACAGCTAGAGAACTGGCTGAAAACGAGACGGATCTTGTTGCCTTGCAGAGCTTCAAGTCAAATATTATTCATGATCCTCAAGGGGTCCTGAACTCATGGAATGATTCTCATCATTTCTGTGAGTGGAAGGGCATTACATGCAGTGGCAAACATATAAGAGTCACCGTTATAGACCTAAATTCAAGAGGTTTAATAGGATCTCTGACCCCTTACATCGGCAACCTCAGCTTCTTGAGGGATATTGAACTGTATAACAACAGCATCCAAGGAGAAATCCCTAACGAGATTGGCCGCCTGCGAAGGTTAGAATATTTATTTCTGCAAAATAACTCCCTAGCGGGTGAAATCCCAGCCAACTTGTCCCGTTGCTCCTGGCTAAAATTCTTGTATTTAGCTCATAACAATCTAGAGGGGAAAATCCCATCGGAGTTGGTCTCCTTGTACAATCTCAAAGAATTATTTCTACGCGAGAACAAGTTGACAGGAGGCATCCCACCTTTTCTTGGGAACCTTTCCTCCCTGGAAGCTATATCTATGGCTTACAATGGATTAGGAGGAATTATTCCAGATTCATTGGGTGGAATTAAAAGTTTAAAAAGGCTGGGACTCAGTGGAAACAGCCTCTTCGGTACAGTCCCGCCTTCCATGTACAATCTTTCTTTCCTTGAAATTTTTTCTTTGTCTGAGAATCAACTTCATGGAAGTTTTCCAACAAATTTAGGACTTACTCTTCCTCAACTTCAACGTTTTCAAATCTCAGGAAACTTATTTAGTGGATACATACCAGTTTCTTTGTCCAATGCTTCAAAACTTCAGTTCATTGAAATGATTTCTAACAATTTGTCTGGAAAAGTGTTGGTTGATTTTGGACGCATGAAAGATCTTGGATACTTGAATGTTGGCATGACTAATCTAGGAAGCGATGAAGGTGATGATATGAATTTTATCGATTCTTTGGTCAACTGTAGCAATTTGTGGTCTTTGACTTTTTGTGAAAACCAACTCAGAGGAGCATTACCCTATTCGTTAGCTAATCTGTCCAAACTAGAAGACCTATGTATTGGTAACAATCAATTGTATGGAAGCATCCCTCCAGGGATAGGTAATCTTGTTAACTTAGATAAGTTAGCTATGGAGAATAACCAATTTACAGGCACACTTCCCAAAGAAATGGGTAAGCTTCTGAAATTAGAGAGGATGTATCTCTTCAACAACCAACTTTCCGGAAATATTCCTTCCTCACTGGGAAACTTGACGATGCTTAAGGAGCTTCGCATAAGCAACAACAAGTTATCAGGAGTCATTCCTTCTAGTCTAGGAAATTTGAAACAATTGTCAGTTCTGCTACTTCATCAAAATAACCTCAATGGAACCATTCCAAAAGAGATCTTTGATATAACCCAACTGTCAATTTCACTAAACTTAGCCCAAAACCATTTGGTAGGTTTCATACCTCCAAACATTGGCAATCTGAAAGTTTTATCAGAGATTGATGTGTCACACAATAACTTGTCTGGTGAAATTCCAAGTGAAATTGGTCTTTGTTCTAGCCTTGAATTCCTTAAAATGGAGGGCAACTTCTTTCATGGATCGATTCCTCCATCGTTGAGTTCTTTGAAAGGTGTTCGGAATATTGATCTTTCTTATAATAATTTGTCCGGAAAAATTCCAGAGTTTTTGGAGGTTCTCTCTTTGGAGAATCTAAATTTATCATTTAACAATTTTGAGGGGGAAGTCCCACTGAAAGGAGTTTTCTCCAACGCTAGTGCAATATCCGTCCTTGGAAACAACGATAAACTTTGTGGGGGCATAGCTGAACTTCATCTACCCAGATGCATCAATGATTTCTCCAAGAAGGAACGAATCTCTCCTGTATCCAAAGTACTGATCTCAATTGCAGCTGTTATATCAGGATTAGTCGTGGTGTTGTTTTTTATTTTTTGTTTGCATAGGAAGAGAAGAGAAAATCAGGAGGAACGCAAGATGGGAAAAGCACTATTGAAAGTGTCTTATGAAATGCTACATAATGCGACCAATGGGTTTTCTTCAACAAACTTGATTGGTGTGGGTAGTTTTGGCTCTGTGTTTAAGGGTATCCTAGATGAAGTTGGAAATACTGTTGCAATCAAAGTACTAAATCTTCAACACCGAGGAGCTTCCAAAAGTTTCTTTTCAGAGTGTAAGGCGTTGAGAAACATCCGTCATAGGAATCTTCTAAAAGTCATAACTTCTTGCTCAAGTATTGATTTTAAGGGCAATGACTTCAAAGCTCTTATCTACGAGTACATGTCAAATGGGAGTCTTGAGAAGTTATTGCATCCAGCTCCAGAAAACCAACAAGAGCAGCACGAAATTCAGGATCTCTCTCTTCTTCGGAGAATAAACATTGCAATTGATGTGGCATCTGCAATAGACTACCTTCATCATCATTCCCATGAGCCAATCATCCATTGCGATCTCAAGCCGAGCAATATTCTTCTAGACGATGACATGACAGCTCATGTTGGGGACTTTGGGCTAGCTAGGTTTCGCAAAGAATTCTCAAATCCTAACCAAAGTAGCTCCGTGGGAGTAAGAGGAACAATTGGGTACGCAGCCCCAGGTAATAACCACTAGATTTGTTAATTTCCACAATTAATTACTTATCAAAGATGATATACTTGGAAATGTATAACTCCTGTGAAATGCAGAGTATGGCATTGGAGGCGAGGTGTCGACAAATGGGGATGTCTATAGTTATGGAATCTTGCTGTTAGAGATGGTAACAAGAAAAAAACCAACAGACCCCATGTTTGAAGGAGACTTCAACCTACACAATTTTTCCAGAATGGCCTTGCCTGACCGGGTGATAGACACTGTGGATCCTATTCTTCTAAATGATGAAGAAGGGGTATCTGGTACTAACCATAGGCTGAGGGAAACAAGAACCAACATCAGAAAGGAATGTCTAATTTCTATGGTAAGGATTGGAGTGGGATGCTCAATGGAATCACCGCAAGATCGAATGAATATAACAGCTGTTGTAAACGAACTAAGCTCAGCCATGAACACCCTTCTCAAGTTCGACAGGCAACATGGTATGTAAGAGTGAAAAAGATTTCAAAAACAAAATCCTCTCTTTTTATAATGATTTAAAATCTTCCACAACATTTCTACTGATTCTTTTGATTAACTGCAGGATTATCAAGTTAATATCGTCAGCAGATTGTTTTCTTGGACAAAAAAGAAGATGATAATGACAATTAACCAGGAGTTTTCTGGGCTATGTAAATTATCTTTTCTGTTTGCATGTGAATGCTAGATCCATAATAATCAAGTTTGTATTATTTTATATTAATTTCCAAAGTACAGCACGTAGGTTTCTAATTATGTGAAGCCCTCTCATTCTTTTTTATTTATCGAAAGCCCCTAAAATTTACTTAAATTTTATTACACCAAAACTTATTGTACACCAGATTGCAAATATACACCTCTAATTTTCTCTATATTAAGGTTCCCTCCCATCTTACTTCGTATTTTCCCTTCCTTGCCCTCCATTAGAGATCAAAACAAACACAAGCAAGATCTGAGAGGACAGTTGAGGTACTTTTAATTTTTTTCTTTTTAATTTCGAATTATATCTTTAATTCAAATTTTCAGTTTAGCATCAATTTTTTTCTTCTGAATTTTATTTCTATATCAATCTACTTTAGCTATTGGGTTTCATATCTTTAAGAATGTATTATAGTTAACATGTCTTGTTGTTACTGCAGAATCCCCATTGAAATTCATCCTAATTCTGGCTTTAAGGTAAGATCAAAGTCATTTCTTTTCTGTCGTTGGTTGGATCTTTCAGTAGATGTGCTTTTGTTCTTGCAATTGGGAAATTTGATTTGTTCATTTCGAAGGAATTACATGAATGGTTCTGACCTCCTGTATTTGTACTTAAATTTTTTTCTGTTTTATTCTCCAGCCATTAAATATTTCATAAATTGTGAATAGCCGAAAAAATAAAAAACATAATTCAGAAAAAGCGAACTGTTATACCTTGATGATATTCTTATAAAGGAAGAAGTTGATTTATTGTTTTCATAACCTGATTAGTTTAAGAAATGGCGAATACGTAGCTCCAGATTTCAAAAGGTTTCAATTCTCAAGAGGGAATGGAAACCATTATATGAACATGTCTTTTCCTTAACCCTACTACTAAAGTTGGATTCAAATCAAACTAAATTTAAGTTAAGACAAACTTATATATTCGGTTCAACTAAAAGAAAACGAGCTCAAACCTGAATTCTAGTTTAGCAAACTTAGATAATAGAAGCATGCGTTTGAGCTCAAGACTTGATGAGTTGAATCGAAGTTTTTGATGAACTTTTTAACAAACTTCTTAATGAATTTTTAACATAAATTATCAAAACGATTTTATTTTAATGCATATTGATCAAAACGATATTATTTGAATGAATTTAAATTGAATTTTCTAAGCTCATGAGTTTAATAAATCAAATACTCTTCAAATTCCAATTCAAGTTCAAAAATATTAACCTTTTGAACTCAAACTTAAACTTAAACTCGTTTGAGTCCAACTTGTTTTGACTCATTTAAGTTAAATTTAAATTCAAATTCGAATAAATTTGGATTAAATCTAATTTTATTTACTATAATTATTACAACCACATGAGTTTAATTCGTTCAAATATGATACTAGAAGGTCTCATACATGCATAAGTAACATAGTATGTAGTACTTGAGATAGATTTTAAGAATTTAGGGGTTTCTGTGACTTTTTGCAATGATAACATTAGTTAATATTTTATACAAGAAATATAGAATAAAAGCCTCGGTGGCCAGACATGGGTATTTGTTAAAATTTTGAAGCCCTTGTCTACGTGGCTTCAAAGAAAAATCTTTTAAAATATTTTTGGAAATTTAAATTTCAGTTTATTTTATTTTTAAGTGGGAATTAAAAATGATACTTGAGTGGATGACTAGATATTTTGGTCGGAAGATATTTTCATCGAAGCTGATTGCCTATGATCTGATTCTGATACCGACAAGAATGAATTGCGCTTTTTAATCTTCCGTGGCAATGTCGCCCTCTGAGTGGTAAAGTTCCTTCACATGTTCCATTTCGCGTGAGATATTTTTTTATACCTTCCTTCCCACTCGCACGTATAGCGCGTATTTTCAAAATGTTTCCTTATATGTATTTTCTTTCTTCATTTTTATATTTAAAATTAATACTAATATTTTGTTATAAAGATAAATAAATTTGTAATATGCTAACATGGATGTGAATTTGTTTCATTTTTATTATTTTATTATAATTTTATCTGAAAAATGAACATCTTTGAAAATTTTAAAACAAATGAAATTAATTTTTTAAGCAATAGAGCATTTAAATATTTTAACACATTGTGTTATTGGTTTGTACTACACGCTCTACTTGATCGCGTAATTCCGAATCATTTTTTAGGTTGACTGACTCCCCCCTCAGTTCGTTCATAAATTGGCCCCGTCCGGCCACGGAGACAACCATAAGACAATTAAACTATCATGTTATTGAACGGCGCTAAAACACCTCACATGCACTGCACATGACCCCTCGCGGCTCCGCCTCCTCCGCTGCCGAATCTACTATGGACACTACCACTTCCTATACTACTGTCAACACCTCCTCCAAGAGGCGAAACAACCACCACCACCACCATCATACCACCGCCATCAGCGGCCAAGAAGAGGGTGAGGATCGTGACAACGAAGTTTGGTCAACGTTCAACCACAGTTTTAAGCAAGTTCAGTCTGTTTTGGACCGTAATAGAGAGTTGATCCAACAAGTGAACGACAATCACCAGTCAAAGATTCCCAACAACATGGTCAAAAACGTAGCTTTGATTCAAGAACTCAATGGAAACATTTCGAAAGTGGTTTCGCTGTACTCCGATTTGTCATCTAATTTTTCAAATGCCTTTCGGGATCAACGTAACAAGAAAGCCGATGGTGAGAGAAATTCCGGGGAGGACTGAGAAAGCTGAGTTTTTATTATTTTAACTGTTGTCTCCGCTTTTGAAATTTGAAAGTTGAATAAAATTCGGTGATGGGTATATGAATATGATTGAATAACTGTCAATAATGTGGTATTTTTTTGTTTAATTGTTTTATGAGGAGGGTGACTTGCAACAAGGCTTATTGCCTCGTCTTGAACTTGGTTCATGTACTGGGGTATTTATGTTCTATCTTTGTTTACTTATTGGGATAAATAATATTTATTAATGAACGTTTATTTGGTAGACAGATTGATGAAGCGTTTCAGCATGTGGGTTAACTTCCTTTTGCCATTTTAAAGAAAATTCTTATTAGAGAATGTTTGGAGAAATTCCTCTATGTAATATCAGAAGTGATAAATTTTTGAAAGTTTAGCTCTTTATCTAGGAGCACATGAAAGGTTTCTTGTTGTCAGCTAAGTTAGAAATGGAGATGAGAATGAAGGCAAGGATTTTTGCTTATTATCAATGACAACTACGTTGGCTAGCCCAAACAGTTTGATACATTGTGTAGATAATATAATTCTACCTGCTGGAATAATTTAGGGTCTAAAAGTATTGAATTTGCAGTCACTTTATTGCTACGGAAATGCCTCTTCAACTTGTTTGTGATTTGTTTTTGTTGACTAAACATTATATGATCCACCAAACTCCATACTCAAGGCAGAGCTGGCTACAAGTTCAGAAAGTTTTTCCAGTTGTTCCTCTGATACTTCTTTTTCTTCTGCTTTTCTAATTGCTATCGAGGGGGTATGAAATATCAATTGATAGAGTCCTATGGAGGACCTTCTCTCCTCAGATTCAGATTTTCTTATGGCTATATGTACATCAAATGTTCAGGGTTTTGCTAGATTTGTGGTCACAAACTAAACTTACATATAAGCTCTCTGTTTCCTGTATACATCGCCTTTTCCTGATGTATGTACCAATAACAAGCATATTTCTAGCAACAAAGAGAATTAGAGATTTTAACCTTGAGAGCGAGAAATGTTCACCATCTAAGGTTTGCTTTCAGGTTTCATTCATGAAACAAATTTCTGTTTCCTCACTCAGTGACGAGCTTGCATATTAGAGATAAGCCTTGTATGGTTGATATTTTGGCAGAAATTTGTGGTCCTTGTACCATTCATTTTGTCAAGTGTAAAGACATCATCCCCCACCCATCCAGTTTCTTATTCTTTTTGGGTAAGAAACTATGTATATTAGTCTCCAACCCTTAGCTATTTTTGAATGCAATGGATGTTGGCATTATCATGAATTTCACTTTCCATCTTGTATGAAGATCAGAACCATATATTTGAGGTTACTGCAATGTTTTTGCCAATGAAAATAACAAATTACCTACTCAGATATGTGCAACAAGTTCAAATCTGCTTAGAGAACTTCCGCTTTAATGAATTACAAAATACAAACTATTTTAAGCTAAGATAGCATGGAAATTTTACTTGGCCAATACGTGAAAGATGTATTCATATTGAAACAGAACAAAAGCACTGTAAATCACCATTTCCATATTACAAGCGATAAGGAGGGCTGTCATAAGGGCATTTCACCACTATCTGATATAGAAACTTTACTTATAGGTTCCCCACTCTGTCTTCCTTCAGCTTCAATCTTGCGGACAACATCCATCCCAGAGAGCACCTTGCCAAAGACAACGTGGTGGCCATCCAACCTGTGAAGCGAAGAAAAACATAGATGTGACGTGAGTCTGAGGAATCCCAAAGAAATGTAGGCTAAACCAGTCAATGCACATTATGATCAATCCTGCTGCTACGCTTTGGATTCCCCAAAGTCTAGTGCTATTTAATTGTTCATCCCCATGCTACCTAAGTAATGTAGTTGATAAAATAGATAAGATAATGTTGACTAATATTGGCATTTCCGCAACTTCTATGAAAATCTTTACCAGCAATACTCCATCTATATAGACTTGCAGGAAAAACTCAAAACAGTGACAGAAGAACTTACCAGCCAGTTACGACAGTTGTAATGAAGAACTGTGATCCATTGGTGTCTGGTCCAGCATTTGCCATTGACAGCAGCCCTGCTCTCAAGCAAAAAAAAAAAAAAACAGAAATGGGTGGAAGGAGATTCCTGAAGAGGAGAAAAACTATGAAAGCACTTAAACACTGCAACTTACCTGATCCAGTGTGCTTCAGTTTAAAATTTTCATCAGCAAACTTATCACCATATATTGACTCTCCACCCCGCCCATCACCACGGGTAAAATCACCACCCTGGATCATAAAGTTGGGAATAATCCTATGGAATGTACTTCCTTTGTAATGTAGAGGTTTCCCACTCTTTCCCATCCCTTTTTCCCCTGCAGATTGTTGGTTCCAAATCAGAATATGAAAGTTCTGAGCTTACTAGATGACCTGGTCTTGTATCATCAAGGATTATACTCAGATTGATGGAATCCAAAATGTTGTATTTTTCCTCACCATGTTCATGAGTCAGAAAAAATAAACTGATATAACTTACCATAATATGAATATCTCAATCACATTTCTTATTGTTGTAACATGAAACAAATAAATTACAAATATTAGCTTCAAAAGTTTAATTGGCATTTCTCTCTTAACTAGCAACATAGCTGTTGAGCCTTCAACATCAGGCCGCTCAGAATCACTCAAGTCACACTTGAACAAGAGAGATTCTTCTATCTCAGAATCTTTAAGGCATTTCTGCCTCATATTACATTCAATTCTTGCCTTTGAGAAGAGGATGGTTCATTGCGAGGAAATTCTTTTAAGTATAGCAGTTACTTCTCATTAAGCAAAAAAATTATAACATCCATTAAATATCGTTTGATAAAATTCTCAACATGTGTACCATATAAACGAAGAACAATGGAAATAAGATTAGTAGATGCATAATTCAAACTTAAGCACCAATATTAGAGGAATGCTAAAGTTACTTGGCTACCCGTGCAAAGTGCGCGAAAGTTTTCTGCAACATACAAAATTTATGATTAGTAACTAGACACTTTTGAAAACAATAAACTTCAATGTAAAACGTAATACAACATTTTTGAATTGCACATCATACCTACAGTTTTAGGAACAGTCTTTCCAAAGAGGCCCATGACTAGGCGACCTGGAAACAAGAAATCAAGAACACAATACATTTTCATTAAGAAACACTTTGGTAAGTACATTGAAGAATTCAAATTAAGCACACTAAAAGCAGCAATATTTATTCTCTCAATTAAAAAGCAGTAATATCAACAGGGTTTCGCAATCCAGTGATTTAGAAGTTAAACTATCACAATTCAAGTGTCATAAGCTAAACATACCGATAGGTTTTCCACCAACCTCAATGTCAAAGTAAACCTTGTGGGTCACCTCATCCAGCTCTTCCCCTGCATTCTCTTCCTAAATGAAATAAATAATGAAAAAAAAAAAAAAAAAAACACGCAGAGAATAGGGCTAAATGCGTACATTAATTAACAACACACAAACAAATAGCCATATATTATGACTCGGATCAGCACCCAAAAAAAAACCCACCTGAGTGAGATTATTACTAGCGATTTGCTGCTCTAATGAAATCCCAACATCGCTTAAACGATTCTAAACGAAAAAACAAGCACAAAAATTAATCAAAACGGTTTCATTGAAAAGTTAGTTAATTACTCAGAGAAAGATGTACCTGAATGAAAGCAAGTGTAGCAAAAAGAACAAGAACCCACATAAGAGTGAGGGACACCAATCTTGTCTTGGTGGCCATCGCTCTCCTGCCGTTTGGAAAAATGAAACCGCTGTTTCAATCTGTCAGGGTTTGGGAGATCACATTTTCAGGCCGTTAATGTTCACGTGGAGTTGAGTCCACGGAGAATCCGTGGTCTAGCCATTCATATTGTGTAATGCGGTAACGATGAAAAGAAAAATAATTCCATTATTCAATCACGTGTATTTTATATCTCATAGTTTTACTTATAATTTAATGAATGGAAAACTTTTTACTGATTTAAGGCCAAACGGCTTATTCCCTCTGAAGGGAACTGAACGACAATTCTCGCTAAAAACCTTTAAAAATATTAAATATTCATCTATTAATCCATTTTTATAAAATTTTATTAATATTTTTAATTAAATAATTAAAATACATTCCACTTAAAATATAAACAATATTAATATTAAAATAAATAATCTAAAATAATATTTTATATAATAATAAAAATTTTTTAAATAATAAAAAATTTTAAAAAATAAAATTTTAATAACAACGATAAGGTTACTAATGACAATGATAAAAAAATTATCACTTGATTAGATTGACAGTTGAATTTAATTACTTTGATGGTTGAGACTATTAGATCTAACAATCAAAGATCTGGTAGAGGCGGTCAAAAGATTCAGTCACCAATTCAACCAGACTACCATTTTTTATTACCTTATTAGGTTTTCGATAGTCATCATCTTTTTATTAATATTTTAAAATTTGTATTCTTATTTTAATATTATTTTATATTTTAATTATTTTTATAGAATTAATTTTATTATTGATTAGTTTTAAAATTTTTTATTCAAAAAAATAAAAATACGTCTTTAACTAAACAGTGAATGTTTGATTTTTTGAAAATTAATAGGTGAAATTTTCATTTAGAAAAACCTTGGGTGGAATAAGTTGTTCGGCCACGATTTAATCTCAAAAACTCATTTAAAAATTTTGGAGCTTCTAATTTCTATGGAAAAAAGTTTGTTTTCTTTTAGAAGTTCGTTTTGCCAACATTTTTTAGATGGAAACAGCATATATATATATATATATATATATATATATATATATATATTATTTTATTTTAAAGGTTCTTTTTATGTGTATAATGAAATATTCATAGTTTTTTCAATTTAATATTTCATATATAAGTTTGTAAAATTTTCTCGATTATTATACCCAACAGTAAACGATATTTTACATAAGCGAAATGATGGTTAAATAATACTTTATTAGGTGTAAATATTTAAGAGTTAATTGATATTTTTCACTAAACATATTCAAGCCATAGTAAATGTAAATGTAAATGTATCATTTATATTTTTATTGTATTTTTTAAAAATATTTTTGGAATTTAAGTTAGAATTTTAAAACTTTCACTTAAAATAATTAAAATTCTCAAATTTTTAAGATATATATATATAAAACCAATAAATATTTATAAGCACATTGATAATTAAAATTTTAAGTTCTAATGTGTGATTTAACATGCCTAATTAAGCCTTTAATGGTGGGAATTAAAGATAAATACACTTGATTTTTGGGCTTCATATTTTATTTTTCAAAATAATACCGAAGAATCCTTGCGCTATATAAATCTAGCTAATTTTGCTAAATCAAAAATTGATTTTAAGAGGAAAATTAATGAGGTTTTTTTTTTTTTTTTTTCTAGATGAATGACAAAGAACTTCGGAATTTAAATATTAATTTTTCTAATGTAAATATTGATGACTTATAAATATTAATTTTTATTTAATTTAAATTGATTGAGAAATTTTTAAATTTTTATTTTTTATTATTCGTTTCAAAATTTGTAAATTTTGAATTTAACTTATTTACTTTTTATTTCTTTTTAGGCCAAAGGACTTATTCCAACTCATAGTTTGATCCTTTCCTAATTTTCACCTTCTAAGTTTGTCAACCCCAATCCTACCTTTTGATTAAATTTTATCCAACTTTTTTATTAATTTTGATAAAATAACTAAAATCCCCTTTAAAAAATAAAAATTTATAATAAAATTATAAAATAATATTTAAATATAAATTTTTTAAATATTTAAATTTAAAAAAATTAAAACCAACGACACTGATGGTGATGACCACCATAAATGAAACCAAGTGGTTAAAAATGACCATCTAATTTCAAGAGAGATTAGATCTGAGATTCTTATTTAGTAGAAGCGATCAAATCTGATTACATCCTATTTTCGTAGAGGTGACTAGATTGACCACTTATTGTTTTGATGAAGTCAACTAGATTTAGCTACTTTCATCAAAAATCATGGTTAGAAACGGCTAGTGAAACCAATGTTGACCATTTTCGATAGTTTCTGATTGTTTTTTTGGCCTAACCATTTCTGTCAAATAGAGAGGTCAGATTCGGTCTCCTTAGAACCAAGTGACTATTTTCGATCATCTGGTTCTATTAATGGTCGTTATCGTTGCCAATGATTAGTTTTTATTTTTTTAAGTTAAATATTTTTAAAATTTTTTAATATTTAAATAATATTTTATATTTATATATAATTATTTTATTATTCTATACAATTTTAAAACTAAAAAAATAAAAATAGTTTTTAATTATAAAAAAATTTATCTATTAATCAAATTAATATCTGAAATTTTGGATTTTACAAACTTAAAAGGTTAGACTTAGATGATCAAACTATGGGTGGAAAAAAGTCCTTTGCCATCTTTCTATTTCAATAAATTTTATAAAAAAAATAGAAACATATTTCAGAATTTAGAAAGCAGGGGGGACAAAATTTTTAAGAAATGTTATGTGGAAAAACAGTTAACAGGGGGTAATAGGTGATTTGCTCTTGTAAACTCAACAACAATTGTACAGCGTTGGAATAAAAAAGGTATCAATAATAAAGTTTTCAAACTTTTGAGGATTCATTAAAGTCCAAGAGAAGTCAGGGATAAAGTTTTCAAAACATTTGAGTATCCATTTCATAGAAGTGACAAAAAGGAAGAGAAAGAAAAAAAAAAAAAAATGGAGCGTCTCAAGTCAAACAATGGAGCTCCGAATAATACTCCTCAATATCAGGGTCTCAATCCAGGCCTCTCTCCATTTTCTTCTCTCCCCTCTCTTCTTCCTCCTTCTGTCCTCTGCGAGGACAGAACAAAAAAATTACTTAAAATTCTTAAACTGGTATCAAAATTATGGGTAGCTACAGGAAAGAAAAGAAAGATTGCAGCTATCAACAAATCGACGATAAGAACAACAACGGCAACAATGGAGGAGATACTACTTATCGTTACAAGATATTTGTTTTCAAGAGGAAGTTCAAGATACAAGAACCGGAGCCTCCGCTGGACGTTAAGCGGACCTTTTTGAAATATTCATACGACAGTCTTCACATGGACCCGGATGGGCTCCACCGTTTTTTCGTTGAGCACCAACAAGAGGTCGACCTCACCATTTCTCAAGCTCAGGATATTATTAAAACTCTCATTCTTTGTCGAGATAATGTACCTAGATATACTCTAAAAGGATTCACCATCGATGATTTCTTTTATTTTCTCTTGTTTGATGACGAGTTTAATGGCCCTATCAAACTCCAGGTCACCTCTCTCTCTATCTCTCTCTCTCTCTCTCTCTTTCAGTTATTTGCTTTATGGCGTAATTTATGGCACATATTCAAATGTTTTCTTTATATTTTATGGAAATTTTCATACAAAATACTTGAGAAATCAACGAATTTCATAAACTTTTCTCAATGATCTTCTTTTTGGTTTTCTGATATGGGTTTTGTTGATCGCTTTTAATGGAGTTAACTACAACATCTTTGGGACAACCGTTGCAAAGTGTTGGCTTTATATGATGAAACTTGAAGCTTATTTTGAAAACATATTTAACAGAAGCATTTGGATGATTTCATTTTACATAATTATACTTGGTTGATTTCCAGGTACACAATGATATGACTGCTCCCTTGGCCAATTATTACATATATACAGGTCACAATTCCTACCTAACTGGGAATCAACTGAGCAGTGATTGCAGTGAGGTTCCAATTATAAAGGCATTGGTAAGAGGGGTGAGAGTTATTGAACTAGATTTATGGCCTAATTCTAACAAAGATGATATCGATGTTCTTCATGGAAGGTACACATTCACTCTAATTCTCTAATTATTAACATTAATTTTCAATAATTTAAACAAAAATTAACAGTTATTTGAATAACCATAGGACCTTGACCACTCCTGTCTCACTTATCAAATGCTTGAAGTCCATTAAAAACTATGCTTTTTCTACTTCTCCATACCCAGTGATTATAACTTTAGAAGATCATCTTCCACCAGACCTTCAAGCCAAAGTTGCAGAGGTCAATTTTCAATTTCCTTTTCTCAAGGATTTCAGTTTCTTGTTCATGACCTAAAATAATCATTTTTTTCAATGTAGATGCTGAATCAAGTATTTGGTAACATGCTGTATTATCCGCAATCAGAACTCTTAGCAGAATTTCCTTCACCAGAGTCATTGAAGTACCGGATTATCATCTCCACAAAACCACCGAAAGAGTACCTTGAAAAAGACAATGGAGCCGTCACAATGACTAGATCAAATAATAGAAAGGGTTCATATAACGAAGAAGTATTACAAGAATTAGAATTAGGTGAGGACAGTGATCCAGATGATTTTGAAGCAAGTGAAAGTTGTTCCAATAAGTCTAGCCCACAAGTGGCTCCTGAATACAAGAATCTTATCGCCATTCATGCCGGAAAACCAAAGGGTCACTTAAAGGATTCACTAAAAACTGCGGCTCAAGTTAAACGTCTTAGTTTGAGTGAGCAAGAACTTGAAAGAGCTGCCTTATCTCATGGAACTGATGTTGTAAGGTACATCTTCTTTCCTGCAGACGTTCTGATTTTTTAAGCGAATAGTTAGAACTTGAGAATTTTCATCAAATTCTGATCAGGTTTACACAGAAGAACATATTGAGAGTATATCCGAAGGGAACGCGAGTGAACTCCTCAAATTATGAACCGGTTGTTGGATGGATTCATGGAGCTCAGATGATTGCATTTAACATGCAGGTTAGTTTTCAAACTGGCAAAGTTGATCTATTTTGACTGAATTAAGGAACCAACTATAAAGCCTTGAAAAATCTCAGCTAAACGATGAGGGTGACTCAGTTAGTTATTTATGAATGGTTTGTCAGTCGGCCATCTCTCCACCAAATAAAATCATACTAACACACGAGTTCTCCTTTAAAAGGGATATGGGAAATCTCTCTGGGTGATGCATGGCATGTTTAAAGCTAATGGCGGGTGTGGTTATGTGAAGAAACCAGATCTTCTAATGCAGAAGGGTCCCTGTGAAGAAGTATTCGATCCTAAAAGACCATTGCCAGTGAGAAAGAGATTGAAGGTTGGCAGACTACTTAGTTACCTTGAAGTTAAAACTTAAAACACACTTCTTTTCTCACATCAATTTTCTGTCAATTTATAGGTGAAATTGTACATGGGAGATGGATGGCGCCTGGATTTCAGCCCCACACACTTCGACAAGTACTCACCGCCAGACTTTTACACAAAGGTTTGTTCGATTAGTCAACCTGCAACACACTCCAAATTTCCATCACATTTATCTTGACATGCAAATATATCTTCAGGTGTACATTGTTGGGGTGCCAGCAGATAAAGCCAAAAGGAAAACAAAGATAATTGAGGATAACTGGTGCCCAGTTTGGAATGAAGAATTCGTATTTGATCTAACAGTTCCAGAACTGGCTCTTCTCCGACTTGAAGTCCGAGAATACGATATATCGGAAAAGGATGATTTTGGCGGACAAACATGCTTGCCCGTCGTAGATTTGAAAAGAGGAATCCGATCAGTTCCACTTTATGATAAAAAAGGAGAGAAACTGAAATCTGTAAGGCTCCTAATGGGGTTTGATTTTGAATGTGTATAACTTTTAGTGTATAACTATTCGATTCTTCAAGGATTAAAAAAAAATTACGGTAGGTTTTTTCCTCTGGGGCTTGAAGAACTGTGTGTTGAAGACAACTTCACTGTTGATGTTTCTGTTTGTTCTGGATGATAATTTTGCTTAAGTTAATTAATCATGATTATAAATAGATGAAGTTATTACGTGGGCCAACTTCAATGCAAAACCACAAGATTTTTTGGGTAATCATATTGATTTAACGTCCTAAATTCCAACTTCTACATCGGCCTCCACCACCACCGCCACCGCCGCCAGAACAACAACTGGTCCTTACCTTCCTACGCCGGTAACATTCAAGCGTTTGCCGTATTAAGTTTTGTCAATTGTCGTTTTATCAGTCACTCAATCACTCATACGCATACACATTATCTCCCTGGAGCTAGGATCCAGCTATCCTCATGTCCAAACAGACCAACCGAGTATGCTTTTGTTTCCGTCGGTGGTTCCGTATAACCATATTGGAAGCGCCGGTGGCGATCAAGTCTTTGTTTAACCAGTACTCGGAGAGTGGTATCATGGCCGTTGATCATATCCAACGTTTCTTGATTGAGGTCCAGCAAGAAGCTAAGGTCCAGCAAGAAGCTAATGCCACCAAAGAGGACGCCCACGCTAATTTTGATAGCTTACTTGACCTCAAACAGCTGAATATTTTCCATCCGAAGGGCCTCAATCTTGAAGCTTTCTTTAACTACCTCTTCGGTGATTTTAATACTCCGCTCTCTCCTTCAATTGAGGTAATTTCGTAGTTTTTTACATTTTCCTCTTTTAGATTTTGTGAAACTTTTTTTTTTTAAATTGGCTAATTGGAAACTGAGCTTCGTTCAGATCAGCTTTGTTGTGCTGTGTTTTAATTTCAGGTAAGTTAACTTGGTGTTGGGTGGTTCTCTATTATGCGTTTTCTGGTTAATTCCCTAGAAAATGAGAGGAAACAAGAGAAGTTATTTCATTTTTTGATCACGATAAGGTATTATCTATTGTTCTCTAACCTTTCTTTGATTATGAAGTGCACAAAATAGTTTGAGTTCATTGCGGAATATTTAGGCTTTAATTGAGTCTATTCGCTTACATATATGGCTAAAATCATGTAAAATTGTTCAGTTCTATACTTCAAAATGCTGTTATGGAAATACTTTCAGATTCATTTAAGTTGTCTAACTTTGCTTTTTATAGTTTGGGGGAATAAAATAGTAATGGATTTTTATAACGTGCATGGGCGATATATTTTTTTCAGTAATTTTATTGTGATCCATTCATTTTTTTCAGGTGCACCATGACATGACTGCCCCATTGTCTCATTACTTTATATATACTGGCTGCAATTCATATTTAACTGGGAATCAGCTTAGTAGTGACTGCAGTTTGATGTCCCCATCATACATGCCCTGCTAAGAGGTGTGAGAGTGATTGAATTGGATGTATGGCCCAATTCCAGGAATGATAATGTGGATGTTCTTCATGGAGGGTATAGCTTTAATGAGTAGATGTAGTCATTTCTTATATATTGCTGAGGGATTCTCTGTTTTATTCAATGGCGAGAGACAGCATTTCTTCTGAAATCATTTGTGTTGTCGTAATATTTTGGAGGATTGTTTTTCTTCATGCAGGACACTTACTGCTCCAGTGGAACTTATTAGATGTTTGAAGTCGATCAAGGAGTATGCTTTTTGTTGCATCTGAGTATCCAGTTTATATCACCCTAGAAGACCACCTTACTCCAAATCTAAAGGCTAAAGTCGCTGAGGTGAGTCTGTGCATTTCTACGAGGATTTAAACCTTTCATGGCATGTGATTTATATTTTTTGACTAATCTCTAGATGGTGACTCAAACATTTGGAGATATCCTGTTTGCTCCTGCCTCAGGAAGCTTAAAGAAGTTCCCCTCTCCTGAATCTTTGAAGAGTCGGATTATCATTTCAACCAAGCCACCAAAAGTACCTCGAGGCCAAAAAAGCTAAAGAAAAAGAGAATGGTGCCCAAAAGGGTAGCAGTGCAGCTGATGAAGAAGCATGGGGCACAGAAATGCCTGCCAAATCTTAGAGGCGTGGAGTTGGCTAGTACTGTTGAAAAGGTATGTGGAAGTACTGGATACAACATTAAAGTTATGTTATTTTACTTGCTGATAAGCCATTTATTGGTAGAATGATTTGGATGAAGGAGATAACAACTATGATGAAGACTGTAAGTCCCAGCATTTTGCAGCACCAGAGTATAAGCATTTAATTGCTATACATGCCAGGAAGCCTAAAGGTGGACTAGAGGAATGTTTGAAGGTGGATCCTGATGAAGTGAGACGTCTTAGCTTAAGTGAGGAACAGCTTGAAAAGGCTGTAGAAAGTTATGGAAAGGTAATTGGCAGGTGTTGATACCATATCTTATATGTCTTTCGTCTTACTGGCTTTTGGACACGTACCATATCAAGTATATGTTCTTATTAAAAAAAGAAAATTGACCTTTTAAAGATTGGTGTAGGATTTTTTATTCTTTTAAAGACTCTTTAAATAAATCAAATTGATTCATAATAAATATAATTTAACAATATAAAAAAATAAAAATAAATAAAGAATATTAATATTAAAGAGATAAAAATCACTTATTTATTTTGTTTTTTCATTTTTTTAAAACTAATAAAATTATATTTATAAATCTATTAATCCACATTAAATATGGATCAACTATCAATTTGATTCAAAGAACATTCTTTTTCTTTTAATACATTTTAATTTACTTGTAATTTTTTTTGCTTATGGATTGACCTTGAACTAATAGTAGCCTTCAAAGGCTTGTTGATTAACCTTGAACATGTAGTTGCCGTTGAAGGTTTGGAGTATAATGACATTCTGTGATCCAGTATTAAACTCATATATTATAAAGGTTTGGAGTATAATGATATTCTGTGATCCAGTATTAAACTCATATATTATACACTAAATATTGAGATGATATTATATGATAAATCACAGTATTATGAAAAATACTATTTTTGTTGACAATTACACTTTGATTTTATACATCGATTAGCATGACACAATATGATTAACTATTAATATTGTGTGAATTAGGCAACAGTCAATTACGTCATATCATATCAGTCGATATGTGAATTTAGCATATAATTTTCAATGAATATAGCATTATTTCATTATTATTTGTGTCTAACACTAAAATCACATAAAAGATGTTGGGAGCTAAATGAGCACTCATACACAAACTCACAAAAAAAAAAAAAAAAAAAGATCTCAAAAGAATAACTTAGATAGAAAAAATTATAACCTTTAAAACATATAGTATCGATAAGATGAAATAGTCATGCATAAGTTTGCTATTAATCTTTATTTCACTCTTACAAACCTAAATCGTAGGATTCTTATTTATAGAGTTTATCTTATTTGAACCATAAATTCATATTTAATATATCACACTTAACTAGAAAACTTATGGAATTCACAATGCCAATTCACATTTTCTTAAGCTACTTCACATGGCACTAAAACACTTCACATATTCCTAAAACACATAATATTAAACGCACACATGCACACATCTATTTCTCTCTTCATAATATAACTATTGATTAACCATAATTAAGCTTATAGCTCATATTTCTTTTAAAACTTAATGATGTATCAAAAAAGTCATTTCATGTGCTTTGATAATGATTGTTCAGCCCACATTAAGGAGGAAAATCCTGAATAGCAACGAATTTGCCTTTGGTTCAATAATCATCTTTAGTGCTTGATTCAACTTCTTCTTCCACACCTTTTGTGCTTGTTTCAACTTCTACATTTTCTTCCAATTTCTTCTTCAACTCACCCCTTTCACAAACAACTCCATCATATATATTTTTTTTTAGTTCTTTATATGTTTTATGAAGCTCATACATGTCAAATCTTACAAATTCATCTTCAAAATAGATTCTGACAAAAAAAACTAGGACAGTGATCTAGTCCAAATTTCTCATAGAAATAAATCATAATAGTAAGTTTAATTTCTCGAGTAATTTTTTAAGAATTTTTCACCTCTCTATAGAGTCTTAGTTCTCTAGACTCACACATTTAATATATCATTTTTAATTAGAAAACTAATATAATTCACAATAACACTTCACTTTTTCCTAAATCACTTTACATAGCATTAAACAAATACATGCACACACTTATTTATTTCTTTAACTAGTAATCAACTATAATTAAGTTTATTTTCCACAGCAGATTATGCATGCACGTTGTCTTTTGTTTGTGATTCACTAATTAGATTGGAGATACTAATGCTTCCATGAATGTATATATTTTGTTTCAGCCATTAACTCTTTATGAGAAATATATGAGAACGTAGTAAAGAAAAGAAGCTTCATATAATGAGTTGGAAATCTTTATTACTTTCACTGTTCAATACATTAATCATTATAGAAGTTTGCCTCTGCAAGTGTGAAGAATGTATTTCCCCTTGACAGGGATATGGTAGGTCTCTCCGGTTGATGCATGTAATGTTCAGAGCCAATGGCGGGTGTGGCTATGTTAAAGAGACCAGATTTTCTATTGTAAGGCTGGTCCTCATAATGAGGTCTTTGATCCAAAAGTTAGTTTACCTGTGCAAACAACTTTGAAGGTGAATGCTTTATTGTCATGCTTTTTCTATTAATTTTATGTTATATATGTATATTCCTTTGGCTTCTTTACCATTTTACAAATTCCATTTTGTTCACTGAGAAGGTGATCATATATGGGTGAAGGATGGTATTATGATTTTCACCATACTCACTTTGATGCAGATTCTCCTCCTGATTTTTATGCAAGAGTAAGCTGATCTAATACAACATAGTCTGATGTAAACTGCTGACTTTCTGTTCTAATTTGTTTATGGTGTCTTCATTGTCGAAAGGATCAAATTCCTTAACTTGTGTGTAGGTGGGGATTGCTGGAGTTGTAGCTGATACTGTGACAAAGAATACAAAGACTGTAGAGGACAACTGGAACGAGGAGTTTGAGTTCCCCCTAACTGTCCCAGAACGAGAAGTTAACGAGTACGACATGTCTGAAATGGATGACTTTGGAGGCCAAACATGCTTGCCTGTTTCAGAGATACCAAGGGGATTCGTGAAGTTCCGCTCCACGACCGCAAGGGACGCAAATACAAATCTGTAAAGCTCCTCATGCGTTTTGAATTCACATGATATTATCATACTGTAATTAAAATGACCACTTTGATCGTATTAAAATAACTTCCCTATGAGGAAACTATTTTATATATTATAGCATTTTCTTCCATTTTTAATTATCTATTTCAATTTTCTTAACTTTATTTTCGGCCAAAATCTGATTACATCTGGGAAATCAACCTTCTGTTTTTAATATAAATGGGAACGAAGTATCTTTGTGATTATTTTTGTAATTTATTGTACAAATTTTATGATAAATGTTTGTATTAATGCAATTGTTTAGGATTTAAAAGTTTTAGAAAAGGTTATGGTTTTATATTTTTGTATTTACTCTTTTTATTTTCTTTTCTCGTCACTAGTCATCAATTCATTCATTCTTGTTACCAATTATCTATTTTCAATTTAGTCTCAATTTATTTTTTAAAAATGAAATATGACTTTTAACGATATCAATACCTTTTTTGTTATCATTAATAATCGTGTTTTATCTTATTAAATCTCATTATGTCGATACCATAATTTTTTTGAGATTAAATTTTATCATAATAATGTCTTATTATTATTATTATTATTTTTTGTTGGGGTAGTGCTCTTCCACTTTGCTATGATTCCTCCACCTTATACTTTGATGCAACTTCTCTATCTCTACATTGATTAAAGATTGAAATATTTTAAGGTCTAAATGATAAAATTTTAAGTTGGCCAAACATTTATTTTTTTAAAGAGTTTAAATAAAAAAATTTTAAGTCCATAAAAACATATTAATAATTAATATTTTGCATTAAATGTTAAAGATAATTTTGTAACTTCAACAAAAAGAATAAAAATATTATTTTTAAGAAAACGAAATAAAATTTATTATCTAAATCAAATAATAAAAAATGATCGTTAATTAAAGTTTGGATGGGAAATAGTCCTTTGGCCTATTGGGAGACCTTTCGACCTAATATTTCATAGATCTCCCAAGAGGAGCTGAATTGTTTTGATTCATTTCTTAATGTAATGAAATTAAGAGCGTTTATTAAAATTTCGATATTATGAACAACAAATATTCCTTTTTAAATAATAAATCAAACTTTTGTATTTTCAATCTAACCTATTTAATATGAGGGGGTAAAGTGATGTTTATGATACGTAATCATCAAGGGATGAAAACGTAACTTCAATCTTTTCTGCATGCACCGCACGTGACCCGAGTGCCCGCCATGGCGCCGTTAAAAATCTTCTATTCTTTGAACAAACCCCGATCCCAAATCAGTTTTTCATAACCCCTAAAATGAATTCTTCCGTTAATTATCAACACCACGCCTTGTCGGACTCGGACACTGATTCCGATAATGGCCTCACCGGATCATACCCCGACCACTCAAACTGCATTTTCAAGCCCTACCTTGAATCCACAAATAACCAATCATCACTCATCACGTCTTCATCGCCAGACCTCTCAAAGATCCAATCCTTCCTCAATTCATCCTCCTCCGGCGCGCTATCATGCCTTATCTGCCTCGAACGCATCAAACCCTCCGATCCTACGTGGCACTGCTCATCCCTCTGTTTCTCTATCTTCCACCTCATCTGCATTCAATCCTGGGCCCGGCAAGCCTCCGATCTATCCGCCGCACTCGCCGCCTCTCGCCTACCTATCACTGCTGAGAAAGCTGCGGAATCTGCCACCTGGAACTGCCCTAAATGCAGGTCTCAGTACTCAAAATCACAAATTCCAAAACACTATTTCTGCTTCTGTGGAAAATTAAAGGATCCATACAGTGAAGATCCGTGGATTTTGCCACATTCTTGTGGCGAAGTCTGTAACAGACCGTTACAACACAATTGTGGTCACTTTTGTTTACTGTTGTGTCACCCTGGTCCTTGCCCTTCCTGTCCGAAGTTAATTGAATCCTCTTGTTTTTGCGGCAAGGTTCAGGAGGTCCGTCGCTGCGGATTCAAATACTTTTCGTGTAACAAATCATGTTCAAAACCGCTAGACTGTGGGTCCCACAAGTGCTTACAAATATGTCACGATGGCGCTTGTCCGCCCTGCAAGGCACGAGCAGTGTACAGGTGCCAGTGTGGCAGGGTTCAGCAAGAGAGGGAGTGTTTTGAGAGGGATTTTAGATGTGAGAATGAGTGTAAGAGATTGCTGAGCTGTGGAAAGCATGTTTGCGAGAAAGGTTGTCATAAGGGGCAGTGTGGGGAATGTCCTCTGCAAGGGAAGAGGACATGTCCTTGTGGGAAGAAAGAGTATGAGGGAATGCCTTGTGATGTTGCCACGCCTTTGTGTGGGGGCACTTGTGATAAGATATTGAGCTGTGGCCTACATCGGTGTCCTGAAAGATGTCATCGCAGTCCCTGTATTGAGACTTGTAGAATTGTCATTGCTAAGTTGTGTCGGTGTAGGAGCTTGAGGAAAGAGGTATACAACATTGTTTAACTCAAAACGTGATGATACAATACATAATGAATGTGTAGTTATAGGGAAACTTTATGCTGCTGCATTTGAAATTAAAATGCATTAATTGAATGTAGAAGGGAATGATGAATTAACATTGTATTGTTTTTTAAGCAAATTTATGTAGTTTGGCATTTTTCAACATCGCTTGTTAACTGGAATTGTAGTATATACAGCATAGTTACGTGGATCAGTTTATCCTGTTGCATTAAAAAATTGGAATGTTGCATTTTTTTAATGGGTAGATTTGTAGCTTAATTTTGATATTGGAATCCTTTAACTGAATCTAAAGTAGGTTCCTTGCTATCAAGATTTGGCATGTGATAGGAAGTGTCAAAGAATGAGAGATTGTGGACGGCATGCTTGTAAGCGCCGATGCTGTGATGGAGACTGTCCACCTTGCTCAGAGGTGTGTCTTGCAATATCTGGTTCCTGCTTGCTTTTGGTTTTTCAAAGCTCCTTAATTGCATTTGAAAAAATTCATTAACATATTTGGAATTTCAGATTTGTGGCAAGAGGCTTCGGTGTAGGAACCACAAATGTCCATCACCTTGTCATCGGTATGCCACCTCTGAAATATTGATTATCCCTTTATTGTTTACAAGAGGTTGGTCTGTGTTATAATTGAAGTCAAAGCAATGACTTTGATCATGTTCATAATTGGTGAAAATTCTTGGTTGTTTTTGGACCCTGTATTTGGTATTTGTCATCGCAGGTTTCTACGTCGTTAACTTTGAATCATAAGTTAAAGGAGGACAATTTTGAGATATACCAGTAATATTTTCTATGATAAGTCCATATGATCTGAATTTATATCTAAAAGAAGCCCATGAAATTTTGTAATTTGGTACTTATTTTAGGGAGGTTAATATGATAATTTCATATGTTCTTGTAGTGGTCCCTGTGCTCCTTGTCCTCTCATGGTGACCATTTCATGTGCCTGTGGGGAGACACGCATTGATGTGAGAATTTGATTTGTATATTGTCTTTCTTAGCTCAGGCTCAGTATGATTGTTTATGTCACTTGGTTAATCTGTTTTCACTGAATGTTTTCTGTTAGGTTCCCTGTGGTACTGAAATGGATCAAAAGCCTCCTAAATGTCGGAAATCATGCCATATAACCCCTTTATGTAGGCACGCATCAAATTGCAAGGTACTATTGGTTGCTGCTTCTTGGTTATTGGAAATATTAAGCTTGTGGTTATTAATGGAGCTTTGTGAGTCAACTTATTGTTTAGATTATGTGTTAAGTATGTGATATATTTACAATAATGGATCAGTTTCTTCTATCTTCGAAGTATTTTAGTTGAATCTTTTATGATTTTTTCTCGGGTTCATGTGATGGCTATAAATTATGACTTGCAAGTGCAATAATAAAGTTTATATATTTGAGAACTTGGGATTTTTAGACTGTAGTTGAAGAGTCAGTTTTGTTTCTGAAAGGCTGCATCCTGATCTGACCATCTGTTCTTTTCTCTAGTTCTTATCTTCTTCCTTTTTTTCTTCAATAATTATGCTTATTCTTTTTTGTTCTGTTGAAACCTTTATGAGTGAGAAATTGTTTGTACTGTTATTCAAAGTTATTGACATAAAGCTGAATAAATTTTTTACACTGCAACCCTTGTGTGAATTTGTGCAGCCTCACAGATGCCATTATGGAGCTTGTCCTACTTGCCGGCTAATTTGTGAAGAGGAATACCCATGTGGTCATAAGTGTAAATTAAGGTTTGTAAAATAATCCAGCTCTTGCATGTTTCTCTCCACATTGTATTTGAAGTGAAATTCCAGATTGTAGTTCCATTTTTTTATGTTCCAGGTGCCATGGCCCTAGACCTCCTCCTAATCCAGAATTCACATTAAAACCAAAGAAAAAGAAATCAAATAATCCAAGCGAACCTACTTCTGGTTCTCCATGCCCTCCTTGCCCAGAGCTTGTTTGGAGGTCATGTGTTGGTGAGCACATGGGAGCAGAGAGGATGGTCAGTGTTATTTTAAATAGTTCGAATCAGTAAATGAGTTATCCAATTTTCATCATAACCATTTCTTCCTCATTTCAGATGGTTTGCTCAGTTAGAGCACAGTTTTCCTGCGAAAATTTGTGTGGGAATCTTCTTCCTTGTGGTAATCACTTTTGTTCAAAACCTTGCCATTCTTTGAAGAGCCAATCTTTGTCATCATTTGAAGAGAGAAGCAGCAAATTTTGTGAAGATTGTGATCTTCCTTGCCAGAAGGTATTGAATCTTCAAATGTTGTCATGCTTTCATATTTTTATGCACTCTTTTTTCCTTTTGTTCATTACCTTAAATCTCATAGGATTGGAAGCACATCATGTATAACTCTGATTCATCGTTGGATGCAAGAAATCATACTGGAATCATTACTTATTCTCATACTGAAATTCATGAACTGTCTTGTTTGTTCTAATTTTTGTTCAGGAGAGGATGCCTGCTTGTCCACATCCCTGTCCCCTGCAATGTCATCCTGGAGAGTGCCCCCCTTGCAGGGTCCTTATAAAACGGCCTTGTCATTGTGGTTCAATGGTGCATGTTTTTGAGTGCATATATTACAATACATTGTCAGACAAGGAGCAAATGACTGTTCGCTCATGTGGTGGTCCCTGCCATAGGTAATTCATAGATTCTGCTTTTATTACATATTAGGTTTTTATGCAGTCATCTTTTTATGTGCATCTTGTATTATTTTTATCGATCAAATCCTTTATCCAATTTCTTTAAGCATGGGATATTATTGCAACTCATGTGGTATATTCGCACTTTTCTTTTCTTGTTTCTTTAATAAAAAAATCATATATCGGTATAGTTCTGATAGGCTTGTCTATGGTGTCCTGCTGCAATGAAATCTTTGGAACTGATGTGATGTTTCTGATGCAGAAAGTTGCCTAACTGTACACATCTATGCCCAGAGATCTGTCATCCTGGTCAATGTCCATCACCTGAAAAGTGCTGCAAAAAGGTAATGCTGCTAATCAATATGAATTGAATAACTCAATGCCCATCACTCAGTATATAGAGATCCATTTATGTATATTGTCATTTAATGTTCTGTCTTCTTTTCAAGATTACTGTTCGTTGTGGGTGTCGAACCTTAAAGAAGGAGTGGCAATGTCAGCATGTTCAAGCAGCCTATCGCAACACTGGTTGTGATCCGAAAGATATATCTAAAAATCAATTTGGAGTTGGACTGCTACCTTGCAATTCTGACTGCAAGAGTAAATTGCAAGTTGTTGATTCTGTGTTACAGTCACGTAAACCTCAAGTGTTGGAGGTAACTTCCTTATAGCCCAGCTAGAAATGAATAATTGCATTGGATCACTCGCTGCAGATGACTGATATCAATATGCTCTTCTTGACTCACATTTAACCCTGTTCAGTTGTTTGTTTTGGTTAATAAAAATAGACATTATAATGCCTGGTGTCTCTATCTTTTTCATGTGGTTACTATGCTCTATCTACTGATTGTTTTGTTCATTTGTAGTTTTTCTTGTTATGTGTAATGCATTCACATAAATTTGGTGAATGACCTGAAATTTGGTAATATGCTTTCTTGGTCAAAGGAAAAGGAACCATCTATCGAGAAGCATGTAGGAAAGCGCCGGAAAAGACGTGATCATGTTCAAGAAGCAAAGCAAGCCTCAGGATTTCAGGTACGTGATTTCAGGGGTATTAAAATTGAGTACTTCCTAGTTTCTACTGCCTCTTTGTTTAGCATAACCATCCCTTTGAACAGAAAATTTTCAAGACGGGGAAGCGGGTGCTTCTGTTTCTCATCATTATGGTAGCTCTAATGGCTTCTTCATATTACGGCTACAAGGGTCTCTTGAAACTCTCAGATTGGATGAATGAAGTTGAAGCGGAAAGGCAAAAAAGACACTACCCCAGATTTTAACAATTTAGATTAAAAAAAAATGAGGTAAGGGCATTATAGTACATTTATACTTCAACTAGTGTTTATTGCTACTTACCAAACATAGTATTTAATACAGGCAAGAAAATTTTGTATTTTTATTCTCGAGTCTCTCTGAAAAATTTGTCATCCAACCTATACAAGAAGTGTTGGCTTTTTTTGACTAAATCTCATTGAATGCTTTTATAGAAAGCAATATTCTATTTTGACATTTTGGAAGCGCTTTTGAGAATAAGAAAACCATCTAAACCAGACATTTGTTCTATTATTTATTTATTTATTTATTTATATGTCTTTACATAAGAAGGGAATTTAAAAGGCCCCCTAACATTAGGACCAGGGTGTGAACTTTAGTTCAAACTATTGTATTGTTTAGTGGACTATTTTTTGTCAAAGGCTTTGAAAAATAATTTTCTAGCAGAGTAGTTAGTACTCGTGCAATGATATCCAACCTTTTAGTCAATGAAATCAAATTACTTCTTTAAGATTAAGGGAAAATCAATAACCAGCAAATACCATAAAGAAGAAAAGGAAGAGGAGAAAGAGAAGTCATTTTCTTACCATGAAGAAGAAAGAAAAAAAAGAAGAAAAATTTAATCATTCTCCTTGCTGTTTTTGTTCATCAGAACCTATAACTAAAAGCTCAAAGTTAGAGGGAGATGAAAACTTCCTAACTGATTTCTTTACGCTCCAAAACTCTAAAACAATACAAATTTATCCAAAAATATTGAAATGTAAAATTAAACTCGATATTAAAAAAAATCTTGTTTTGTAATGAATTTCAATCAGAAACAATTGAGATTGTACCACTAGAGATGCTCCCATGGCTGCCTTCACAGATAGCCAATGCCCTCTCCAAATTAGCAACAATATCAGCTATTGTAGGCCTCTCTTTTCCTTCCAAATTCACACAATGCATAGCAGTGTATGCCACAAGCTCTACTGCTTCTGCTTCATTAAGCTCTGGCGGACCAACTCTTTCGTCCAAAATTTTAACCAGTTCTCCTGCCATAATTACCGGCACTGCAAAATCAACTATACTTACAGGAGCTCCTCCATTTTCATCGGCCTTGAATATTGCTCTTTTCCCAGTTAAAAGCTCAAGCAACACCACACCAAGTCCATACACATCACTCTTCGCAGTTAAAACATTTAATCCGTAGTACTCTGGATCGATGTACCCGACCGTTCCTGCAGCTTTTATTGGCCTGAAATCACGTTCCGACTCGGGACCCATCAACGATAATCCAAAATCAGAAACTCTTGCTGTCCAATGCGCATCTATTAGAATGTTTGAAGACTTTATGTCTCTATGAATGATAGGTGGAACTGCATAATTGTGAAGATACTCGATTCCTCGAGAGGCATCTAAGGCGATTTTGATCCTCATTTTCCATGTGTTTATCACACTACTACTCTTCTCAACATTGTTCTTGTCATGTAAATGATCATAAAGTGCTCCATTTTTCATGTACTCATAAACCAATAACTTCTCTTCTTTCTCTTCACAATACCCAACAAGCCTCACCAAATGCTTATGATGAAGCCTTAACAAGAACGCCAATTCTGATTCAAATGCACTCTCTTTTTCTTGAAATTTCTTCGTCTTTTGACCCGTCTCCCCTCTCTTAATTGCCACCTCACGACCATCCGTTAATTTCCCTTTATACACAATACCAAAACTACCAGCACCAATCTTGTTCTCCAAGGAAAAATTATTTGTTGCAGCAGCAAGCTCTGCAAATGAAAATTCCTCTGCGCTATCAGCATGTTTTGTAGATGAAGTCCCACTCCTTTGACGCCTCATTGTCAGCACCCTCGAACCCTGACGCCTAATTGTGGACGACAGGGAAGAAAGACTATTATTTGACATCGCCCCACCATTGGACCCAGTTCTAGTAATAGTTGGCTGAACAGAATTATGAATTTTCTTGTTCCCAAAACAAACTCCGGTCCACAAACAATAAATTACGGTACAAATACCAGCAAAAGCACCTACTGATCCAACAATGGCAAACGCCAATAAACCCCTTGTCAATTCCTTAGATGTCCTAGGCGATTCTGCCGATGATGGCGTTGGCCCCGGAGGAGGAACCAAAGGTGGTGATTGGCCCACATTAATACAAGAAGTAATACTCCTGCAAACATTACCGGAACCCGAACACAATATATCAGATTGCGGATAAATCCCACACTCCCAGCAAGATGATTGTACACAAGGCCCTGGAAGAATTTCCCCACCAAATGGAAGAAAAGATCCTGAAGTAGACCCATTAGGCCATCCGGGTCCCCAACACATTACTGAAAAATTACTTGTTGTCAATCCACAAGTGAAATTCAAACCCGAAACAATCGATTCAAACGAAATCCCTTCTGTTTCATTTACTGAATACTCCCCTCTTCCACCCCAACAATCAACCGATCCATTCAATCGAATCCCGCAACTGTAAGTCTCTCCTAGAGCTAACGAACTATACCCAGAAGAATGTAACGGAATGCTCAACTGTCCCGTTTGGTTATTTCCGTGACAAATTACTGAATGATTCGAATCAATCCCGCACAAGTGTGAAGCTCCTGCAACTATACTCAACATGGAGTTGTTAGTAAATTCACTTTCGATTTGTCTGGCTATTGAATTACTTCCCCAGCAGCGAACTCTATTTGTATTCATCAAGATTCCACATGAAAACCCGGACCCAGATGTAATCGACCCGAACTTTTCTTGCTGAGAAGGAAAGTTATCACTATTGTTGTTAAGGGGCCCTCTCCAACAGTTAACTTCACCGTTAGTTGTGGTAGCACAAACGTGATCATCTCCGACGGCGAGATTGTTTAACAAAACGTCTTGGTTATAATATATTCTTTTGGAGAGAAAACTGGAATATCCAGTCGTGTCCCAACAGAGGAGACTGACGCCATTGGAGCGAATGGCACAGAAGAAGTTTCGGCCGGCGGAGATATAAGAGTAGGAGACGTTGGGTTGAATTTGGACTGGCGTCAATGAGCCGTAATTGTAACAGAGGATGCGTTTGGTGGGCTGACTTGCCACGACGGCGCAGACGGTGGCGGAGCCGTAACTAACGGCGATTGTAGAGCCGGAGCCGAGGGCATGGGTGAGCGACGGAAGACGGAGAATGGATAGAATACTCAGGGTGATAAGACTAAAGGTAACAGCGTCGACGGAGGCGGAGGAGGTGGGTAGTTTCGTCATTTAAACACTTTGAAGTTGGAGCAGAAAGAGTTGCTGGGTTCTTTGTAATAATGCTTCATTTGTGGATTTGGCAATAGAAAGAAGGAAAGTTATGAGAAGCGTTAAATCTCAAAGATCAAGAGGAGGAAGAAGCAGAAGAAGAAAGAAGAGAAAACTCCATCCCAGGCTTCAGTTTAAGAGCTTCTCCCAAGGTCGTGTTTGGTCGTGGAAAATTTAAGTTTAATTTTTAAATATTTCTTAAATGATAAATTAGAGTAATTATTAAGCAAATTATTCTAAATCTTACATTCGAATTCTATAATTCCAAATTAAAAAAGAAGAAAAAAGAAAAAACATGAAAAAGTTCAGTAATAATGCTGGGGGGCAATATGCATGCATATATTAATTGAAACACGTTACGCATTTAGTATTTATTATTATATAATAAATACGATTAATTAATTTGTATACAAAAATATATAAAACAAAGATCTCTTTCATTTAATTTTGTTTGATCCCATTGCTTATAATCTTTCCGAATCTCCATTCTGTTTTGCCCAAAAAATAAGCACTCCTTCACTTGGAAAGCACTTTTTAAAATAACCCAAAAGTTAGCTCAAGTTAGGCTTTCTAGACCAAACTCTTTTATTTTTATCCACTTTGAATATCAATTTAGGGCATTTTCGGTACTTCTGACAAGGGTTATTTATTTCCATCCTATCCACATCAATTTTTGAAGAACCCTTAATCTCTAAAATTAACATATTTAAAAAAAAAAAACAGAGAAAATATTAGGGGTCTAAATGATAATTGTTGAATATCCAGATTGTTTGTGGGATTGTTTCACTATATAAAATTAAAATAAAAATTAAAAAAAGAAGAGGTGAAGAGCATCGTCTAATCATTGTAAGTTGTAACAAATTTGTCAAACTTTTGATGGTCAACTTAATTAAAGATCAAGATCTGTTACATATTAATTATGCAATCAATCTGTCTTGTTGACTGGATGAGCGTAAATGATAATTAATTATGATTAGTTTTAGATCATAATTCATATTTAAAAAATATAATCAATGAATGGATGATTTTTTTTTTTTTGTTAAAATGATTAAATTTTTATTTTTTAAAAGAGACTGAAATTTTTACTAAATAAACTAAAAAAATTATTTCTAAAATGTTAAAATTTAATGATATAAATTTTTACATTAATTTAAGAGTTGATATAGATTTTTATAATTCACAAAATCTCAAATTTAATTCATTCTTTAGTTTTTATTTTTTTTGCAAAAAACCTACAAAACCCATATAGAATAAAGAAATCCCATAAAATTAAATTTTTTTTTTTTTTTTTTTTTGGGTTTCAAATTTTCATGTTAATACATATATTTACTACATTGTCACATAAAAATGTTCATGTAAGTGTACCAAAATGTATTTGTTGACGTTTTTATCAGAAAAATTCCGTATTAATGTTTTTATTAGATAAATTTATATTAATTAGAAGCTAAATAACAGTTTTGTACCTTTACCAAAAAAAAATAATAATAAAAATTTGACCTCTCTGATAAAAAAAATTTTTAAATTGTAATTCCTACAAATAAATTTTCAAAAAGTAATATTTCCATACTTAAAAAGTATCGTTATCTATATTTAAAACGTTGTAAATATGCAGAACTAAACCCGTAAAGAAGGAATCTCAAAACTAAAGCCGGGGACATGACAGGTTAGTTAAAATAATTAAGAGTATAATCATGATTAGTTTTGGAGAAGATAATTTATACCAGCGCTTTTGGAAATTAATTTTTATAAATAACATATACAAGACACGTGTCACCCTCCCTTCACAATCAAATTTTGGTCCTTGTTTGGTCTCCTTCGTGTTCATTACACAGAGCAGAATGCTTCTGGCAAAGTTGAACTTTGCTGAAATTGAGATGATGACATTTTCTAAAAATCTATTCTACATTATTTGCTTTACGTTATAACATAATCAATATCAATAGTTCAAAAGTCTAATTAATTTGCTTTTGTCCCCGTATATGCATGTTTTAACAGCCTTGATTTTGCTTTTGTCATATGGGACAGGCAAAGGCAATGCTGTAAAGGTTCATTTGATAAAATGAATCAAATGAACCTTGGCTCGGAATGCTAATTATTCATATAAATAAACTTACAGTAAACAGTTGAATGGCCTTTCCCTGCATCCCACAATCGGCCATTGACATTTGATCAGAGACTCAATTGCACCAAGAAACAAGAGCTAACTATTCCAGGACTGCAACTTGAAATTCTCAGGCTGCAAAATTGGATGATTCTGATCCTCAAACTTCCTGGCCCCGACCGAAAGCAGCCCAGCTATTATAGGAAAGGAACAAGAAAGATTGAGGCATTAAGTTGGTGAATCTTGATAATTTGATAGTGCTTAAGGCAAGGTGGTGAAATATATTAGCGACCTGCAAGTAAATATTGATCCAAAACAATAATAACAAAATTCTGAAAGATACACAGAAACATCTGATGGATAGAAATCATATGAACAAATTACACAAAAATCAAGAGTTGAAACAAATTTAGATACATTAATGGAGTACCTATTTCACAGAGGCAGCAGATAATTTTTTTTTTGGGTAACCGTGAACTCTGAGCTGCTGTTAATGCCTTCAGTATGCAGATTAATGCCATACAATAAGTCATTGAGTCCTATGATGAGATGCTGCTACCATAAAAGTCTGAAAGGAATTAATTGTACAAGAATATCGGTGGCCTTTGTAAAGTCTTTATCCTACAAATCTAGAAGAAGGTATTCCCTGCTTTTGAAACCACTCAGGCATGTGGAATTTTTCATAGAGCATCGGTCTCACGTCTTTCTGCAGAGAGAGTTGCTTGAGAAGTGGAAGCAGGACACTGAGAAGCTGATCAACACAAAATGCAGAAAGATATATGGCGAGGGAATGCTCAGCAACATTAAATGAATTAAATTGAAATTTGAAAAGTGTATTGTTACCTGGGTGTCATGTGGTTGTCCAGCTGAAAATGGAATGCATGGGATTCCATTCAGTGGTTGCAACAAGAAACTGAATGGATTGTTATCAACAATAACAGTACGACATAGATCCTTCGACAGGCAGGACAGATCCTTAACATGCTCCCGATATGCCCTATTTTGTCAAAAAACAATGATTTAACAAACAATGCAATGTAATCTTGACCTGGCTTGCAATCCAAAAAGTCCATCCAACAATTTTAGAAATTATTCACATAAATAAAGCTTATGCCACAATTGTCATAGAATGGCAGGTTAATTCAGCGCTCTGAGTATGTTTTAAAACTTGCTTTAAGGAGTTGAACAAGAAAATGTATATATCATGAAGCACTGAGGAATATTTGGACTTCTCTTTAGAATTGAATAAAATCTTTTTTTTTTTTACATTTAGAATCTAAAATTACTCACTTTAATTTTATTATTATTTCTACTTAGAGATTGAAAATGGGAATACAACTATACTGAGCAAAAGATGTACTAAATCTAAAATGGTAAACCATTATCCTTCAGAGCAGGTGTTGGGAACTAAGAACCAATTTGAGTGAAAGACAACTTGTCAAATCCTATTATAAAAGACTCCTTATACTTTCACTAAAGATCTCAAATCAAGAAAGTAGAGATGGTTCAAACAGAATCTTTTGTTGCATGGTTCACTATTCAAGCTCAAGATTTTCCGCTATCAGATTACTATTATGCGGGACCAAAACCTCTCTGAACCCTGTCGCTGTGCAACAAATTTTAGTGGGAAGTCATGGGCAGAATAAAAAAGAATATAGAACAATATGACAACCAAAATCACTAAATTGATTCTATCAAGTGCAAGATATAATGAACTGAGGAAATTTAAGTGATCCAGATATAACTCACTAAAGCTGCAAAGAAATCCTATGGAATTGATAGAATACATACGAGGGATTTCTAGAAATTACCAAACAGATAAAAACTTAAAAGGCAGGTAGCAAAACTTACGTGCTAATTGTTGATGGCCGATAAAGTCGAAAACTAAATAGATTTTCTTCATCTATTCTGTCGACAAGTGGTCTAGCATAGCCTGAGACAAGCAGGGAGTATCTTTCAAAAAACGTAGAGAGAAGAGAAAAAAAAAATCAATTCGTTTTTCCTTAATAAATGATCTGAGTAATGAGCAAACCTTCGAGACCAGCAGTAAAAAGTACAAGATCTGCAAATTCGCTAACTTGTTTTAAAAACTCATGCAATCCTGGACGCTCAAACACTGTAACGTAATTGACCTTAGGCTTTCCTTCATTTTCCTTCAATCCAAACACATCAAAATCAAGAATAATTTTTCAGAAATAGAGTTGATGATCTATTAAATACACTTGTATATCAAACCTTGTCCAAAGAATAGCATTCCAGCTCAAACCACTTCACACCAGCTTCTGTTGCTTGAGTGCATAGAGAAACAGGCAGGCTAGATGTCTCATATGCACATACTAAAGTTTCGTCCAAATCAAGAACTACCTGCAGAAAAAAGCGCCAGTCAATATTATATTCAGCAACCCATCAGCTCGCAGAGAATAGAACAAAAATCAAACAAGTAGAAGACAGAAGAAAACAGAATACATAGTGAACACATTTTGTCACAAAAATCTACCAAAATATACTAAGAAAGAATCCAGCCATGGGATGACTATAAACAACGGACAACACAAAGCTTGCATACGTATATTGATATATTCCGTTATTAAATAGGCTTAAATTGTCATTATTTAGTTTCATCAACTTTCTGAACTTATTGATATACATTAATCAAATTTCAATTGAGATTTACGACGATTTCAGATTTCAAATCGAATAGGCCGCGCATATGAACACGAAAATAAAGTTACAATATCACAATAATTATATGTTAATCTGTATCAATTAAAACTCCATAGAAATGTAAACTTTGGGAAACTTATTTTGACAATAATAAAAAATAAATATATAAAATTAATTCTCCAACAAATCGCCGTTTTTTAGGCTAATCAAACGTAAACGTACCGTGAGTTTCTTGACACGCTCATCAGTAGCCACATCATCAGCGGAGTCCCCGACCCCAGCGATCTCCAGGGAGGCTGGAAAATCAGACTCTGGTAGCTCGACAACCGGCAACGGCTTGAAAGCATGAATTGAAGCCGAAGCTGAAGTCGAAGTCGAAGAAGATAGCAACGGATGGTGACCAAGAGCTCTTATAATCTTAGAGAAGATCTGGAAAAAGAAAGTCAGCCAGTTCAACAACGTTCTCCATAGTTGAATAGACCAGCGAGGTGAGTAGACCGCCTCGGCCTGAGTCAACTCGGCCATGAAAACAGGAAAAAAAATTCAACAAAGTGTTCAAATCTTTAACCAACAAAACCAGAAAACCAAGATTTATTGATTAAGATTGAGGATTAGAAATTAAAAACTGAGTCGATTGTGTCGAGAGAGGTATGGTCGTCATGGTGGTGTTGATTCGACTGGTCGTGCAAAATTGGAAAGGGAGAAAGATAGAATCGAAGACCGAAGAGATGCTAATCGTACGCGCCTAATTTGGCGATTGCCCAGTGTTGTGATGGCCTCGCCGCCTAGTGGATGATTTATTTGGTTCAAAACACCTTTTTAAGTTAAATATTAACTTTGCTAGACTTATCACATGATCTTAAATTAAATAATGTTTTTTTTATTATAATATTTAAAATAAAAATAGACAACATAGGGGCTTTTAGAATTGCATTATTATTTTATTTTGCAGAATTATACCTTTTGACAATTTTAAAGTTAATAAATAACCTTAATACAGCATAATTCAAAATTATTATCCAGGAAGGCCAAAAGACTTATGCCCACCTATACTTTGATCTGGTCCCCGCTTTTCATCTCCTATATTTGTAAAACTAAAGGCCCACCAGTTGACTTGGTTAATAGTTAAATCAACATATTAATAATTAAATTTTTAACCGTTAAAGAGAATTTTTGTCATTTTAAGATTAAATATTTATAAAATAAAAAAATAAATTTTTTAATAAATATAAAATATTATTTAAATTTTAAAAAAATATTTAAATTTTAAAAAATTAAAACCAATTACTGTCACTGACACCCGTGGGTGATGACCGATACTAATAGAATCAGTTAGTCAGAAAAGGTTATTTGGTTTCAAAGGGTTTGACGGAGGCAGCCAAACTGTTTTAGTGAAAGTAGCCAGATCTGATCACAATTATTAGCAATAGCAATTGAAAACAGTTAAAAATTGTCAGTCTTGGTTCTATCAATCGTTTTCAACCATGATTTCTAATAAAAATGGCTAGATCTAGTCGCCTCCACTAAAATAGGAGGTGGTTAGATTCAGTCTTTCCTGAAACCAAGTAATTGTTTTTAATCATCTGATTTTATTAGCGATGGTAATTACTATCAGCACTGACAGTGGTGATTGGTTTTAATTTTTTAAAATTTAAATAATTTTGAATATTTTTTGAAATTTTTTATATTTAAATATTATTTTATAATATTATTATAAAATTTTATTTTTGAAAGGGTATTTTAGTTATTTTATTTAAAATAGTAAAAGAAACTGGATGAAATTTGGACAAAGGGTAAGACTTTGAGTTTTACAAACTTGAAAGGCAGGAAGTGGTTTAGGATGAAACTATGGGGGGGAATAAGTCCTTTGGCCTATCCAGGAATTATAACTTATGGGGCTCCAATTCTCATGGGATCAGGTTATCCAAAAAATTAAGGACATAAAGGCTCACGGGATAATTTTGAAAATGTTAAATACTTGTTAAAAGTAAATTTTAACGGCTAAATTTTAAATATTATAATTTTACTCTTTTGAATAAAAAATTTAAAAATAATAAAATAAATTTTTTTAAAAATATCATTAAATAACAATTAAAATTAATAAATTAATAAAAACATTAAATATGTAAAAAATTTAAATTAAATATTAATAACACATTTTAAAAAATATAAAGATTCAAATTAAAAAATTAGAAAATTCCACCATTGCTATTGTCAACAATAGTTTCCAAAAACCTAAACTAGTTTGGTTGATGACTAGATTTGGTTATTCCAATTTTGACAATCATCTTCTTTATCAGAGATAATTGTAAATAGTCGAAAATTGTCAATCATATTTAAACCGGTTGTTTGCTTTTATCTTTAATAACAAAAACAACTAAATATGATCATCCTATTTTTGGCAACCACCTTTATCATCGAAGATTGTCCTAAATGGTCTAAAATTATCGATTGTGTTCAAATTAACCATTTGTGACTATGTTTTTTAACAAGAACGACTAGATTTAACCGTCTCCACTATCAAATATGATCAGATATGACTATCAATTAAATCAAATGTTTTTTCGATTATTTAATTAAGTTTTTTACAGTAATAATTGATTTTTTATTTAAAATTTTTATTAATATATTAATATTATTTTATATTTTTATTGTAAAATTTTTATTAAAAATATTTTAATCATTTTAAATAAAATATAATTGAAGTGAATAAAAAATTTATAAATAGGTATTTAATTTTTCAAAATTCGACAAATAAGACTGCACCGGTCAAAGAAACCATGGGTGAGATTAAGCATCATGGCCAAAAATTTAGTCACAGGTGAGACAGCCCAACTGGCAAAAATAAGGGAGAGTTGGAACACGCGCGGAACTAGAGCTTGGTGGTACACGTTAATAGTGGGAGGCTTTTTTATTGGATAGAATAGAATGAGCCAATGAGAAGAGAAAAGTAGTTTGTGTTCTTTGAGATGTTAATTATTGGATACGATGTGATACGGTACAGTCAAGTGCATTGTACTTAGAACGATCTCCATCATTCAAAATTCGCAATCTAATGGATATCACATAATTTGTAAAGCAAGAAGTTTTCTTTGACTTTTTTAGCCCTCTGCCAACCAAACGTCTTGCGTGCTGACTGTTTTGCAGAATCTTGTTAGTGACTGCATTTGATTCAAATTCACCTTCATGCAGGCCTCCTTCGCAGTCCTCTGGCGGCTACACGTTAGACCAGAAGAGATGTGACTGCATCAAGTGGCTTCTTAGTAATGGCAATTCAAAGTAGATGTAAATATGTATGCCCTAAGAAAATGGCCACTCCTCCAGCAATTCAGGGAGAATAAAATTCGTGTGAATGCGCTCCAATGCCTCCCTTGCAGTTGGGCGCCCCCGAAGGATTGATCTCGACCAAATTTCTGATGAAGTCCACATCAACTTAGCATCAAAAACTTGCAGTTGACGCTCCCAAGACGACTCCTCAGGAATTTTGTATTCGAGTTGTTCTGTCTCCTGGACACACAAGGCTAGGTATAAATTAATTTTGTGCAGTGAACTTCAACTAATCATTAATAGGACACGTGACGATTCCGGCCAAGCAACCTAATCTCATTGTTGCTGTAATTTGCCTATTCCAGCCATCAATCAGGCTAGAATCTGTAAGGCTATTATTCAGCAGGTGTCAATGGACAAAATGCAGCTCTTTTGTCACCGGAATCTGGCGAGATCGAAACCGTCATGGTTTCCAATCACATATTTTGGCAAGATTTCACATTTTCAATCATGGAAATTGCAATCCAATACAATCCTAACATGCAAAGAGCAGAGTTGTTCTTTAGGGCTCAGGCAACCATAAGCAACACAATTCTTGAGCCTTTCTTCCATGGCTCCCTCGTGCTGGTTGTTGTTATCAGAATCACAATATTCTGTCACTTGAGTCTCATTTTTGTCGTTCAATGTGGGCAATACTAAGTAGACACGGTTTATCGAAGTAATCAATACTCAATCCTTCTGACTGATCCAGATACCGCCAACGAATTTTCAAATTGTTTATCAGTATCTGAAGTCATGAGGAACTTATCCTCACTTGGACAGCTAAAGAAGTCAGGCCCTCCAATGCAGGGAGTCAAGAAGTACCCTTCGTCTTTCTCGTCATGCCAAAAGATATCATTTTGTATATCATGATCAGGCTAATCACGCGATGTGTCAAACTCAGATAAGCAATCAGATGATGCATCGGAATGACCCCGTTACACAGAAAGCCGTCCATTCGGGTTTGTGAAATCTGTCAAAGTTAAAAAAGAATAAGCGTGAATGAAAACTATAGCAGATACAGCAAGCAACCTTCCTGTAATGATAGAACACCATAGAAATAAACATGTAATGAAGTACGATTCTTTATACTCAAACTACAACTAATAAACTGCAACTTAAATCTTGATATTTAATTTATGAACTTACGACTAGGTACCTGAAGAACAAGCTCCGGTTGTGGAGGAACCCGGGCTTACAAACTCGTCAGAAGAAGAAACAAAACTTGATCTTGACGATCTTGCGTCGCCACCAATATCTTCTTCGACCTCATGTCGCCTAAGATTAGTCGGAATCCTTATCGGCGGCAGAACGGGGAACAGAAACTTCTCATAATCGAACGAACCCAAGTCACGTTTTTACACCATATCTTTTTTGAGAGCAGACTCAGCCTGCTTGAATCCATTCTTTTTCAAAAATTCTATCACAGCTTCGACGTCAGAGTTGGAACAAGCAGCTGCCATTGAAAGTTTGAAACAAACAACAACAACAATTCAAACCTAGACTGATGACGAGAGAGTAACTGTAACAGCAATAGATGAAAGAAAGAGTGGCTTCATCATGTGAATTACGTAAAGTGAAGGGCCTAAAATGGAATAAAATATGGAAAGTTTCAGTGTTGGCATTGCCATGCCTCAGTCTCTTCAATCTTCTGTAAAACTGAAACTTGCGGGGGATTGAAAATTTTTAAATTTTCAGTATATTTTTTAATAATTTTAAATATGGTAATTCCCCTAAAAAAAAAATAGATTTCATATTATAAATTATTAAAATTATAATATATTTTCAAAATATATGATAACAATTTTTAAAGTGATAAAGAGAATTATTTATTTGTTGTTGTTAAATTTAAAAAATAATGTTTTTATTCTAAATATATGTTTATTATAATATTTAGATAAAATTATATAAATACTTATTATTAAAATTAATTATTGATTTGTAAATATAGGTGAGAATATGAATTTTTTTCAAACTAAATAAATAAGATTTTGTCTTTTTAATATGAAAAATGATATATGCACAAAAAAAAGGTTTATCTACAATAGAAATAAAATAAATATAATTTTTAATAAATTAACAATATATAATTAACAATATAAAAATAAGTAAGTACAAAATAAAATGTCAATCTTAAGGTCAAACTAATTTTTATTTACTCAAATTAATCACCACAAAACCTTGCACAAGTGTGCCAGCAAGCACCTTTTATACACCACAAAATTCCTATGATCTGAAAACGATTTAAACAAACTACCAATTAAAACTTCCATTAATTTTACAAGCAACCCTCATAAACCCACAAAAAATTACATGGTAAGAAATATTTTAATAAATAATTCATTGTAAAAAACATGCATATTTGAAATTGATGATGCTTAATACTTTGTTTACATTTTTGAATTCAAATTGGGATGGGTAAGATTTCAAATAGGATTTTGAATATGAGATAATAGTTTTAAATACCTTTAAACTAATCCAATTTAAAACCTCCAAAACCAGTAAAATGAACCTCCCAAATGCGCCCTTAAGCGGAAAATAGTGTTTTGGCCAATTAAATAATTAAAGGCATGAGGTATTTTAGTTGTAAAGACTGGTACAGAATTTGAAAGATGGGGATGTAAAGTACTAAAAAATTAGATCGAGATAACAACTAATCTCCAATAATTAAAAAACAAAAGAAAATTTGGCACTTAGATTGACTTGTAATTTTCTGGTTTGACAGAAATGGAAGAAGAACGTCATAAACTATTGGAATGGGTTCGGTTAAAGGATATGGTGATGGACCCAGATGGGGGGGGTGGGGGGGCAGTCCAACCCAATTAAGCCAGTAAGTTGAATGGAAGAAACAAGAAGATAACAACAAAATCATTCATCATAAAACATTATTAATTGGAGATCAAGTCTATTAGACTTCCTATTTAGGCTAAAATCCAAGACAACACACCAAGTAGCCCACTAAGCCACCCACCACCCTGCATTTTCTTCTCTCTTTCTCTGCTTTCCCCAACTCTATAATTGCATCTTTACGTGGAAAAGAAAATCTTTTTCCACAGTTTGAGGATCACTTCAATTATATTTTCCCTTCTTTTGCTAGCTTTGAACACACATACATATAATGCTTATTCATACGCATCTCCTACCAGCGAATAGCGATGCCCACATCAAAACAATGACATGATTTGATATTACTTCTTGACTTTATTCATAAAGTCTTCAATTTTTCCCTTCTTTTTGGTGGGGGCAAGCCACACTCTACCCCTTTTGTGTGTCTACCAAATATGGTAGAAGAAATATTGCAAGTGGGAAGGGAAGGTGCTTCCACAATTATGTACATGAGGAGGAGGAGGAGGAGGAGGAGGAGTAGTAGTAGTTGGCTTTAGTGGTGGATTCTATATAGCTTCAACTTTGGCTTTAAAAAACATTTAGACTAGTATTTTTTAAAGTTTTTGATTAATTTCTTTCAAGGCCAATATCATATCAGTCGTCTTCCATTGAATTCCCAAGTGGGGTTTTGCTATTTCCAAATATTAAGCCAAGCTAGCCTTTGAAAGTTGATGGGTATTGGGGTCTTGTCTTGCTCCCTTTGTCTGCTTAATTGCTAGTCAAATTATTGTCTTGTCAACTAAGTAGGTCACCCATTTATGGAAATTGATTTAGGCCAGTGTCATACATAATGCAAAAGTTTATTCTCTTATAATAATTGTATCTGTTTACAGAAAATGTATACTATTATAAAATTGGACTTGAGATTTGACACTTAATTTCTTATTTAAGTTCCTCTGTAGAATTTCTTATTAATGGACAATGAAAGATCTTGTCGAATAATTATTCTTCTTTTTCCTCTTGTTGGTTAGCTACCTGGGCTTTTTGCATTTGACTAAAACCCTGTGTAACTCTGTAAGATTTGTCATCTATGCTTTTGTCTTTCAATCTTTTACAGTTGTACATTGACATATAATGACAAAACAAAATCTCCCTAGCTAGGCAGGAGCATCTTTAATCTTAAAAATTAAAAAGGGCCGGGCGGGTAAGAGTCATAGCAAGGATACAAACTCTATGTCTTTCATGTATAATCGTTTAATAACTTAAAATTTTATTTTTAATATTTTATCAATTATTTATATTAAACAATATTCAATAATAACTTCAATTAATTCATAAAAGATATGAATAGTCTTGGATTTACCTGGGTGTTCTATTTAACAGATCTTGAGCAATATAATAGACAAACTCCTGCTATTGAGTTCATTCAGGAAGCTTAGCACCCCTAATGGTTGGCTGATCTTGTTCTAGTCTTGAAGCCAAATGGAAAGTGGTGATGTGTACTAATTTTATTGGTCTCAATAAGGCATATGCTTAAAAGAAAATTTTCCACTCATGTAGACAAACCAACTGGTAGGTATGACCTTAAGGAAACTAGTAGCAAATTAGCAAGACTTTGGAAGTCTACATAGACAATATGGTTGTTAAGTCCAAAACCACATCGACGGTAAGGTTGAGAGAAAAAACTTCTTCAAACTCCATATTTGAGGAGCAACTGCTTTCTTGTAAGTTAAAAGGAAACTTCCACCCTCGCAACCTTAGAGGTGACATCATCAAGCACAATGACTTCAATGTCATTAGTAGCTTTACCTTGTAGTTGTCTTTACACCTCAATGGTTTTAGTATAACTTTGTGAAAGGGAGGAATAGTTGATGTTTGATAATGAGACCAAATAGTATAGACCATATTCTCCACCCTGTACGCTACTTTATTCATCGATCCTTTAAAGATGGTGACACGTTTCCTTCTGTTTCTCAGAGTCTTCCCTTAGGTTCTTGTTCTTACTCTAATTTTCTCCTTTAGAGGTGCTCTAGTTGTGACTTGACCATGTAAGCATCCCTTATGGCAACCTCATATTTTACAATCTTCCTTTTTGGCCTTTCCTCAAACTTCGCTACTTTTTTTTAAAGAAACCACTTCACCTTAATATCACATTTGTTGGTATTTTCTTATAGACAAAAATGACATTTAAATTTTAGGACAACAAAATACAAGTTTAAAAATATGAGAAAATCTCAATTTGAGATAAAAAAAAAAATATTATACATATAAAACAAACATAGGTAAATTTAAACCTGCTATTGGCGACTTTAATACCTAAATTTAGAATCTGATAAAGACATTCTTCTTTGTTAAATTAATAAGGCCCTACTTGTCCATACATAGGTTTCACAATGATGAGTCTTACAGGTACTAATCTATTACAATGGTAAGTATATAATGAAAGAAATTTAGTAAAATTTCTTTGTTGAGACAGAAAAATGTTTTTAGAGAGAAGAACTTTAATTTTGTTTTCCTCTATTCCAAAAGGTGGTTAAAGTTAAGAGAAAAAGTTGTACTTATATTATAACCCTAAGTCTCCTACTTAAATACTCTACCTTAAGTCTTTTATGATATTTGCATAATTGACCTAACTCTAATTAATTATGTTAAATAGATTTGATAATATTAATTAAGCTAACTACTTATTTGGATTTAATAATATTAATTAAGTTTAATAATTATTTAGGCTTATTTTTAAGTAGTTAACTCTTAAATTAGGGCTGGATTCGAATCGAACATGTTCGGGTTCGTTTTTTAGTTCGGCTCGAACGAGCCTGAAACGAGCCGAACGAATCCGAACACGAACACGAACACGAACTGCAATTTTAAAGTTCGGTTCGAACGAGCCCGAACACGAACTATGCGAACCGAACACGAACACGAACTATGCGAACCGAACACGAACACGAACCCGAACTTAAAATAATAATTTTTTACTTAAATTTTATTAATTATTTGTATTAATTATAATTTTTAATAAATATAAAAAAGAATTATACGAACCGAATACGAATACGAATATGAATACGAGCCGAATACGAACTTAATTATACGAACCGAACACGAATACGAACTCGAACTAAAAAGTTCGACGAACACGAATACGAATCCGAACCCGAACTAAAAAGTTCGACAAACACGAATACAAATCCGAATCTGAACAGTACGAAACGAGCCCAAACATGAACATGTTACTGTTCACGTTTGGTTCGGCTCGAATCCAGCCCTATCTTAAATATTTTAAACATAATTTTAGATATCAAAATTCACCAACTTTTGATAATTCACTCTATCTGTCAAACACCCCAATAAATTGAGTTGTAGCAATTACTCTTACATGTGTAACCCATAGGTTTCTAACATATACGTAATGAATAAAATTCATGATTAATCTCAATTACTCATTTATTTTATTCATAAACTATGAGTGATCTCTAACAAGACATCATAGTCATCTAATATACTAGAAATCATCATTAATTGAAGAAACTTTTCAATAATATGATTTTTTATGTAATCAAATCATTTTATCATTCTGATATGTTATCAAGGCTAAAATGTAAAAATAGTGTGTACCTTAGTTATTTTGACTTTTGTCTAGATCTTTAAGACGATGATCGAGTTTAATCAAATTTAAATTACGATCTAAATTCATATTATGGCTACAAATTTTATTAGTCATAGTTATTGGTCAACTGGCTTTATGAAACATTTTTCTCTCGTACTTGAAAGTGATAAATCCTTTATTGATCTATCATAATCTTGTTACACTTCTTGATATAATCACCAATCACCATTCTGATAACCTTGAAAAGAGTTACATTATGTCAATATCAAACTATATTGATCAATGTACAACATATTTCAGTGATTTCAAATCTAAGATTATATACATCACCGTCTATTAGATAATATATTTCACAGACACTAGAGTTATTATCTATGTAAAATCCTCTTATGGGGTGTGTTTGGTGGACATGCTTCCAGCATACACTCATGTGTTGCACTAGATCATCACCCAAAACCTCGACATGTGAGTTATATTGCTATCATTTGATAAGATCATTCAACACTATAATAGTCTTATTATATTATTTATACATTTGATTAAGATAATATTAAGGCTACAAAAGTTTATAAACCAACCACTTGATATAATTTGATCCCTCATCATGGTTCTATCAATCTAAGAACATTTATTTAGACATACATGTAAATCTATGTAATTACAAATAAAGAGTGTCATTAGAATATTCTAATGTGACTTTTCATTGATTTATATCATGAAAAATATTAGCTCTAGAACGTCAACTCTAACAACCTCCTTATGGCCTTAATTGTGGCCACAAGTGCAAGTTCATTTGTTTGAGATGACTTTATGTCATTCTTATATTGTGCCAACTCTCTTTCACCTTGTTTAACTCTTTCTCCTGTTCACTGCACTACGTTACCTCCTCTTTTCACAAAATTTCATCTGCTTCTACTTTCTCTCGACTTAGCCTTATCTCTCAGCACTCTTATTGTTATCCAAAAGAATAATGAAAATGTCATCATAAAGTAAGAGAGCATGTTGAGAATTTATAAAAGAGGAAAATTTAGTGCAACTCACAAGAATAGTTATAGAATAAGTAAATAAAGAGTAGGGTAATTATATGACTCATGTAGATAAACTGATGGAACTTTTACGAGCAGCCCAATTCCCTTAATTATAGCCAACATGACATTGGATTGCATTTCATAAGCAGATTGGTTATGAAAGTAATGCGAAGAGGTCACTGCTCTACGACTCACTCATCGAGAGTTTTACATCATTTAAATCACAATATCTTATTAGACTTGTTATAAAGGGTCGAACATAACCCTTCTTTACATATCATTCATAAATTTCCTAACTTTAACAAGTAAAGAACTTTGGCATATAAGCTATTTGGTTGACTCTTAAGAAGTTTCTTTCCTTTTATCCATGGATGATAATGATCTTTTATCTTCAACATTGTAACAAGTTAAGGAAAGGACATAAGTACATTCAATTTGCTCTAATATTGTAGAATGAGCATTGGTTCTTGTTACTAACGTAGACGTGAAAATGAAGACTTGATAACTTGACACAAAAGTTTTGGCCACCTTGACCAATGTAAGAGGTCCTCATGCCTTATTTGGATGGATTCATCTTAGTTTTTGTTTAAGAGTTTTTGAAAGATAGTGTTAAAGATGAAATGCTAATATTTTAAAATAGCAAGATCTAAAAGTCAAAGAACAAAGGGAATTGTTAACGTTTCTTCCAAGTATAACAATGTGAAAATGGTAAATTGATTTAAGAGACAATTTAGAGAAAAAGGTCTTCGAGCAAAAACTAATCCTCACCATTCATAAGACCTTATGACAACAATCCAATGGATGACATTGAAATTATCACATAACATATCTCTAAGCATTATGATGGTTGTACAATTGAAAGGATGTGTCTCAACTGATGTAAGGGGAAACTTTACTTACATATGCAAGCATAAACCCAATTCATCCATGTTTTCAAGAGAGAAATAAAGATATTGAAATTTTATTCATACTCCAAAAATTTGATGGTAGTTGTTATACATGTAGAACTCATCCCTTAATAATTGTACCTCAAGACAACATTAATTACCAAGTGCAAGACTTATAGATAATTTACACCATGAGCACTGTAGGACCCGCCGCCACGAGTACCCCTGCTGTGCTGAATAATAACAATATTTGGGGAGCTTTTATTAATCATCTGAAAATATGGGTACCCGCGACGGGAATCCTACGAAAATAAAATAACTGAAACTGTACAATGCTTTACATTTCTATACATGCGGAAGCTCATCTGAATATACATCATATATATATATATATACATCTGAAATATACAACTGTTCTGTACAAGGGCCCACTGGCCTACATCATATACATATACTGTACATCTGGATACGAAACATGTACAACAATGACCACACAGGTCCAAAACTGATATACACTGATCGAGGTGTGTGTGCATGCCTTCTCCGTCAGCCTCGATCCAACCGCTCCTCGAACCCAGCACGAACACCTGCAAAACTGGAAGAAGGAGGGGGGATGAGTGATAAAGATCACCCAGTAAGCGCTCCTTACTTCCCTCAATACCCAAGCAAGCACAACAATCACATAAACAAACACATACCTTGGCCTCGGCCCTAATCATACATCTATGCGCTTGCTGGAATCTGGAAACTGTTATCTGTATCTCATTCATTCATTATTATCATATGGATGCATGTCATGATGTGTATGTCATGTCATGCTAACTGAAAACTAGATGCATGCATCTGAATACCTCTCTCTGTACCCTCGGGTACCTGCTGTGCTGATCAGACTGGGTAATACAGGGATTCGGCATCCTGGCCATGTGGGTTAACCATTCTAGCTACCGGCTAGAAAGCTGAATCTGATATCTGCACTGCTACGATCTGACTGGTGTCAGAGAGCTGAAACTGAAATGCTGCTGAATCATCTGACTGGTGTCAGGAACTGAATCTGAAAACACTGCTCAGCGTTCTGACTGGTGTCAGAAGGCTGATTCCCACAGATGCCCCCTCGTATTCACCCTATACTCTTACCCGTACATCGGGTTCTGAATACTGCTGAATTCGGATCCCCTGATCCTCTCTGAAGCTACATGTAATGCCATGACATGCATATGCAGCTTATTAACTCATTACATGCTTATTTGATGCTTATCTGAAGCCATTAAATATTTATTCTGAATTCGCATGCTCAATTTCCCATTCAATAACATTTTTCTGAAATTCTGCTGATGCACGGGCGTGCATGAAATGTGCACGGGCGTGCACCCTGACGCACGGGACCGTGCACTGGTCGTGCGCCTGGTCGTGTAACTCTCGGGAATTTACTATTCATTGTCACTGAAATTGCCTATGCACGGGCGTGCGTAAGCGGACACACGGGCGTGCATGCACATTTTCTGGCCGTGCATGGGTCGTGCACACGGGCGTGCATCTGGAGAAACACAGGCTCACGGCCGTGCCATAATGGCGCACGGTCGTGCGTCTGGTTCTTCAACAAAGCACCGCTCGGAAAATGCACAAATGGCCAACCAAAACACATCCAATTGTAATCACACTTCAAACACATGTTATCCACATCCCAAATAACACAATTCAAACATCATATACCACATGCATCGATCATTCCACGATTTACCATGGAAATATCTTCTTTCTCTTTCTAAAGCCATACATACACACATGCAAGCTTCAAGGGTGGGAATCTATCAACCAAATCAACATGCAATCACATATAAACCTTCCACACATTCATCAGCATGCAATACCTTCATCCATGGCATCAACACTCATCAAACAAGCTAGGAAAACGCAAGAAGAAGTGAGGAACACTTACCTCTCTCCATGCTTTGAAACCAAGCTTCAAATCACTAATCTCTTGGCTCTCTAATCGGATTGGGAGCTAATGGCTGCTGAGTCTCCTCTCTAGGAACGGGAGGCACTGAAATGAAAGAGAGAATATGGCTAAAATGCAAACGGGTGAGTAAAGAAATGAACTTAACTCACGGCTCACTTAAATACTATGCCACGCACGGGCGTGCACCAATGATGCACGGTCGTGCACCAGGAAAAATAAGTATAACTTATTTCCCGCTCGCTCGCCTAATCGAATCCTTCCGAAAGGATTCCAACGGAAGCCACATGGCTTCGAAAACTTACCAACTCACCCTTGAACTCAACCAGACTCCCAATCTCTTTCTGAATTCGATTTCTAACCCCAAAATTCTACCCCTAAGGGCTTCCGGATCTAGGATGCTACAAGCACACAAATAACTCACATTTTCTAGACACATATAATTGCAAAATGCAAACACTCAAATTTCCACCTGGATGTAGCAAGAGGGATAATCTTCTCCAATCATGACCATGTGTTTGCTATTAAAAAAGGTATTCATATTATCAAAATAGTCAACAATGTATAACCATCACTATACCGATCAAGTTAGTTGTGCTACATTTAATGTAAAGTAGACATAACGTTTCAACGACACATTATATACAAGTTGATTAAATTAATCAAATAATATGTATTGCATACAAGTTGTGATGTTGCACCCAACTTTCTTTAATATGTAATGATCCTAACTACACACATATTTTCTTAATCGAATTAACATGCAAGCTTAGTGAAATTCCTAGCTACCACATACCCCTAGGTGATGACAACATCCTCTCTTGTTGAATATATAAACCAAAAAGAAAGCATAACAATTAACTTCTTTCTTGGCTTCGACTATAGCATTTCTTACAATCTCTTTCGCAAAAAAAAATTCTCCGAGACCAAAACAAAAGACATTCTCTTCTCTCCATAAATCTTTTGATAATTTATCATGATATCTTTGTGTAAATTTTATTAGAGAACATATTGTAAAAAGGAATAATAAACACTACAATAAACATAGGTTTCGTCCAATCAATTGCACCACTTTAAATTTTTTTTCTTTTACGATTTTATTGTTTTTGTTAATCACAAAGGCTTTCCCCGTCGCATTCTCATTACAATTCTTGTATCATAATTTTGAGTGATTGCGTTATTATATGGGTTCAATTTCACAAGTCAGCGGTGAGAATAAAAAATATTTATTAAATCATCACCGTATGGCCAGTTGAAAGACAATCCCAGTAATTTGGTTTGTGTATGTTTTGATAAAGTTTAGAAAGTTGAAAAGAAATAAAAATGAAATATTGGGTGAAGTCATATCGGATTGCCCTTTTAAGCGACAAGGTAGCACGTTCAGCCATGGTGGTGATCGCCATGTTGAACACATTCTTCAATCCCAACCTTTTCTTTTCTTCTTGTAATTAATAAGTTAACCTTAAATTAATATAATTTCAAGACGCAACCTATCACATAAAATTGATTGCCGTAAAAAAGTCCCTCTCTTTTGCCTTTCCTAATCCTTCATTTGTTCTTCCCCTTAATCCACCACTAATAAATCTCTCCATCGAATATCCCCGTCTCTTTATAACGTTCATAATTTGATTCCCTTTTACACATTCTAAAATTATGATCATTTTCCTTTAGATTTATAAAGCCATTAAAGATTGTGCCAATCCTTTTAGTTGCAGTAAAAGCATGGCATCTATCCTCTCAGTGCTGCTACTTAAAAGCTTTGGTGAATATTTTGCCACCAAAAGTCTAAACCAAACCAGGGAATCAAATTTTCATGCCTATCTTTGCGATAATCATAGTAAAAATGTATACAAAATTCGTTCTTAGCAGAATCTGATATATCCCATGTAAATTATCTCCGTTTTAGTAGAGAAAAATAATCTGCAAAGGAAATTATTGATCTTAAACTTGAAAAAATGGCATTTGCTGTACGATAAATATGCAGTCTAATCATCAATGAATGGAGATTAATGGAGAATGCCCACTAGGGCAAAAAGCAAAGCTTGAAAGAATTTCAGATATTATTAAAATGAAGAAGAAAATAAGTAAATCAAATATATATAATTTATGATACAATCCAAAAGCAAGAATAAAATTCATGCGCAACAGTACTCGATGGTCCCATATCTATTTAAATGAATACAAATATATTCAAGTCAAATCTCATCACTCTCTTTCTGAATAATTCATTCGTATTTTAATGGAGTTTACTGTTACGCAGTTTTCAACTGTAAACTGTAAAGTGAAAGGAATTCAGAATTTTTTCCCAGAAAAAAAAAAAATAAGTGATGACCCATCATACAGTTTCTGGTTCCCCAACGATCCAACCTTCCCATTTTAAACCTAATTTTCTTCATTAATTTCTTTCCTTTTTACTGCTACGGATTCATTTTATCTCAGCCTAACCTAACAATGAATTAAGATAAAGTAATTCGGAGATTCCGAAGCCGAGAAATCTTCCTTCTCTCTTCTGCTTGTTCTTCTTCTTCTGCTATCTCTATCACTTGTTTCCTTTCCACATTATGATTATTATTAAGAAGTGGTGGGTCAAGAATGTATGTCTCTTTGGGTGTGGAGAGAGTAACAAAATATATGCGAAAATGACGCTGGTTTAAGAGCACATCCAACATTTCTAAATTTAGTTCATTTCTTCTTATTTATATCTCTTTCGATCCAATTCCACGTATAGCACTCTGCGGATCCACACTCTGACACGTTATACCCTTTCTCTCCCTTCCATGATGCACTCAACTCACTCCCGAGTTACGTCTCTTTCGTTCAGACAGGAAACACGAAATTAATAAAATAATATAAGTTTTGACTGAATTAGTCAACTATTGACGAAGGGTATTCGAGTTGGGAATAATACGGGGAAAATTTTGTTTGGTATTTTGGGAAAAAAAAAAAAAAAGTGAAAACGTTGAAAAAGAGAACAAAACAACACGTCAAATCAAATCGAACGCCTTTTTTCTTTCTCTGGAGGGAGAGACGGAAAGAAACTTTAATGGAGGAAAGGCCCACCGCCACCTCCATTCGTTCTCTTTCTTTCTATTCTCTTCAAACTAATGAAATTTAGAAAGAGGAGATTATGATGATGATGATGATGGTTATGACTCGACTCGACTCACCTAATTCGACTCTGAATTTTTCCTTTTTTTTTAACTTCAATTTTTACTTTATTTCGTGATGATGAATGGTGTGTTTGTGGTGGTGGATATATGCGGTTATTCTCTTTCTCTCTGTCATTTTCAACCTTTACAATTTCAAGCTCTTTCCTTATCTTTCTCTTTTCAACTCGACCTGGTTTTTAGGCTTCCGTAACTCACCCATTTAACTCACAACAGTGTACACGTTGAAAGTTTCCAGAGGGTTGTAAGAAAAATATATTACTATTTTATTAATTTAAAAAACAAATGTTTGATTTGGTGTTGAATACATGTTTAACGGCTCTCATGTCTTGCATGCAAGGCAGCCATGCAGAGGAAAACCGGAACGGAAACTCGTGCCGGAGCTGAGTCGAACTCAGTTGAATTTAGAGATTTTTTGTTGCCTACGCAGAAAAATCAAAAAACACGTAAGCAGACAGTGACGCTGACTGTCAATGCAGCCCCACCCCCAACTCAGTGGTGAGTGGACACAGCATCTTCTTCTCTCTCAAAAAAGCATTTGATTGATGAATCCATACCATACCTCTCAACTCAACTCTCTGTTTCTCTCTCCCTCTGTGTATAAAAGATCTGAGATATATATATATATATACATATAGAGAGAGAGAGAGAGAGAGAACAGAATCTATACTCACCAGCGACCCCACCAGTCCCCCCACCTTCTTCCTCCCTCTTCAATAAATTATTAAATTTTCATGAACAAACTTACACTTTATGTCTTTATTCTCTCCCTTTCGAAATTTTCAATTTTCTTTTTAAAGCTTTAGCGTTAATTTTAATTTGGTTTTTTTTTTTTTTATGTTTGCCGGCGATGCCTACGCCGGTTAGTGTAGCGAGGCAATGCTTGACACCCGAAGCAGCACACGCTCTCGACGAGGCTGTTGCTGTGGCTCGCAGGAGAGGCCATGGACAGACGACGTCGCTTCATGCGGTTTCTGCTCTCCTTTCTTTCCCGTCCTCGATTCTACGCGAGGCCTGTGCGCGTGTCAGGAACGCCGCTTACTCGCCTCGTCTTCAGTTCAGGGCGCTCGACCTTTGTCTAAGTGTTTCTCTTGACCGTGTCTCGTCCACTCAGCTCAGCGACGACCCGCCTGTGTCGAACTCCCTTATGGCCGCAATTAAACGGTCGCAAGCCAACCAACGGAGGCAGCCTGATAATTTTAATCTGTATCACCAACTTTCGCAGTCCAATAACTCGTCTGTGGCCATCGTAAAAGTTGAGTTACAGCACTTGATTATTTCAATACTTGATGACCCGGTCGTCAGTCGGGTCTTCAGTGAAGCGGGATTTCGGAGCAACGAAATCAAGTACGCTATCTTGCGCCCTCTCACAACTCAGCTTTTTAAACTCTCTCGCTCCTCTAAAGCTCCGCCGCCAATTTTTTTATGTAACTACTTTACTGATAATTCGGATCCGGTTTCGGGTCGTAAGGGATTGGGTTACACGATTCCGGGTCATGGGGGATACTTAGATCATGGAGATGATAACTGTAGAAGGATTGGAGACGTGCTTTTGAAGAGAAAGAATCCTATGTTGGTGGGTGTGCATGCTTACGGTGCACTGCAGAGTTTCAATGAAAGCGTAGAGAGAAAACATAATAAGAATATTTTGCCTTCAGAATTATCTGGGTTGAATATAATTTCTATTGAAAGTGATATATCAAAATTTATTACAGAAACTACTGATAAGGGGAGTGTTAATGTGAGATTTGTGGAGGTGAGTTTGTTTATAGAGCAAAGTTTAGGACCTGGGGTGGTGGTTAATTATGGAGACTTGAAAGTATTTGTCAATGAAAACAGCAACGATAAAGGAACAAATGAAGCTGCACTGAGTCATGTTGTGGCTCAACTGACGAAGCTCTTGCATCTTCGTGGCGCTAAAGTTTGGTTGATTGGTGCCGCAGCTAACTATGAGACGTATTTGAAGTTTTTGAATAGCTTTCCATCGATTGAAAAGGACTGGGATTTGCATCTTTTGCCTATTGCTTCTTTGAAAGCTTCTTCAAAGGCTGAAACATTCCCCAAATCCAGGTGACTGGTGAATTTTTCATATTACTTTTGTTTTCATATGCTTGCTTTGCATACGTATTTTATTATTATTTAATGATAAAGGTTTTAGAGTTAATTTTTTATGAAAGAACACGAGAATTTTCCTTTGAAATCATTTTTTGTCACTTGGTTTGCCTAAGAATATCTTAATATAAGGTTAAATTACTTTTTTTGTGATTTGTAATAAACTAGGATTTCGCATGACTAAGTTTTGTCTGATTACATACAAGGCTACAAAGAAAAGGTTTAGTTTAATGAATTATTATAAGATTTAGAAATGATTTCTTCAGCCAGTGTTTATGTGAGCTTATGATCAGTTTCTTCTCTGATTTTGAGTTTCTTCAATTCTTTCTATAATTCTGTGTGCCTGTTTATATGTAATAGGGTCTCTTAGTTCTACGAATTTGCTATTAGATATCTTTTTCCTCTGTGCTTGAAGTTGCCGTTTGTGGTTTTTTGTTTTCCTCTCCATATTCCTTTTGATTCTCAGAGTTTGAAGGTCTAATTGCAGCTTGATGGAGTCATTCGTTCCTTTTGCTGGGCTCTTTTCTACACCTTCTGACTTCAAGAGCCCACTAAGTGGGGTATATCAATGTGCAACCCGGTGTCTTCAATGCAATGAGCGGTGCCAACAAGAAATGATTTCTTTGTCAAAAGAATTCAGTTCTTCAATAGCAGACCAGTGCCAATCTAGCTTGCCTTCTTGGTTACAGATGACAGAGACAGGCACAAACAAGGGACTGGATCGAAAGGTGTGTACCGCTTTAAAACCACCCTTGAACTCTAATTTGGGTTTTGGTTCTGTTTATTGGCAGGAAAAAGCTGGGGAAAAATCAAGAGATGTAATATAAATATCATTTTTCATGTTAAGCCACCGAAATCTAGACCGTGCTAGTCAAATTGATTTTAGTGAATAAAACCATAAGCTCACATGACTCTATGCCTCTGGGATGTAATCAGGATGGGTATCGTTTGTGAATATTCCTAAGATTTTGTTGGTTAACATACAAATTGGAGTAATTTTTAGAATCTTCGCAAAGTTTATGTAAAAATCAATTTGTCTCTCTTCAGTGCAGACCAAAGATGGTGGCACAGTGTTGAGTGCCAAAATTAGAGAGGTGCAAAAGAAATGGGATGACATATGCCAGCGTCTTCATCACAATCACCCATACCCTTCCTCCAACAGCTGTCAAGTGGGTTCTCAATTTCCCATGATTGTAGGCTTTCAGCTTCCTGAAGACAAAAAGGATAATGCTGATAACAGCAACAGCAATAGAAATGCCCTACCTTCTGATAAAAGTTGCATCAATGTGAATTCAGTTATTCCCATCGACTTAGAAAACGTTTCTGCTTCAAAAACGCTTTCTTCTCCTATGGTTTCCAAACATCAGAATGAGATTTTGGTCTCCACACTACAGCAAAAACCTTCAAAAGCAGATCTTGAGTCAGGTGGCTTCAGGTCTCCACGCAGTTTGTCCAATTCAAGTGTGGATGATAATAATCGAACATCTCCAACATCAGTGACTTCTGTGACCACTGTTTTAGGATTGGGAATGTGCTCTGCCCCTGCTAGAAACGAACCGAAGGAGCATACAGTACAAGATCATACAAAACTTTCTCGGGAGTTATCTGGTTGCTTTTCTGCAAATGTTGATTTTGTCAATAGGAGTACTTCTAATCATCTGGCCCAATCTTCATCCTCATCATGTCCTGACTGGCATCATCAATTTGATCTGAGTAATTACAAGAAGCTTGTTATTGCTCTCACCGAAAGCATTGGCTGGCAAGATGAAGCCATACATGTTATATGCCAAAATATAGTTCACTGGCAAGCACTAAATGAAAATCACCACGGAGCAAGTAAACGAGGGGTGTGGTTCAATTTTACAGGTCCTGATAGGAGCAATAAAAGGAAGATTGCTGTTGCCCTTGCCGAGATAATATACAGAAGCAAAGAAAATTTTATCTGTGTGGATCTGAGTTCCGAAGTTGGGGAGACTGATACGTGTGCAATCTTTGATTCTGAAGATGTGAGTGGTAACAGTATGAAGTTCAGAGGGAAAAATGGGGTTGATTATATTGCTGGGGAGTTATGCAAGAAACCCTTGTCCATTTTCTTTCTTGAAAATGTAGATAAGGCTGATCTGCAGGTTCAGATTGCTTTGTCTAAGGCTATACGAACAGGTAGATTTGTTGATTCAGATGGGAGAGAAATTTGCATCAAGAATACAATATTTGTGACTACATCAGCATTTACAAAGGATAGCAAGATGATCTCTTACACAAATGAGAGCATTAATTATTGTGAGGAAAGAATATTGAGAGCAAAGAGCTGGCAAATGCAGATCCTAATTGAACTTGCTCCAGGGAAAAGTTTTAGCCAAAAGTTTGCCACATCCAGTTCGAGCAAAGGCACAGTGTTTGTGAATAAGAGGAAACTGAAAGGCCAGAATGAGTATACGGAGCAGGATGATGTTTCTGAGATGGTCAAACGGGCTCATAGATCATCATCTAGGAATTTAGATTTGAATCTTCCAGCTGAAGAGATTGAACTGCAACACAATGATGATGGTAACACTGAGAATGACTCCTCTGGGAATTCCAAGCCCTGGTTGCAAGATATTTTTGATCAGGTTGAAACAGTGATTTTCAAGCCATTCAATTTTGATGCGCTTGCAGAGAAATTCTTAAATGACATAAACAAGAGTTTCCACATGATTGTTGGCTCCGAATGTTTGCTAGAAATTGATTCCAAAGTGATGGAGCAATTACTTGCAGCTGCATATCTATCGGATACAGTGAGTGTGGTAACAGATTGGTTGGAGAAAGTTCTTTGCAGGGGATTTGTAGAAGTTCAAATGAAGTACAACCTCAACACTCATTCCATTGTGAAGCTTGTTACTTGTAACGAATGTGTCCCGGAGGAGCCAACACCAGAAGTAGCAGAAGTTCGCCTTCCATCAAAAATTATTTTGAATTGATATCTTCCAAAAGCCTAGTGATACAGATAGAAGTATAATTTAGCAATCAGCTCTAGCAACCATTTGGAAGCTGTTAATCTAAGATTTTTTGGTTTTCTTGGTCAAGATAGGTTTGTGTATTATATGTAATCTATAGTCCTTGCTTGTGTGAAATCTGATTTGTCTTATGTCCTGAACACCAAAATCTTCTTCTTTTTGTCCTTGAATTTATAGATGTTTAAATGTTTATGCATTTCATTTAGGCTTGTATGATTTTACCAGAAAGCAATGAGGAGCCAGTAAAGTTGAGATTGTATTCTACCATTTTATCCACATCTTGCTCTCCTAAATTTCAGAGAAATCTCATCTTTTTGTAATATTTTCTAAGATTTCTGGTAACAGGGGCTTGATACCACGTTAATAAAAGGCCAAATACCATATTCCAACCCAAGGTTTCCTTAAACAACAAAATCTCACCCATAAAAGTTTAAAAAGTCAAATACCCATTCTTGATCAAAATCAAAGGGGTAATTTTATCTTTTTGAATAAATATTAAAAAATTGATTTTATAAAAATGATTAAAAATAAATTTGAAATAATAATAAAAATTAATAAATAAATAATAAATATTTAAAAAGCAGCTATCGCCGTTGGCAACTGTGGCCAACGTTAACCTCATCAGGTGGCTGAAAATGGCCACCTAATTCCATTGACGGCCTTGATGCTGGAGACAGTCAAAGATCTGGCAAAAACGATTATCTCTGTCATCTAAAATTGTTTAAAACTATCGGTGTCAAATATTCTGACCATTTTTAACTTTCTTCGATGATAGAAGTGATCAAATATGATCATCTTAGCCAAATCTTTGACGATTAGATCTAACCACCTCCGTCATCGAAGTGGTCAAATTCGAATATCAATGGAACCAAATAACTATTTATGACCACCTCGTGAGGTTAATATCAACTATCACTGTCGACAATAGTAATTACTTTTTAAATATATATTTTATTTTTTAAATATTTTTTAAATTTTTATTAATTTAATTATTTGAATATTATTTTAATTTAAATTTATTTTAATATTTTTAATATTAAAAATTATTTTAATATTAATATTATTGATTTTAATCGTGAGTATTTTAATCTTTTCAAAGACTAAGGGTGGGTATTTAGTTTTTCAAACTTCATGGGCGGAAGGGGACATTTGAGGAAACCTTGATGGGAATTTTGTCGTTAGGCCTAAATAAAATTATTAATTGTAATTTTGGCGGCGGAAAATATAGATTAAAATCGATCATCTAGATAGCCAACAATTTCACAACTCAAAATTTTTACGAAACAAAGGGTAAAATGATATAACTTTCCCAAATATATATATAATTTTTAGTTTGTTGCTTGTTATTTTCAAATTGTCAATCCAATTTTCATCGATTATCTGATCGAAAATTCTATTATTAACTTATCACATTTACCTTTCAATCCTTTAAGGCAAGTTTTTGATTCATTCCTTCATGTTTTCAATCGTATTCATCCGCTCTTTCACGTCATTATTGTCATCATATTTTATCATTGTTATTCATTTGTTTTTGATGTTTTAAGTCACATTTTAGCATAAAACTAAGAAAAATGTCAACTTTGTAATCGTTTTATGTAATTATCATAAAATATTGTGTTAATGTTAATTATTTAAATTTATGTTTAAGAGTTAGTGTTTTAGAATTCGTGATGAAAGGTACGGTTTTTGGGGTTGTTTGAGTGATTAAAGTTGTGCATCTCTTTGGAATTCATAAAGTTTGGGGTATATTTTAAGTAAATTAAATACATTTGAACAAGTTTAGGGTTTATATTATGCCGAAGGACTTAATCCCATCCGAAAATTTTCTAAATGATTTCTAAATAGTCATTGCATTCATCAACTTTTAGAAACCCAAATGCCCACCCCTAAAGCATTTTCCTTTTAATTATGTCAACATTTTTATGAAATAATCAAAATGCCCTCAATCAAAAAAATTATAATAAAATATAAAATTATAATTAAATAAATTTCAAAAATTAATAAAAATATTAAAATTGAAAAAAACCCAAAAACTGAATCAATTGGTCAGAAAAGTCATCTGATTCAATTGGTAGTCAAATTTGATCACCTCGTTTCTGACTATCTTCACTATTAACGATGATTAAAAACAATCAGTTTAAACAAGATTAACAATTTTTAATCATTTTTTGTCTTAATCTTCCATGGGTGTCGTCTTGTTTCCCTCTATGCCATCCCCCTAATAAACATGCTTTGACTTTGCCTTCCTCACAGGGGCATGGCTTAGATATTGTTTGTGCCTCCATAAATGGAACTTTATCTGAAGCCATAGCATGAAATCTTAGTTTTTTTTTTTTAATTTTTTTATTAGCTTAATAGGTTTATGTGAATAATTTTAGAGGTGTATATGAATATTTTAGATTTTTAGGGTGTGTTATGAAATTTATTGATACTAACATAAAATTAATGGCTTGCTTTTTTTTTTTTTTTTCACTTTTAAATGGTTACCCATAAGTATTTGAATAAATTTAGGATTTTTTTTATTATTGTATCCTAATGCCCACTTTGTAGAATTTGTCTGCAAGACTATGCATCTAGAAAAAAGAGATTCCCAATGAGTTTGGCTACAAAACCAGAGGAAGTCCTTGGGAAGTTCTTGAATGTTTACCATTTTAGAGCACAAATAATAGTTCTGGTTTTCGCTCAAAAGAAGGTGATTAATGAAACGATTACATTAAAACTTTTGAATCAAAGTTATTTGGACATAACGATGTCGATGTGGTCAAATTAACTATCTTATATGTTTTATTGTCAGGTTTAAGTATTCGAATGTATACAACTCAAGAAAATAATATATATTGATTTTATTACTTTAATTTAAACAATTATCTTTATTTGAATTTATTTTTTTCTAGCGATTTTGGATATGAGATTGAGAGATAGAGAAAAATGAAAATTACAATTGAAATATTTTAGGGTTTTTATTCTAAGTTAGGGATAAAGGAATAACTGTATTTAATTTAATTATTTGTATACAACTTAATTATTTGGGTGTATTGATTTAGTTCTTATATATTTAGCTAATTTCACAAGCCCTTGAAAATATGGTGATTTAAATTAAATAATTTTTTCACCTTGACATTTACCCCCTTTTATTGAAATTACTCAATGTTAAGATAGAGGCACTACTGAAAAGCCAAAAAAATATTTTTCATAACTTTTAATATTGATTAAAGATAAATAACACTCTGTCTATAAATTTTATTAAATATATTTTTACTATAACTTTATAAGAATAAATTTTAAAATATAAAACTATTATTGATGACGGTTGAAATCAATAATATTAATGTAATTTTAATTAGAATCATACCAAAATTGTGTAGTTTCAATCAGAGTCGCACTAAAACAATACTGTTCAATTAGAATCAAACTTTTGTTTTTGGCTAAAATAGAATCATTTTAATATGAATTTAGTTAGAATCACACTAAAATAATATTATTTTAATTAGAATCACACTAATATACTGCATATTTGATTGAATCGCACTGTTCTGATACTATTTTAATTTAATCACGTCATTTTCGTATAGTTCTAACCTTTAATTTAATTGTAATCAATGTAATTATGAATCTAGAACTAGTTATAGTTAAAATTAATATTTATAATTTTTTTTAAATTAAAGATAAAGGTATAAGTGATGCATTTTTAAGTTAGTATAAGAAAACTAAAATATTATTTTATTAAAAAATTATTAAATTAGTATTGTATTTGATTAAATTAACGTGTATTAAGTATTTATTTTGTATATTTTTTAAAATATACTTTGTGTTAATCAAATCAAATTATAAAATTAACTAATTAAATTAAAATTTTCAAGATTTCGTCTTACTGTTATTATATTTGTTTTTCTAAATTTTTTTATATTTTTATTATTTTAATTGAAAATATATGTATTTTTTTAAATAATTAAAGCTTACCATAATTAAACTGTAATTATTTGACTTAAACTTCCATGTCTAGCTAACTGTGTGTTTAAAATATAAATAGTTTATTCAAAATATAATTTTTTATTTGAGTGAATTCAATTTCCCACTCAAGGTTTATTCTTAAAGTACTTGTTAACCCATAAAAACTAACATTTTTTATTAAAAATAAAATAAAATTAATTTTTTATTCAAAATCAAACTTTATTAATGACAAAAAACAATATTAAAATATAAAATTATTATTTTATTATTTTTTTAATTTTTAAACATTATCATATAATTTTAAATTAATAAAAATTAAAAATAAACCATTCAAATATCTAAATTATATAAGAAAATACTTATTTATTTTTCGTTTCACCATCTTCCCCATCTTTTTCTCTTCGTATAGTTTAGATTGTCTTTGTCATATAATTATATATCAAAAATAAATTATAAGTTTTGAAAATATTATAGGATTTTTTAAACTTTTAGATTGTTATTAACAGTTAAAAAAAAATTTGGGTCTCTTGAAGATTTTTGGAATAATAGTTTATTGTTAATAAGTTTAAAAATGATAATTACATCCTAAAAAATCGAACAAATAATAAATATAAATATTATTTATAGCTGCTAAAATTATTAATAATTTAAAAATATTTGATAATTTAAAAAAGTTGTAGAGATTAATTTGTGTTTTTAAGTTTTTTTAAATATTAAAGTGTGATGCCTAAAATATTTAGAGTTAATTAAAACTAAGAGCAGAAAAGGGTTCTTAGACCAAACATTGGACGGGTTTATGTTAATTAGATTTTTAATTTATTTGTTGGAAAATCCGTGCCGGAGAGAAGCTTTTACAACCAAACAAAAGGATGAATAAAAACGAAATGCGGTGTTCTCAAATTGGACATAAAATAATCAGTTTCTCTTTGTATACATGACGTGATTTCGTAGCATTCGTGATGGACTTGATGCTAAACTTTGCAGCAATTTCTTCCATTTTAATAGATATTGTTAGATTATCGTTCCGAGTTCAGTTATGATGGTCTAAGCAGATCAAAATGGAGGAATAAGTATATTTAAGAATTTAAGTCTTGATTAAACTTCTAAATTTCAGTTTGGCTAATGTTAATGTTCGTGGAAGGTTTGAGATAGGGGTTATTTCCATACCAAAAACAACGGTCGTCATTGCGCTCTAGTTTCTGCAAGTTCTAGCACGGTAAGAGATCTTCAAGGACCTGAACTGTCGACGCTCCGGTCTTTTGTTTGTGCTCTCACTTCAGGTCCTTATGTTCACTCTCTTTAATTTTTAAACCTTAATTTTTAGATGAAACGGAAGCGTTTTTTGTTTGATCTTCCTTGGAACTTAACGGGTTTTCTTTCTTTTTGTTTGTTCGTGCTTAACATGTACGTTTTAATTTTATTGACGACAATTATTGTTTGAGATACTTAAGAAATTTATAATTAAGCTTTTTATAGTTTGTTGATTTTTGCAGAGAAGGAGAATTTATGTTTCTACGGACACCCTAGTGAATCATGGGATGTGGCAATGCCTGCTGATGAGGTGCCACCAGAGGTTCCAGCCAGCATTGGGCATAAAATTTTCAAGGGATGGGATGCAATGGAAAGAGTGGCTTTCTCTTGTTGCGGTTCATAACGAATTCTGGTTGCTTGCAGTGGCTTTCTACTCTGGTGCTCAATGAAAGGTACAATTTTTTCTCTACGTGCTGAGGATACTCAATGTCAGGGAAGCATTGTTGAAAACTAGAATAGTTATTGGTACTTGTTGGTGTAAATGCAATAGCACCTTTTTGGGCGAAGTTCAACAATGATATATTAAAAAATTCATTACTGTGATAGCCATGTCTTTGAATGTGTTAATTGCTTTACTTTTAGAGTTAGTTTTGCTGATAAAATTAAATATTATAACTGCCTCTAGGCTTTGAAAAGTTGTCACGGTATAAAGAGACAGCTAGCTCAATAATGCTCTACTGAAGTGTTTATGCCCTAATCAGTGCAAGATCTTCTAAAGAAGTTTTAGAATTTCAGCTACATTTCTGCTGTTTGTAAATATCTCTGGCAAACTTTCTCATCATGATAGGAGTTGCACTGAGTCCTTGACTTCCTGCTCATCCATGCACAATTGATACTGTATTCAAAGCCAACTCTAGTAAACTAAATGGACAGGGTTTTCCTTTTGAAATCACTGGAGACATCTATATACTATCTACTTGAAGCAGAATTAGTCAGTATCAGCTACCACGCATTCATAGAGTAGAATAGATTAACAATAAATGATCTCGGGTTTCCCCCCCTTCATCTGCAAAGAGTCATTTGTAGGTTTCAGCATATCCTCATTTCTTCCTGTTACTCTAATGGGAAATTGATCCTTTATGGCCAACTGAAATTGACATGATGTTTTGGAATATTCATGGAATATCGGACCCACATATGCCAAACATCTCCATGAATTTACCCCTTACCTGTTCCCAAATATCAGCTGCTAAATGCTGATTTTCTATGTAGTCAGCACAGCACTATCACCACTTGTTATAGAGAAACAAGTTCAATAGTGACACTTTGGATTCTAACCTAGTCATCTGACATGTCAGGGATCAGTTCCATTAGAACTTGTCTATAACTAATAGTCCTTTAATTTTTTTCAGCTTTAATATATATATACATATATATGACTTTGCAATTTCCATGCATGAAGGAAAAGGGGGAAAACAACCTTGTATGCACTGATGATCAAAATTAGCATGGTTTCTTTCTTTATGAAATTGCTCAATGTAACTTGTGCATTTATTTGAGTGTAATTTTCACATTGAAGTTCAAGCCCAATTAGCATCATTTAATAATGTGAACACATACAACTGTGCAGAAGAGGTTAACAAGCCTAAAGATTCTGAATCAATGAAAGATGTAATTTTCATGCTGTGACTTGGGTAGTGGCTGGACTAGCCCAAGATCGATGCTAAGATTGAGTGTTTACATTTAGGCCTGCACAATCTGACTAATTGTGGTTGACATATAGAAGTGTGAGACATTGAGCTTTGTCTGGATCAGTCAGCTGGTTCTCATATCATCTTATTCCAGTTTCCAATGACATTCTTTAGACAACCAAAAAGAATCTCTGTTGTAGGACATTGATGGAAGGTACTTGAGACACTTTCCAAGATCAGAATAGGGAAAGTAAAGATTTTCTAGCTTATGATTTAACAGTTATATTAAATGAAGCAAGAGGGGATTGGGAGAGAACCTTAAGTTTTTTTTTAAGACATTATTTATATTACCCTCATTTCACCATCAGAAAACGTTTTGCTGGATGCAAACTTGCAGGATAACTTATCAGTCACCACCATCCTTTGGCTTCTCAGATTGATTTGATTTACAAACACAAACAAACCTTAAATTAAAGATACATGACTAGTGAGTTGTTTGTATTTCTTTGTTATCCTGTCAGGTGCTTCTAGAGCTTGATGAAAATTCATTCACCCTAACATTTCGCTTACTTTACTTTTTCCTTCCATTCGTATTTTCAATTGTCTCTACAGATTGCTTTGGTGGAGGTAAACTTTTAAATGAAGTTATGTATAGGAATGCATGCACTTATTGAATTCTTATTTTTCGTCTAGCTAATTTAGATTGAGGGAGCTTCATCCATTGGTTTTGCATGTGTTTTAAAGAGCAAATATTGTGAACCTCCACCTATTTTCCCAACGAGCCTTCAATATTTATATTGATATCTATGTATATCTTGGACTATAAATCAGGTTTATGTTTTATCTGAACAGAAAGTGGCTATTTAGCTTAATAAACGATCTTCCAACCCTCTTTGAAGTTGTTACTTGCTGGAAGCCTTCAAGAGATAAACCAAGTGTGGAAAGTGGAAGCAAATCCAGGAACAGCTCCAAGGTCAAGATCTCACTAGTCCAGTCTGATAAAACCAATACAAATTTGATAAATTCAACTGTATGTTTTACGTTTCTTTCTCTTTTTGCTTGCACAATTTTGGGCTCATAACCTTCTCTCACATTGCAAAAATCAATTGATGGATTAGTGAGAAGCAACCCTAAGTTACTTGGGGATCATATAGAGGATGAAGATGATGTCCTTTTGCGAGGCTAGTCACTCCCCCTATCCACTATCAACAATATAATTGTCGAATTTGAAATATTAATAAGAAAAGTAGTGTGATTATATTTTTATCGTGTCTTTTTATTATTATTTGTGTCTCGTGTGTGTTTATTATATTTGAGTATGCCAACATTGCCTCTATATTATTTATAATTGATGTTGCTCTATTAAATCATGTGAAATTATATTTCGAATTGTCTAACCCTAATTATAGAATAACTATTCTATGCAAACTAATAAATTAATATAAGGCTTACTTGTTTAGAGAAATCTAAGACAAGTGTTACAGGGTATCATATTTGACGAGTTCAAACTTAGTCCCGTGACAGTTGGCTTGGGTCAAGTTACAACTCTGATAAGTTTTAGATAGGTTGTGACATTCATGAGTGGTGGTACCATAGAAAATGTATGAAGATAACACCAGCCAAAGCAGGAAGTATTTAGCAGTCTAAATTTCATTCCTGCTGCACAAACAAGGGAAGGCATTAGCAGTGACCGGGAAGCTGTCGGTGTCACAAACCTGGTAATTCTACTCAGTAATGTTGTATATAGTAAAGTCATGATATTTGATATATATATATATATAAAAAAAAAATCTTCCGTTCTGGGTTTCATATTGTCCTGTCTAATTTGTTGAGTTCGTCTCGGACTTTTGGCTACAGCATGCATAGGTATGGGCGCTGGCTCATGAATTAAATCTGGTAAGCTGGATTTCACAGTAGCTTAATTTAATTTCCTCGTGTTTCTGCATTTTGCTGTCAAATGGGCATAGGCATCTTTTCAGCTGTCGCTTGACTATATAAGAGACCAACTATGTGCTTATTCATTTGCTTAATTATTTGTGTGGGATGTTGAGAGATGTTGACTTGGAAAGCGTCTTATCGAGATTGCATATCACAAAGGCCCAGTTGACGTACGTAAGAGGTTACAGTGATAAAATGACAAGTGTTTTGTTTTTTTATTTACAGAATAGACAGTGAAAGCGATGGCTTACTTTACAAAATTAAAACGTGTTGATTTATGGCTGCACGTGGTGATTGACTTGATCTTTTTGACTGTGTTGTTTCTTGCCCAGTAATTTCCACCAGACCAGAATGATTTTTAGGAGGATTCGCGTTGGCAAGCTCGAGTGAAGATTTTTTACATGGCCAAACTTGAGTTTGGATTGGATTGGGTATGGAAGTATTTTTTTAAGATTTAAATTTAATTATAATTAAAAAATTATTAATTATTATTTTGTAATTTGAATAATTATAAAAAAAATAAAATAATAAATATTTATTTATAATAGGTGATGAAAGTTGTTATAATTCCTTTTTTAAAAGTTTTCAATTTGCAAAAATATTACATTAAAAGAATATGCTTTTACAATTTATTTAATCTATCAGACAACAAGTTTTCAACCCAAATTTAAAGCTTTCAGATAGAGAAAAGGAATTATAATAACTCAGATAGTTCATTATAAATAAATTTACTATTTTCATTCTCATCACAACTCAATTTTCTTTCATGTTATCTTTTTTTAAAATTTAAAAATTATTATAATTTTAAAAAATATATTTTTTTTTCCTCTTTAAATTTAAAAAAATTCATATGTTTAATTATTATCCGTTTTCATTAACATGAATATTGTTATGTGGAAGGATATGAATGTTATTTGGCCCTAACACCCTTTAATTTCTTTCCAAAATCATTATCCAAGCATCATCCATGTTCATCTCTTGTTCTTCCACTACCGCCACCATCATCATCTTCATCTCTTGTTGCTCCAATACCACCATCACTAGCTCCTTCTCAATATAAGCTTGTCCCTTCCCACCATCATAATTATTACCACCACAACATCGCCATCAGTTTACCTTGATAAATCTTTTTCTCACACCAACACTCTCTCACCTCTCCATCACACAACTTCACTCAACCCATCTCTTCAACATCCCAATCAATGTTATCAGATTTGACTACGAAATACTGACCTAATCTAACTCAAAATTCAAATCTTATTCATTCAAAATGTGGGTAAGTCAAGAAAAATAGTATTATATTTAGACGAGAGAATTTTATTAATAATCTTTGATACGATAAACACAATAATCAATTTTGAGAGAGAAATTCGACGAAGAGTCCCTCATTTAGAAGAGAGTGGAGAGTGGGTTAGTGGAATGAATTTTGACAAAAAGATAATAATAATAATAATAATAATAAAAACGAGGTAATCGTAAGAAAAATTGAATTTGGTTTTAAGAAAGAAAGAGTTTTGATTCATAGCAGTGAGTGAAGACTAGACCATGATAATAATGGTTACAAAATGTTGATAAATAATGGGTTAGCTAAATTAATTATTAAATTTAAAAGATAATAAATATTATTTTTGTCAAAGTTTGAAAGAAACCTAGCTCAACGACCCATGTAATGTTTAATTATTTATTAACAAATTTAAGGTATGATTAATTTATTTAAAAAGCTCAGGTAATGTGTCCTTGTCCTTGTCCTTGTCCAAGTGTGAACTAGTTATTGATACATTTGTTCGATGCAGTGCAACTTTAATTGAAATGGACATGCCATGATGCATAAAATATGTCCTCTTTCTTTACATAAAATTTTCGCACTTCGACTGGTCTTATTATTTTACGAGCTTTTTTTTTAATCATCGGTCAACATTTACCCGACCAATGACATCATATTTTCATGTTAAAATCCTGGTTTATAAAAAAATTAAAAAAAATAAAAACTTATTTTATATTGAGTTAATAAATTTGGCGGTGACTTGAAATTGTTCATCGTTCAGGTTTTTATGGCAAATCAGAGGCTTTTTTTTTTTTTTAAATTTTTTACATCATCAGGCATCACCCACCCGTGGTGGACCCTCACCCATGCTTCAAAGATGAAGATAATAAACAACCTTTCAAATTTCTAAAAATTCAAACCAACCAACCATACAAACTCTAGACTAAATGTTTCCACTAGACAATAACAAAGCAAAAATATTTGCGGGACCTCCGGTCCATCTTTATACATTAAGACTTTTTCGACTAATTATTTGTAGAACTTGAATCATCTATAAATGAGTTTGAATCATTTTACTCATGACTCAGTTAGTGTTGAATTAGATTTAGTTTAATTGTTGTTAAATTAAGATCAAATTTGAGTTTGTTTTTGTTAGGTTTAATAAATTAACGAATTTTCAATTCAATTTGAGTGTGATATCATAAAGCTTTAAAAAATTTTAATCTTACAATTACATCTCTAATAGAAAGGAATAATTAATAAATATATATTTTACAAGGTTTAATTATAATTTTTTTAGTTGAGTTCGAATTAGTTGTTTTTGTCTTGAGTTTGAACTTGAACGTCAAAGTATCAAGCTCGTTGAGCTTAAGCTCAAGTTTTGTATATACCTAATCAACACAAGCTTAGGTTTAACACTATCTGATTTGGTCCGATTGTAACTCTAATTTTAGATATCCTATTAAAAAAATGGAAATCATTATCAAATTTAGAACTTGTAAGAACAAGTTCATACCTGCACGATTCTTATTTTAGTTCCCAAGTACTGATTCTTTCCCACGATAATTTTTAAAAAATATTTTATATCAGTGTAAATTACTCCCCCCCCCCCCAAAGTTTAGCCTAAAAACCTTTTCACCCTTTAATAATATCAATAACACTTTCACACCCCAATTAAATTTTATTAATAAGAAAAAAAATTCAAGTAAAACACTAGCAACTTAAATTACCACAGCATCTCAAACTGTTTCACTTTCTTTAAACTACAATATCATACCATTTAAAAAAAAATTTAAAAAGATTGTATAACTTTATGTGCATTATTTAAAAAACACCCTCTTAATTTTCTTTTTTGTTTTTTACCCTTACTCCCTTCTTCGTTAACTCCCCCATGGGCCCTCGTCACCATTTTACTTTCTCAACGCTTTAAATTATCTCCTTTATAGTAACATCTTTTTCTTTCTTTGTTGTTACGAGTTTCAACTCTCCCATCATTTCTTTATGATTTGAATAATTAATAATAATTCAAATTATAATAGGAGAAAGGACGTAAAGGTCGAAGCCTATGATAATGATAAAATCATAGTTCTGGTAAAAGAGTGACACAAATTATTAGAGTTTTCAATGGAATATAATAATGGAATTGTATATTTTCAAGTCTACAAAAGAGTCAAATCATCAGGTTTTAAATTTCGAAAAATCTAAAGGGTGAAATTATTTATCTTTACAATATTTGTTCTTTTTTAATGAGAAATTGATTTTAGGCGAAAAAGTGTTATATATGTCATCAAGGGGTGAACAAGGGTTTTTAAGCAAACCTTGAGTGGGAAAAGGCAATTTACTTGTTATATTATTGAAGAAGGATTCAAGGCTTGGGTTTAAACGCATTACATTATATTGAATTGCCACAATTATTCTAATTTTACGAAGGTAATCCAAATTGGTAAGCTTTAAACATGCATAGCAACTCTATATCTGATCACTCAAGAAGTTAAAAATGCTTCGATTGTTACGGAGGCTATTAATTGGTTAAGCTTGATCTTAAAATTAAATTTAAGTTTGAGTTTGAAATTTTTATATTATTGAATTTAAATTTTAAGGGTGTTTAATTTATTAAATTCACAAACATACAAAATTTTAATTTAAAAATAATATTATTTTAATTAATGTATATTAAAATTAATTGGTCTATATATATTTTTATTTTTATTTTAAAAAATAAAACTAATTTTTACTCACCCTCGTGCAAACTGCCTGATGTAACATGTGTGGCCCACATATGGTGCATTGGGGTCCTTACACAAGATTCTCATTAGATCCCTAAATTTTAAGCTAATTACATGTGTCTCTTACACAAATTTTGATTACTCTAGACCCCTTAACCTTTGTTAAAGAGTTTGATATTAGACTGAAAAACCCCAAAAACAATATGGCAAATAACCTAGAGGGGGGTGAATAGGTTAATTAAAATTTATCAAGTTTAAAACGTTTTTCCTATTCTACCAAAACAAGCATTCAATTATATCAATACAATTAAGCACAAAATATAAATTCGACTAAGCAAATATAAATAAAGAGAGTAAAAGGAAAGAAATGCTCAGCCGATTTTAGAGTGGTTCGGAGCTTCTCCACGCCTCCTACGTCCACTACTCCAAGCAACCCCGCTTGAAGATTTTCCTTCCACTAACTTTAACCCAAAGTTACAATAGTTTTTTCAACAAGGGAATTTCGCCCTTAACACTAGTTTTGATACAAGGGATTGCGCCCTTAACTTAGTTTTAACAGGGATTACGCCCCAACACTAGTTTCACGGGATTGCGCCCAAGGGTTTGTGGAAATTATAATGATTTGCCTCACAAGACGGATTTACAATATGCTCTCAAGGTTTCTCTCTAAGGATTTACAAATGTAGTTTTTGTGAGAGAAGTTTGGAGAAGAATTAGAGAATGAAGAGTAGAAGTTTTAGGCCTGATTCTCTGACCCTTGTATCTTCAAATCAGCTCCAATTTATAGGAAATGGAAAATTCTAGCCGTTGCTGCTGATTTGAGAGCCGTTGGAGCCTTTCTGGAAAGTTACACGGGCGTGTCCTCTTGATGCACGGTCGTGCTTCCTTTTTCTGCACATTCCAACGGTCAATTTTGTGCAAGCACGGGCGTGCATATTTGCAACACACGGGCGTGTGTTAATTTTCTTCAGATGCCTCCAGATTCCAGAAGCTTGCACGGGTCCAGGCACGATCAGCGCACGGGAGACGCACGGCTGAATTTTTTCTTTGCACACGGGCGTGTAGAAAAATTTCTTCATGGCACATGGTCATGCGCCTCATGTGCATGGTCATGCACCCCATTCACACGGGCGTGTATTTCTATTACACGGCCGTGTAGAAAAATTTCTTCATGGCACATGGTCATGCGCCTCATGTGCATGGTCATGCACCTTTACATATGTCCGTGTACGTCCTGCGCATGGTCATGTGCCTTTTACACATGACCGTGTGCCTCATGTGCATGGTCATGTGCCTTATGCACATGGTCATGTGCCTTCTTTAAGCAAATCTGAATTGCAATAAAATATAACACGATTGTGCGGTCTGATTACACACGATCATGTATTAGATAATTTCTGCAAAAAATAAACCTTTTGATCCTTTTGATATATTCGATATATGCATAGATCAGTTAGATATTTTAACATATGTTTTGCATCAATTCAAAATCCACAAGGGTTCAACATAGACAAATATTAATTATTTAGTTAGTGATAAATATATATTTTTATTTACAATACCCAACATCAATCAGACCCTCTTTTTTGTTTTCTCTAAAATTATAATTATTTTAGGGGGATAAGATAAAACATTTGTGTCATTTCTGTATTTTGTTTTTTTTTTTTTTTTCTGTATTTGAATTGAATTAATATGAAGGTAAGAATAGGGTTCATTAGATTAATAAACAAAGTATTATTTATTAATTAATTATGCAAGTCCTGTATTTCCTATTGTTTACTATTAAATAATTCACATTTCTTGAAATCCATAATTGGTTTTATATATATATATTATATTTCTTTTAGGTTTAAATATTTTTGGTATAATCACAGGTGAATGAAATAATTCTCTCATGAGAAAGTTAAAATTATTTGAGAAATAAGTATTAAATTTGGAGAGATCATATATTTGAAATGAATTTAATTGGTTGAAATGTGTCAATTAATTTTGTTTTAAAAAAAAAAAAAAAACTTGATTAATTAATTAAAGGCCAAAGGACTTGTTCTCACCAAGGTTTTGCTCAAAAACAATTTCCACCCCTTAACCTTTCAAAACCCGAACACTCCTCTTTTAACTATTTTTCATCTAATTTTATTAATATTTTTACAAGATAACAAAAATATCTTTATTGAAAAGATTTATAATAGAAATATAAAACAATATTTAAATTTTAAATATATTTTATGACGTTTTATTTTTTAATATTTAAATAATATTTTATATTTGTATAAAATTTATTTTATTATTTTTATAATTTTTATTAAAATAATAATAATACCCTTATGATTATCAAAATTTAATTGTTAACCATTAAATTTAAATTTAACATTAACTTTGGTCAATGACTAGGTGTTTAAGTTTTTAAAAATCAATGGGAGGAAATTTATTAGTCTTTGAGCAAAACCTTGGGTGGAAATATGTCATTTGACCTTAATTAAAACTTGATCAAAAATTTTTTTAATAATAAATATTATCAAAAGTTCATTAGGCAACTAACATATGATGATTTATTGAATAATTGTTTAATAACTCATATTGAAAGACATGTATATATAAATATTGATAATGAAATTATCATACAATAATTTGGTAACATAAGAAAATAAAAGAATATTATATTAATATATATTTTTTTACAATTTATTAAGCTTTTTGATAGTATTATATATATATAGTGTCTTTTTAATCACCAATTATATAATTTAACTATGACCGAAAGGTTAGTTTCCACCCAAGGTTTGATGAAACGATAAAAACAAATTAACATAATTTGTTAACATATATAACAAGTGGGCAAAATTTTGGCTTTTACAAACTTAACGGGCGAAAACATGTAATTTCAATAAACCTTGGGTTCTGGTATAATTTCATAAATAGGTAGGAAATTTATTTTTTTTCAAATTTATGGATTGAAATTTCGTTATTTCAGCAAACATTGGGTGAGAGTAAGTCATTTGGCCTTTAATTACTTTTCTCGAGCCGAACCCATGAATCCCAAAAATAAATTATTCAAACTAGAATTTTTTTTTTCAAATTAAATATACATTTTATACGATTTTTCATATATAATAATTGTTATATGAAAATGGGTCAATGAAATAGTTTATAAAAGGCTAAAAGACAATTTCCGGCCCGTGTTAATTGAAACGAAAAAATTTTATCTGCTAAATTTGAACAAAGACCAAACTTTATTAATCTTTTAAAAGTTAATTATTAATTTTAAAGGTTAAAATATATTTATGTTATTTTATATAAATATTATAATAAAATATATATGAAGTATAAATGTCATTTATTTAAACTTAGTAAAGACAAATAAATAATTATATTTTGTTTTAAAAATTATCACATTCATTTATATATTTTAAAAATATTTTATAATTTTAATAGCATGTAATATATTATACACTCTCAAACTTTTTTCAAATTTCAAGGAACCCCTTTTAAAATTTTATAAAACATCACAAATGTTTTAAATTTTAAAAAAACCTCTAAAATTTTTTGAAATGCATATTTTACCTCAAACATATATTATTTTATTCAAATATTATAATAGAGATATATTTAAGATATATAAATTATTTTTTTAACTTATAGAGGTATATAGATTATTTTTTTTTTCTTATTTTAAAAATGATCAAATTCATCACTATGTTTTGAAAATATATTATAATTTTAATAGTTTATAATAAGATATTTATACCCCATAACTTATTATGTTTTTTAGGTGTAATTATTAGTTTTTAAAACTATTAAGAGACATATTGAAATTTTAAAAATTAAAAGTCACTCTTACGTTTTTTTCAATTATTAAAAATACTCCAAACTTTTTTCAACTATAAAAAAGCACCCCAATTTTTTAAAACTTCAAAAACACATAAAATTTTTTAAAAATTACAATTTAATCCAAATATATAATTAGTTATCATTAAATCCTATATATATTTATAGCAATAAATTTTTATTATTTTTAATTTTAATTAATATAAATTTAAGTAAAATATTTAATAAATTATTAAAAATAAAATATTATTTAATTTGAGAATATTTTTATTTTTTAATTTTATAAAAAATATAACAAAAATTTTAATAAACTAATAAAATTTTAATTTTTTCGGCCTTTGTAGTAATTTTCAAAAATTAAAGCAAAGAATATATATATATATATATATATATATATAGAGGAGAGAAAAAGGTCAAAAAGCAGTGGCCAAGAATATATATATAACAATGTGCCATTTGATTTTCTTTAGCCCATCCCCACCATTTGGAAATCAAGAAAAAAAAAATGATTCATATAATCACAGGCCAATCTTGTATTTATACTTTATTTTTGTTGAGTACTTTATTTATTATATCATGAATCATGCCCTGATTATAGGTGGATTTGCGACATGACAACCTTCTAATCATTGAGTTTTTGTTTGCTTAATAAAATTTTAGACCAAATCTGGGATTATAAAATTATTATTTAATAAATTTTGGAACTCATAATATAATCCCCATACCATGTACACATTATCTAAAATAATCAATAAAGGGAAAAGATTAAGAAAAAACAAAAAAACACTAAAGCTAATTAAATATTATTATATTAAATTATGAACATCATTTTGGAGATTCCATAGATTGTAATTGGGATTTGCCTCGAGGACCTCTCAATCTTATGAAAAGTCTATATTCATCAAATGTCATCGGAGAATACAATGCAGGTTTATTTGGTGTTACAAGTTCTTTTATTGGTCCAATCGGTATATCACTTTTCGGATTGTAAAAGAAAGCCAAAGACACTCGTTCTTTGTCTTGATTTACTATCACTCTGTGCTCCACACTTTTGTAATTTGCATTGCTTAGCACCTAATCAAAGATTAAAGCACATTAAATTTATTTATTATGCAAATTAACACTTAATTAGAAAAATTATGATGATTAACATTGTAAGTAAGATGTGGGTGTCATGAATTAGTTTTGCTATTTTTTCTATGCATAGTTTGGTAAAAGCAAAGTGGGTTCAAAGCTTTACCCTATACAACAGAGATAATTATGCACGTGCGTATTATTAGAAAATAATAACAGTAATAATGATAATAAAAAACGATAAATGATGATTAGAGGAGGAAAAATTAAGATTAAGGGATTCTTTTTCCCATGTTAGGGGTTAATTATTATTATTATAATCACCAAAGAAAATGAGCCCTCCATGTGCTTATGGTTGACTAATCTTGTCCTGACCAACCAAATTTTGTATATTAATGGGTAATTAAGAGATAATTAATGAATTAATAAATATTTACCTGAATTTGGTCACCAATGTTGACGATAAAAGCATGTTTAGCAGGCTTGACAGTGATCCAATTATCTCCTTTTCGGACCTGAAGACCCGGAACTTGATCATCGGGCAAGAGCATGGTCAGCCCTCCAGGATCCGAGTGAGAGGATAGGCCGAGAGTCAAGTCGGGCTGTGGACACTTGGGATAAAAGTTGACCCGTAAACAAGCTCCAATGTTTTCACCTCCGAATGCATTTTGAAGATGGTCTTCTCTTAATCCCAGGTCTAATGACAAAATCCTCGTTAGCCTCCCACATAAGTCTACCAAATCTTTGCAGTATTCATCAATCACCTGCCTGCAAATATTCATAATCCAATCCATAAAACAGGCGGCAGAGGACGGGACAGAAATAAACGACAATTTAATATTGAAGTACCTGCTGGAAGGCGGATAGGCAGGCCACTTGTTATAGTCTTTTAAATTCCAAGGTCGATAATGAAGAAAATAGTAATCACTCCAGTCAAGAATGGCTCCTTTTTCGACGCCCAAGCGGCTGCCGTAGCCTTCGTAAGTCTTGGGCGAATTTGCATAAGCTTGTTTAAGCTCCATGGGCGCATGAAAAAACTGGCGCCAAGTTTCACGAGCTTGGTCCATCAGTTGCGGGCGGACGCCATGGTTCAGAATTTGGAAGAATCCCCATTCACGACAAGCCATGGAAACTTGAGAAATGATTTGGGCTCGAACGTTTTCATCGTCTTGAAACAACCCGGCGAGATCAATGATTGGAATATTAACATTGTTGTTCATGTTATTCTCTGAGGAAAACGACGGCCTCTCAGATGAAGGCTTGATGTATCGCTCTGGAATTTCATTTAAGCCACGTTCGGATAGCGTTTGAACTCGTACGATTGGCTCTGGCCAGTCCTGCAACTTGTCCATGATGATGGTGTCGTTGAGAAGTGGATTCCAAGGTTGAATCTGTACGACGATGAAAAGGAAAGAAAAAAGAAGTTATAAAGATTAATATTAATATTAAATATCGATCGAGAGAGAAAGAAAGAAAGAAAGAAAGAGAAAGACTTTCTATGAGGTTCAAGGAAAGGCGTTGGCCGGTGGCAGTTAAAAGGGAAGGAAAGCAGTGGGCTGTCGAAACAACTGAAATAGACATTTCAAGACAACGTGAAAATAATGCTCTATTTTGCCATGACTTGGAAGTATTAAGGGGCATCGTTCTCGCTACTTCATATACCACCGAATAGGAAGGTGAAATCTATGAGGGTTCGGTAAACTTTCTGAGGTTTTACTGATACAGTAAAATATGTCTTTTCAAGAAACCTGGCTACCGCCACGTATCACTGAAAATGACTGGTTTTGTTTATTTATATATGGCCAAAACACTTAAACCCACCCAGGGTTTTTATACCTACAAGTCTTTCTCTTAAATTTTCAAAAAAACTAAACATTCACGTATTTATCAAAGTCAACCCTAAAAAAACTAAATTTTAAACCCTAAAAATTAATCATTAAATAATAACGCTTAAAAGAGATATATTTTCTCTTTTTGAATAAAAAAATTTTAAAAATAAAAAATAATGAAATTAATTTTATAAAAATATAAAAATAATATTTATAATAATAAAAAATTAATAAATATTGAAAACAATTGTCACCATCACCTGCGACTAAAGACTCATTCAAATGGTAAAAAATAACCACATGATAAGACGAATGAATCTGATTGTCTTGATGACAAAGACAGTTAGTTTTGATTGTTTTTGCCATCAAAGACAATTAAAAATAATAGATTTCAAATATATTAATCGTTTTCGATTATCTTTGATGGTGGAAACAACTAGATTTAGTTGTCTCCGTCATAAAAAATGCTAAACTCGATCGTCAACTATACCAAGTGACCATTTTCAACCGGTTCATTAGGTTTTTGATAATAGTGGCAACATTTTTCAATTGTTATTTTTAATAATATTATTTTATATTAAAATTGAATTTAATATTATATTAATCTTATTTTTTTTTGATAAAAACGTTTTAGTCATTTTATAAAATTGTTAACAAAATTGAAAAAAAAATAATTCAGCGTAATTGTTTGGTTTTGTAAAAATTAATGAGTGAGATTGGGCCGTGTAGAAAAAACCTTGGGTGGGATCAAGCATTTTCACCTTTATATAATAATAATAATATATTTTCGTGTTTATATAGGATTGAAAGGTGGGTTTTATAAAATAATAGTTTCTTAACTTCTTTCTTAATTTATTAATTAAGTTAAATTAAAAGGTGTTTATATTAATATTATTTTTTGATAAAAATATTTTATTTATTTCATAAAATTGTTAACAAAATTAAAAGAAAATTGATTCAGCGTAATTGTTTGGCTTTGTAAAAGTTAGTGAGTGAGATTTTCGATTTCGAAAAAACCTTGGGTGGGATTAAGGATTTTCACCTTTATATAATAATAATATATTTTCGTGTTTATATAGGATTGAAAGGTGCGTTTTATAAAATAATAGTTTCTTAACTTCTTTCTCAATTTATTTATTAAGTTAAATTTGGACGGTGGTAGCTTCGTCTGCAAATCTGGAAAGCCAAATGGCACGTTTCAACGTTCAGAATGGAGCCACGTCTTCTTTGCAATTTTAGTTCTAAATTGCGTGTGACAAATCCTGGGATGACTCAGTCTGCCGTGTGAGTCCCACTTACCTTTTTACAATATATTTTTTAGAGAAGAATGCATAAATAAAAAATTAAAAGAAATAATTTATTTAGCAATTCCCACATCTTTGAAGAAGAGATTCTAATTGGATAAGCTTTCAAGTATGAACACAAAAATATTAATTTTGATTAAAATTCCCCAATAATTTGAAATAAAATAAATTATATTGGACCTTCTTTGAAATGGGTTCTCAGGTAAGCCCATATATCAGTCTCTAACCGAAAACTGGAGCCTATTGAGGTTGAAATTTGGGCTCAAATACATGACCTGAGGCCCATCAGCTCAGCTCCTTAAACTTGCATTACAAAAATAGCTCCATGCAAAGCGAGTGCCATGAGAACTGGGAGCTAACATTATCCATTTAGTATAATTTTCAATTTAAACACGACTAGGTTTGACTGGTTATTTAAAAATTAAGTTTCCAAAAATCTCCTGAATATTTTAAAATATTTTCAAATTTGTTTTGGAATCCTTCCATATAAAATATCAAATGTATGATAAATTTTAAAATCAAGCTCAAATCCTTGCTGTTCATAGATATATGATATAATATTTACGTGTAATTTAACTTTAGGGACAAAAGTGACATTTTCTCTCCATAGTGGGAGGCTGAGTCAGGCTTATCCTGTCTGTCACCCACCTAAATGGAATAGAATGCGTTAAGCGTCGCTGGCGGGCTTGACTCGTTTACAGTTTGGATTCTTTCACACCGCAGTCCCCCACTCGCACTCCATCACACTCGCCCACCTTAAAATCATAAGATTTAAGAGAAGGTTCGATCATCCTGTAAAAACCGTAAGAATTGAAATTAAAATTAAAATTGGTCAATTCTTATGTTTTTGAAACGGAAATCAGAATTTATAATAACAGGTTTTGAAACTGGAGTTGATATCCCACCTTAAAACTAGATATTAAATAAATTGTTAATTCATCGTATATCAAATTATTTAAAAAATCATTTTATATTAAAATATAAAATGAAAAATTTTTTAAATCATTTAAAGAAAAACTCTACATTAAAATTATATTTATAATTTTTACATACAATAAATTATTTAAAAAATATTTACGAATTTAAAATCAGTAAATAATTAATTCATTACATATAAAAATATTACAAAAAAGTCTTAACTGAATATCAGAACCGAAGCTGAATCTATTAATTCTTGAAAAATATAGAATTAAAACCGGTATTATAAATATTGATTTTAGATTGAAATCGAAACTAAATTATTAAATAATTTATTAATTCTAATTCAGTTCAAATTTTCTGGTCATCCTTCAATGAAATTTTCCAGAGCACAGAAGTAATGAGAGTAACTGACGGACAGCAAAGCGCGCGTGTGATAAAAAGTAGTGTCACAATCACACGTGTCTGGCAAGCCAATAAACCGGTTAGATATAGGAGAAGAGAGATCTGAAAGGAATTTAAAAATATTTCATTTAAATTTCATTTTCATTTGAGTTTCTTTCGAGTGAGGCAACCAAACCAACCATGAAGCAACTAAACCTGTTAAAGCGGTGGCCCACCCTTTGAAGTGTTGACTTTGACCAAAGGAGGAAGCAGAGACGAAGAAGAAAAGTCTTCTTTTTCCTCTCCCTCCTTCCCTTCCAAGAAACACATAAAACCCCTTCTCCTGCTGCTTTCATCTGCAACTCGTTCCTCAACAGAGTTCTCTTCTTCCTATTTCACACTCTAAACTAAATTAATACTATAACAAAAGCCTCTTCTTCTTATATACTTAAAGTCACAAGTCTTCATAGGTATGTTTCTCTTCTGCCAAAATCAGACATATCTTTTAGCTTTTGATTTCTTCAAACTCTTTAAGTTTTGGTTTCTGGGTTCTTTTTTTGGTGGATTTTTTAGTTGAATTTTTTATTTTTAGGATCTGGGTGGCTTCTGTTGACGAATTCTTCAATGTCGTTAGTTTTTTTTTATTGTTATTATTTTTACTTTGTTTCTTTAAAATTTACGAAGGAATTAGTTTTTGAGGACCAAGTCTATGGGTTGGAGTATGACTAATATTTAGTAATTGCTTGATTTTTTTATACTATCTGAATCTATGAGATAATTGAGGTATATAAAATGATTTAGAAAAATATTTGGTTTTATGATACAAAGAGACTTGGTTAGGTGAGACTTGATAAGTCCAACTGTCCAAGTAATACAATTTCAGGTTTTTTCCTTGAACTTTCTCAGCAACCAAACAGAACTGCGTGTATGGCATACATCTATATTTTACCATATTGTTTGAATTGAGCAGCTTATTGATTTTTATTTTGTTTATAATTATTATGCAGGACTTGCGTATGTGCAGTAGTTCTAACAGTAAACTTTGCTGCACCTCAAATTTTCTCATGGAGAGTGAATTCCTCAAGCAAAAGGATGTTGACTTGTACACCAAGTCCTCACTTTTGCTCGAGTTGTCAGCTTCTGATGATCTCGCTGCCTTCAAGAATGAAATAGAAGTGAGAGGTTCTGATGTTGATGAGGCAAGCTTCTGGTATGGTAGAAAATTTGGGTTAAAAAAAATGGGGTTCGAAGAAAGGACCCCACTTATGATTGCTGCCATGTTCGGAAGTATTGAGGTTTTGAAGTATATCATTGGAACTGGCAAGGTTGATGTTAATAGAGCCTGTGGTTCTGATGGAATCACTGCCCTTCACTGTGCTGTCGCAGGTGGTGCCCACACGGTGGTTGAGATTGTCAAGCTCTTGCTGGATGCCTCTGCTGATGCTGATTGTGTTGATGTTTGTGGGAATAAACCAATGGATTTTGTTGCTCTAGCTTTGAAGTCACTGCGCAAATCAAGAAGAAGGGCAGTAGAGTTATTGTTGAAAGGTGATCAAACTGTTTTTGAAGAGGAAGAATTGGAGAAGATCACAATGCCACAGTTATCCAAAGAAGGAGCTGAGAAGAAAGAGTATCCTGTTGATATATCTTTGCCTGATATAAATAATGGTATTTATGGAACTGATGAGTTTAGAATGTATACTTTTAAGGTGAAGCCTTGCTCAAGGGCTTATTCACATGATTGGACAGAGTGCCCATTTGTTCATCCAGGTGAGAATGCAAGGAGAAGAGACCCTAAGAAGTACCCTTATAGTTGTGTCCCTTGCCCTGAGTTCCGCAAGGGATCATGTCCAAAGGCAGATGGCTGTGAGTATGCACATGGTGTTTTTGAGTCCTGGCTACATCCTGCCCAGTACAGAACCCGGCTTTGCAAGGATGAGATTGGGTGCAACCGCAAAGTTTGTTTCTTTGCACACAAGCCTGAAGAATTGCGCCCTGTCTATGCATCCACTGGTTCAGCTATGCCTTCTCCGAGCTCTATTTCAGTCAGTGCAGTTGACATGGCAACTATGAGTCCATTGTCACTTTGTTCAGCTTCTCTACCATTGCCTACTAGTTCAACTCCTCCAATGTCTCCGTTGGCCACTGGTTTGTCTCCAAAGAGTGGGAACTTGTGGCAGAACAAAATTAATCTCACCCCACCAACCTTGCAGTTGCCTGGTAGCCGGCTGAAGACTGCTTTTAGTGCAAGGGATTTTGAGTTGGAGATGGAATTGTTTGGTCTAGAGAACCATGTCAGCAATTTGCGGCAACAACAATTAGGGGAGGAGATATCGAGTCTCTCCTCACCATCTTGTTGGAGCAAGGAATACACTAGGATTGGGGATTTGAAGCGTAACCTTGATGATTCTTTTGAATCTCTTGATCTTTTGCGGGGAGTTTCAACCCAGTTAAAGTCACCAACTGGACTTCAAATTCTCCAAAACATGAGCCAACTTCGTGCAAGCTATCCAGCTACTACCCTTTCACCTTCTCCAGTGAGGAAACCGTCAACATTGGCTTACGATTCATCTGTAATGAATTCAAGGTCCTCTGCCTTTGGAAAGCGAAGTCAGAGCTTTGTTGACCGTCGAGCAGTGACCAGCTGTGCTGGCCTTACAGCCCCTTCTAACCCTGCATCTCTGAAGATCTCTAATCTATCAGATTGGGGCTCCCCTGATGGGAAATTGGATTGGGGAATTCAAGGACATGACTTGAGTAAGCTTAAGAAGTCTGCATCATTTGGGTTTCGTAACAACAATCTAACAACAAAATCAGCAACTGCAGCAACAGGCTCGACGCCATCATCAAATGTCGATGAGCCTGATGTATCGTGGGTTAATTCCCTGGTGAGAGATGTTCCTCCAGTAGGAACTTGAGTATTTGGCGCCCAGAGGCAGCAATTGTACATAGAACAGGAGCAGATGGCGGCGTAATGAACATTAATTTGCTCCTACTTTATTTCTAACTGAATTGAGATTCTTTTGTATTCTTAGTTGTGTTCCACGATTGTTGTTGAAGTTTAGGAAGGACGAACATGAATGGGCCACTGCTCATTTCATTCATAGATTAGTCCAGCAAGATGGAAGAAGGGAATTTAAATTATTTATTATTTTCGCACTCCTCAGGAAGATTAATTTGTATGTTTATTGGCAAAGGAATGAGCCGTCGATGGTTACTGTCATCTTACTTAAATATATATTGATTTCTTTTCCATACTTGTCTCAGTTCTTCTCTTGAATCTGATCTTCCATATCTTGATATGATTTAGTATCCTTTCTTGGCCTATGCTTATGTCTCTTCCTTCTGAAACGTCTCCCAACAGAGAAGTGGCACTTTAAACTGAATAGAAACCCTTCTATACGAAGAGAATATTATCAATTTAAGTCGATCAACAATTATTTCAAATGGGTATCTCTGTGGCAATTAGCTGGATCCTTCAGTTTGAAAAGAAAGTGGGCAATTATACTGGTTGAAAAAAACGCAATAATTGTGCTCATGGAAAGCCGAATGCTATAGACTTTCCTGGAATTTGAGATGACGAAACTGGAAAATTTTTCAAAATGACGTGTGGGGTCTCATCTTTTAGGTGTTTTCGGGATTTTCTTGGTCTCTCAGAATGACAAAAGTCCTGTGTTTCTGTTTCTAACTGACCGCCACGACAGTAATTTGCCAAATTCTCATCCCTATTTTTACAACCACAAAAGATGCTTCATAAATGTTGCCACCGAAGGGGCATCATAATTAATAAATCTTAATTCTGGTAAATATAGATTAAAAGAGTCAATTTGGTCAAGTCAAAAATATAAGGCATTCAAACTAAAGAATTAGCAGTCCTCTTATTATATAATTTATGAATAATTATTTGGTTAATCACATAGAAAATGATTGGGAAAGAGAGTATACAGTCAGTCAACAAAAAAGTCCATCTATTTTGACCAAAATGAACCCCGCATTGAATTTGATTCTAATAAAATTGATCCAAGTATTCTACAAATCCTTCGAAAAAGTTGAAATAAATGTGTGTTAAAAAAAAAAAAAGGAATTGGGCTATTATGGGCTTTTATTTTGGACCTGTAAAAGGCCCAGAGTGATTCTAAATGCACTCAATCATTTTCTAAATAGACCAACCCCAAGGCCAAAAAATTGGAAGTGTTACTCATCAGCCTTCGAAACCTGAGCTCCTCTGTTTGTTTATGCAGGGAGCTGATAAATATGTCAGCAGGTATGATGCAGGCAAACTGTTCGGTGAATTTCCCAGGAAGAAAATGTTTATTTGTTTTGCATTCATGATTTTGTATTTCTCTTCATTGATGCCAATTCTTTATCATAATGAAGGGGATTCTTTTTTTTTTTTCATCAGGATTGAGTCTTGGTGGCCTTTTTCAGCCCAAAATTTTTAGCTTGCACACCAGGCAGATCCAAGGTAATGTTAAACTTGTTTTTAATCGTGGATTGTTGTTTTAAAAAATCATTAATCACGTTAAGATTGCGTAATTGTAGGCATAAGGAGAGGAAACTTTTGCTTGGGGAGAAAGGGGTTGTTTGTGAAAAATAAGATTACTTGCAGTTCTTCCCAGAAGGATAATAAATTTTCTAATGAGGAGCATGGAAAGAATGTACCTTTGGTTAAGATGTGTGGAATTACGTCAGCTAAAGATGCTGCTATGGCAGCAGAAGCTGGTGCTAATTTTATTGGAATGATTATTTGGCCAAACTCCAAGCGTTCAGTTTCACTTGCAGTTGCTAAGGAGATTTCAAAAGTTGCAAGAGAATATGGGGCAGAGCCTGTTGGTGTGTTTGTAGATGATGATGCAGAGACGATATTAAGAGCTGCTGACTCGGCAAAGCTTGATTTTGTGCAGGTGTATATCTGTTTCTTGTCTCGAATTACTTTAATGTGGCATTGTATAATACATAATTGTGTTATTTTTTGAGGTTTTGCAGCTTCATGGAGATGGTTCTCGAGCAGCATTTCCAGAATTAGTGAAAGAAAACCGAATAATTTATGTTCTTCATGCAAACGAAAATGGAGACCTTCTAAACCAGATTTCTGACACAGAGTGTTCTTTGGTTGATTGGGTTCTCGTGGATAGTGCAAAGGGTGGCAGGTAAATAGGAAAAAAAATTTCATACATTTCAATTGTGGAAGCATATGTTGTATGTCTTGCAGTTGAGGTAGGAATTGCCACATAAATTTTGCTTATGTCAATTCGAGCACAGTATCATTTTGCAATCATTAGGGTTCCACTCTATTTTTTATTAGATAGTAGTCAATGATATTTTAATCAATGTTTAGAAAATACATAGGTTGTTATGGGACATGATGATCTGAATTCAGTAGTTACTTGATGCTCCTGTTTTAGTTGCTTTTCTCCAAACCTTAGCCAAAAGCAGGGTTTCCCTAATAAAAGAATAAATTTTATGTTTTAAAAGAATTTAAACATACAATAACAAAGTGTCTAATTAGTAAGTTTGATTTATTTGGATCATAGATTGGCCAAATTTTACCTTCTTCCAAACAAATCTTATTGTTGCATGCTAACTTTTTTAATCATTTGAAGGATTAAATTCTTAGCTTGTAAATATATCTTTAAGAGTTGATGTTTCACCTATACTTGGCAGTGCAGGAAAATTTTTAGGTTCATACTTCAACCTGCATTTGAACTTGTGAGCTTCTTTTGATATTGTAACTCTGTCTGCAGTGGCAAAGGATTTAACTGGACCCAGTTTACTTTACCAGCAATTAGAAGCAAAAATGGGTGGCTTTTGGCCGGAGGGATCAATCCTGAGAATGTTTTTAAAGCTCTTTCCACCCTTAAGCCTACTGGGATTGATGTTAGTAGTGGCATCTGTGGCGCAGATGGTATTAAGAAGGATCAGTCGCGGATATCTTCTTTCATGAGTGCAGTACATTCTGTGCACTACTTGATTGAAGAAGAGAAAAGCAAAAACTAATAAACTTCATGTCTATGAACAACTGCTTAAATTGTTATATAGGCATAAATATATTTTTCTTGGTGTACATTACTTACTGAATAAAAGGGTATGATGTTAGAGATATCAAACAGATTGTTTTTATCACTTATATCAAACAGATTGTTTTTATCACTTACTTTAGAATAAATAAAACTAGATTATTTGATAATGTTATATCAAGTCATTTGATCTTGTTCGATTTGATCTTTTGAAGTAATGAATATGTAAGCTACTTGAACTGCAGATGTCTACCTGTGGAATTTTGTTTTCCCCTTCTCATAAGCGATACTATATAAGCATTGTTTAAACATCCTTATCGAACAGGCATGTCCATTACAGCGAAAGAGTAGGATAACTTTTCTTATTAAACAACAGAGACATGTTCATTGCATCGAAAGAGGAAAATGACATCGGTTTGTTGTTACAGATTCTGAATAATTAGGCCGTATTTTAGATTCATGCATTTCTGAGTGGTTTCATCAGGCTTGACGGCAGCCTTTCTTCAAAGGTCTGTATTTTTTTTATGCAATCTTCATATATTTTATTGGAGGCGTGCAAAAATAGTCAATGCTACTAAAAACGACAGAGAATGGCACCAGAAAGCTTTTGTTGGGACCTGGGGCTGCTATAATGACCATCTTAGCCCAATGGTATAAGTGTAATGCAGTGACATACAAACGAAAATACAGCGTTTAGACAAACCAATCTACACAATTTCTCATCTGCAATTGCAGATTTTTATTTCACTGATACGTCTCAGGGAAAAACCCTTTCTGCCCATGTGACAACGTAATATGATACAACCATTCACGAGGCCTGTTCTCTAATAATACATCAGGAAGAAAACAAATTTGGGGCAGAATGGCTCTCTATATGTGGTGATACACAGAGAGAACCATCCGAAGTTAAATAGCATGTTACAATAAATCAATTGCTTTATACGCTTGAATGCTTGAAATAATTCAGCTAGGATTTCAATCTTGTTTCTTTGACCCATGTAATTTAGGGTCCGTTTTATAATAGACAACATCCCCAGTGTCACTAACATAGTGATCCCGTTTTAAGCTTCTCATGAGGCTTCCCAATAAGTGAAACGGCAGAGGTCCAGATTTCTTTGGCTCTCTGTAGTACTTCCCAAGCACAGGTTTTGCTGCTTCAGTCTGCAAAAATCATATATAAAACATTTTAATCAAATCAGAATGGAGAGCAAAACCATCAAGAAAATCAGTATATAATAGCATAGATATGCTTACTGCTTCTATCAAGTGGTAATGTGGGATTTGAGGGAAGAGATGATGAATCACATGGGTCCCAATATCATGGTGAATGTTATTAATCCAGCCATAATCTTGATCAACTGTTGTAAGCCCTCCTCTCAGATAACTCCATTCCTATTTTATTGAACACAGAACTAAGATCAGCTACACCAATAAATTGTTAAACACTAGATAGATGAAACAGTTATATCTCTTGGAATGATCATCAGAGAAGACAGGAATACAGTATCATACATTTCCGCGATACCAAGGAAGCTTGCCGTCGTGGCCATGGTGATGTAGATAAGTTACTAAATCCAACCACATGACAAATATCTGCATTTATGTGACAAGTCAGTATCTGGCATATGAAGCTTGTATTCTACGCAACAAGATAGAATTATAAAAACAGTTTAGCACAAAGAAATTGAACGTACCGAGTATGGAATGAAGTAGAGCTTAAGCATCTGGAGAGGACCCATGGTGAAGGATAAACCAATGAGCAGTGCAGCCATTGCTGTCCAACAAGCAGTGGAAGTGATGATATCTTTCCGTTCACTTGGTGCAAACAAATCACTTTCTGGATGAAAATGAGACCCTTTCTTTCCAGGACTTCTAGCCCACTGTAATTGAAACCAGCATCACATTATAACACAAGCTATCAGAATTCAAAACACTAATTAGCAGTTGACATAATGGTTCAAAGCAGTTAAGAATTAAACAAAAGGCATACCAGATAGAAAGGGTAAGCAAGCATAGGAAAAGGCAAGGTGAACCTCAATATTCTTGTTGCATCATCCAAACTCCTGTAAATTTTCTCAGACAACTACAAAAAAAAAAAAAAAAAAAACAAACAAACAAACATAGAAATTAGATTCAGCTGTTCGCATGTTTGAAAAGAGAAATCAAACTGGTCCCCTAAAGTTAGAATAGAACACTTACCGGATGCCATGATTCATCGTTTTCGACGTGGCCATGGTTCTGATGATGAGTTCTATGACTAATTCTCCTGCAGAAACCAAAAATTTGTGTTTTTATTAAATTGACTGCCGATCATGTTTTATGGAAAGAAACCTATTTAATAAATTTAGCAGAAAGCTGGGTTCTTCGGAAACTGACCATCCATGATAAGGAACGAGAATTGAAGAATGGAGGAGATGACCCACAACACTGTTCAGTTTTGGGTTGTTTGAGAAACTCCCATGACCACTGCAAAATCAAGACCAACCACAATTTTTTTGTTACGCAGAGAACTATGAATCAATAATTCAATGGCACTGAAACATAAGAAAAAGAATTGCAGGATTACCAATCATGGCCAAGAACAAAGAGAGCCCAGAACATTGTTCCTTGAGCAATCCAATAAAGAGGCCAAACAACCCAATTATTGAAGTAAGCAGCAACAGCAGCCATGCCAAAAACCACAGCAACGTCTCTCACAACATAGGTCATTGATTTCCACGGATCCTTAACCCAGCAATGCTTAGGAATAGCTGCTCTAATATCAGATAATTTAAAAGGAGGAGGCGCAGCAGGGTCAAACTCGTCACCATCTTCTTCTTTTACTTCTCTAACTCCATTGATTTTCTCTTCACTTAAAATCTTATGTCCACTCAATGGAACACTCACATTCACCGACCACTTTCTGTCATTATACCGATTTAACAAGTTCAACGAAGAAGCAAAACCGTGAGTTTTGGAAACTGGAAACGATCCAAACTTGGAGAATCCAGTTCTGGGTTTTGCATAGATTCTTGGCAGGGGTCGTACGCCACATTCTGATAAGACCCAACTCGCCATTGAAGAAGAAAAACAAAAGCCAAAAAAAAAAAGCTAAAAATGTGAACCTCTCAAGATAAAGATAGAGGGATTTAAATAAAAGGCTGTGAATGGAAGTACAGATTGAGAAGATAACACAAAGGGCTTCTCTCCTCCACTTCCAACGGCAAGTCTCTCAACTCGTGACTCTTGTTGCTTATCCTTGTTTATTTTGTACCTAATCTTTATGTATACAACTCTTTATTCTCTTTGCATGGGAGTTTGCCTTGGGCTTTCGTTTGGAGTCAGTTTTATATTGGCATTTGTACATTTGAGTTTGCCCAACTTGATGACCTGAGTGGGGCGTGTGAATTGGAAACGCAACTGACCACGCCGATGCTAGGAGAGGAGGTCCCACACGTATGAAAGGAGAAAAAGAGGATGACGTGGTCAAATCTGGCACGTTGACTCGTGCGATGAGGATCGTTTAGGTCTCTGTTAAAGGTCTTTGTGGTGTAAACATCGTTCTACAGTCATGTATCGTGAAAAGTCAATTCATTTCTCTCGCCTTTTCAACCTTTGATTTTTGAATGGGACTTCCATTCAAATTGATTTTATTTTAGGCCAAACAGGTTATTCCCACCCAAAGCTTTTTTAAACGAGAAGGTTTTACTTATAAAGTTTTAAAAACTTAATTACTTATTATTAATCAAACTTAGAAAAATATTTTTATTTTTTTGAATAACATTTTTTTTTAAATTTATAAAAACAATTAAAATATTACATAATATAAAATAATATTAAAATTTAATAAAAATTAAAAAATAATCACCACCATCGATAATGAATAGGCGTGTCTATCGTTAATACAAACAAGTGATCAGAAACAATTATCTGATTTTATTAATAGTCGAATCTGACCATCTCCATAAAGGAAGTGACCATATTTGGTCGTCAAAGGTCTTTGACAGTCTCTATCATCTAAAATAACAGAAAACGATCGATTTTAAATATATTAGCCATTAAGATTGCTATATCCGATCACTTAGTTATGTTAACGATAATCACTACCATCGATAATAATATCAATGACGATGATTGTTTTTTAAATTTTTGTTAAAATGTATCAGTATTTTAATATTAATATTATTTATTTTTATAAAGATTATTTTGGTTTTTTCAATTGGCCTGGGGGGGGGGGGGGATAGAACTTTTCCATTTAAGAAAAGTTTGGGTGGAAATTTGTCGTATGGCCTTGATTTTATCAGATTCTTCGTCAACTTCGCTGGACGGTGATTAACACAAGCTGTTCAAAATCAGACTCACGGATTATACATCATAAAATTAAAAATTATATTTTTTAAAAATTATGATATTAGTTTTAAGGAAATAAATTCAATTTTATAATGTTACAAGATTAAGAATATTTTCAAATTAAATTAAAAAAAACTTTTAAAAAAATTTCTAAATCAAATGAAACCAAATTAAATTAAAAAAGTATAATTTGATTCAATTTAAATTATAATTTCAATTGATTAAGAGTTACTTAATTTTAAACATGAAATAACATAATAAATAAATATGAAATATATATATATATATATATATATAAAATAAAAATAATAAAACAAATATGAAAAACAATTGATACACGGATTACTTATTAAAAAGATTATATCAAATAAGATTTTATATATATATATATATATTTCAAAAAAATACGATTTACAATTTGGTTTGATTAAAAAACTATTTAACCTACAATCCAAATTGTGAATTATTTTTTAAAATTTTTTTAACCCATATCAAATTGTTGTATAAACTAACCAAAAGGAAATCATAATTTTTTAATAATGGGATCTAATTTTATAGAATGAATTATATTATACATACTCTAATTTTAAAAGCTTTTATTTATATACTTATTATTATTATTATTATTATTTTTTATTTTATTTTTTTGGGTTGAGTTTATGGTGTGCTTGGTCGGTTTAGGGGAAAAAAGGGATGGCCACCAAGACCACTAGCAAAGCCGCCGGCCAGGACTTCTTATCGGCATTATTCACGTGGCTTTCACCAATTGACCTAGCAAACCTTTTTGTCAATTCATTAAATTACCAATATGGAAAATTTTAAGTAGGAGGAAAACGTGTAAAAATAGGTAAATAAACAAATAAAAAAGATTCTTCCCCGTGCCCAGAAAGTAAAGTTGACACGGTCACATAAGGCCAGATCTCTAATTCCCACCCAAGGTTTCCTTAAATACCTGGCCCCACCCAAGACGTTTTTAAAAGCCAAATAACCACGCTTCTTCCAACTTTTTTAACTTTTGTTTAGTAGTCCCAAAACTTTCTATAAAAATAAATAAAATTAATATTAAAATAAAATTTAATATAACATTTTAAAATACAAAAATAAAAAAAAATCAAATTTGGTCTTTTTTTTATTGAAAAATATAAAAAAAATTGATTATTAACCGTTTCTAACTATTTTAAATGTTGTCAATTTTTGTTAAAATTGAATGTCTTTATCATTAAAGCGACTAAATCTAATAATCAATAGAATCAAGTGACAATTTTTAACCACCTGGTATTATCAATGGTGGTAGATGCTCTTTAAAATTTTATTTTATTTTTAATTTTTAAAATTTTTATTAATTTATAATTTATTAATATTATTTTATTATTAATTAATATTATTTTATATTTTAATTATTTTTAAAAAATAATTTTCTTATTTTTTAATCTTTATTCAAAAAAATAAAAATATTTTTTTAATTAATTAAATTTAATGATTAATTTCGATTAAAGATAAATATTTGATTTTTTAAAAATTTTTAAATGGAATTTTGTCATCTGAGGAGACCTTGGGCGGGAATGAATCCTTTTTTCGTCACATAAAAATCGTTTATTAAAGGCAAAACGTGAATGAACCGACAATACTTTCTTCGGTAAAAAGTTGCCTGGCAATTTCCTTGATGAAAGAGAAAGCATTCTACGTCAAAAGATAATCAAACAGAAGTTATTTCGTATTAAGATGCATATGTGCACAGCTTTTAAAGCAATAAATCAAATATCAGCGAACAGTAGAATCGTGTTATATAATCATAAGTCCAGTTACGTATAAATTTTGTGGGTTCCATTGATAAGCAAGTTTCTTACATGCAATCCACGAGGATGACTTGCCAGATTAATGATTTGAAGGCACCACCATTTATACCAAATTTTCATAGTTTCCACCATTTACGCTTCTCCATCGCCTTGACAAGTTCACCTGCCATATCAGCAAAATTCTGAGCTCCGTCTTCTAGCTCTTCAGTATGATCTCGGAGTTTCTGATGTACAACAACAAATAAACATTAAAAAAGCTTTATCTTATTTCAATGCCTTAGAAAAAGGAATACATATGCACAAGGCGGAAATTAATGGTTACAAATTTGGAAACTGTCTAATTCTAAGAGTTTGGTAATATCTAATTACTTGCACTCAAACTTTCATAATTATGTTGAGGTAACTTGAAGTTTGCCCTTGGAAACTATGTTCAGCATAATGTGATTAGATTTTAAGATACAAGGAAACAAAAAAAAAAAAAAAAAAACAACATACCTCGAGTTTTTCCTGGCGTTCTGCAAGCTTGTTCCTTGCTTCTGCAGCCGCTGAAGATGCATCCTGGAAGGAATGATAATGTCAGAAGATATACAGCAGGAATGCAAAGCACTTATCGATGGTTCATTGGATTTTACCCCAGTTCTTTTATATTTAGCCTTAATTTCTTCAACTGTTCTTGGTCTTGGATTTGTATCTGTATTCGCACCTTCAAACAATTTTTCCTTTTGCACTCCCTTATCTGCAGAACATTGAAAATGTAAACGTGCATGCTAAAAGTTAGAGTCTATGCAGAATATGGGAACATTTAGCGGACCTTTCTCATCATTCTTGCCCGTTTGAGATGAAGATGAGACAACGAGAGGTTCATCAATATTGATGTCATCTGCACCAGAAAAATTATGAAGTCAGAAAAGGAGAGGAAGAAATGGGACACGAGAGGATGATCAAAGCAAGAGATAGTGTAGTGAATAATGAACCTATGTTAAGCTCCACGACTTTTTGGTCATCCACGGAAGGCTTTAAGAATGGTGGGCAAGAAAATAAAGTATCTAGGTGTTCACAATTATGGTTACCAACTTCAGGACCAGGCATATCCACATTGTGCTCCTTTAAACCTTTGAAGCCCTTTACAAGTCCACTGAAAAACGAAGGGACAGTACCCTGTTGCCACAGAAACTAAGTTTGAAAATCTAACTTATTTATGAAAGTGAAGACAGAGATCCCAAAAATAAACCTCTACTGTCTTCTGACTTGGAGATATATTGGTGGAATTGGCAGCAGATGCAAGGACCCTATTGTGAAGACAAGGCAAAGACTCTGGAATCCTGAAACCAGGCAATGATAGTATGAAAATTACAAGGAGCTTCACTTTGCAGTTATTGTTAATAGTGATAATCTGATGATAAAGTAGTGGATGCACACAGAGAGAAGGGTGGAGGGATGAGGAATATTGAGAGAGAGAGAAACCTGAAATCATTTTCAGAAGCCAACACTGATATCAAAGCAAATTCAGACCCATTTATCTGCAGAAATGTGCAACTCATTTCAGAATACATAACTCAAAGCTACAACTTGGCAGTAAATAATAGATCAACAAGCCCTCAATACTTAAGGACAAAGTAAAAAAATCAAAACAGTTGTGTTGGAATAAGTATCTGAAACTATTTCATGATCAGAGGAAGTAAAAACAAGACAATAAACAAGAATCACAGTGCAGGTGTGAATGTAGAAAATATACAGATGCCACATATAGAGAGGTGAGCCAAAAAAGTTATAATGAAAAAAGATAAAAGCAATCGCTTGGTTCAATCATATTAAGGGGAAAAAAGGAAACCAACCAGCACAATTTGTCCATTACAAGAACACATTGTCTTCTCCATATTAGTCTTGAAGTTCCACCTTAGTATTGACATTAGAGAAGTTTCTCCCACCACTTCAAGATATGGCAACGACCTGTTTGGAGATGAAATCAACCATAGATAATAAATATTACTTCCAAAGATTTTGGCCGGATATTGTAAGTTTTGGTCTGTTTCCAATTGCAATTAATGGTAGGGAATTTGGGTCATTTGTACCAAATCAGATTTAGTACCATCAAAGTAACAGAAGAGAACAAAATGGAACTTTACCTTATCTCGATCTCCCCAGTCTGATAGACTATAAATAGCCCGTACTTCTCATCTTTCTTGAAGGTTGTGGTCCAACAACATGGCTTTAGAAGATGCACCTTCCGTATGGAGTTGCTATCCCCCTAGAATAAGGCAATGTCACTTATTGGCAGAGGGAGACATACAAATGATGAAATGAAAATAAGTAGAGTAAATAAGAGGCACCTGAATTACAGAATCCAAAGAAAACAACCACAATGCATTCTCGCTACAAAGTAAAATGAATAGTTCCATTAACCTCTGCCCAGAATATGTGGTTTCAGTGGAGGTCTCAAGCTCAGCTACCAGTGGAATACTTTCATGTTTGGGATTAACTTGTGTAGGTTCATTTTTAGGTTCACTGTCTTGAGGTGAGCTCACTAAATGTTTTGCACTGGACAATTCAGAGATCAAGCTGCCATCATCCTCTGCACAAATTCAATAGAAAAATGTAATTTCAAGGAATAATAGATAATTTAATCTCTTTGAAACAGAAAAACTCACCTAGAATATACATAGAAATTGCACTTGATTCCTCCAGATGCAGTGATTGGGAGGCAAGAATATTTCCTGTGGTGCTATCACAAACAACAATATGTCCATCCTTGGTCATAGAGAATACCACATTTCTCATAGGATTTTCCAAAGTGTTCAAATTTAAGTCCTTTGGACTGTTTATTGAGTTATTAGTATCAGGAAATGATTTCGCCACCAATGATATGACATGGGAACTTGAGTCAGATATACTGTCTGTAAGAAACAAGATTGATGATGAACTAATATCAAGTACAGCAACCTGAAATGCGAAATTGAAAAATGAATTCTAGGCCACATTGCTGGTCAATAACTCTGCATAAACTCATAGACAAAGTGTCAACCTACAAAACTAAAGTGGTGATTCTTACCCGACCACATTCAAATCCTACAGCAAGCACAGCTCCAGCATTTGAAAATTGTAGGTTGCATACAGGAGAATAAATGAAAGAAAAAACAGCCATGCACTGAGGCCCATCCCCTTTGGGCAAAGTGTGGACTGCGAGTTATAAAGTGAGAATATATTAATGAGACAGAAGATATGAAGTTTCAAGCTCAGTTTGCATTCAGAGGACTTCCTAATTAGAAAATGCAATTAGATTTATAATTTTACAGCTATAACCATCCAAGTAGATCCATCCAACTCTCCATATGTTTGAACATTACACATCAATGTTCCCAACAGCCACTCAACAGTCTCTGTCAAAGGTATATGCCGTAGACTAGTTCACAAGTAGGACTAAAAATAAGACAAACCGCTTGCAAGCTACTCATGTCTTGGTTCATATCGAGTCGGGCTTGACTTAGTTATTATCAAATTGAGTTTGAGCTCGCTATTTCTCAGTTTGGTGAGCTCACAACTCAACTCAAATAAAATATCAATAAACCCTTAATTGTTAAAAATCTTGTGCTTACAACCTCAAATTTTTACATTTACCCCCTAAAACTTACATATATCCCTCCCAAAAACTTTTATATCTTAGTATGAAAAAGATTATATGGTCCCATCATCTTTTAAATTTGCATACAACTCAATATCAAACATAGAATATGAAGGATAATCGATAAATAATAAGCTACAGGGTTTAACTATATATCTTGAGTCAACAATTCATATCTTGAACTCAAGCCTACAACTCTCGAGCCTGAGTTCCAGCCTTCCATAAAACCAATCGAACTAAGCTCAGGTCCAATAATACTCAGCTCAATTTGATTGCAACCCTATTCAGAAGTAAGTCTTACCCAGAAACATTTTTTTAGTTTCTATAGACACCCACAAGTTGTGTTGGCCTAGCAGCCTAGTCTCTAAGCCACAGATTTTTGAAAAGAAATTTCTTAGAAGCCAAAAACTTCTCCTATAAACATAATAATGCTAAAAAAGGAATAACATACATATCAGAATATGTCACACAAAGAATGGAGTAGACCAAAAAATCATCACCGGATGTCAATTGTTTCAAAAAGGAGAAAAGGGGAACCATGGTTTAAAAGAAGGAATAAGGTACATATTAGAGTTCTTGGTTTTTGTTTTCCCCTTTATACTTGAAGTTGTATCATATACTAAAATATAATGAAAAGTGGAGAAGAAGCTTTCTCGCCCTCTCATTCAACAAACTGAAAATTGGTCAATAACTAAAAGAAATCATAGTACAAGAAATTTACATTTCATACCTTCTTTTCCAGTTTCTGTCACAAAGTTCAAATTCATTTCATTAGGACTCCCTACTAGCTTGTACAAAAAAACCTACATACTCTCAAAAGAATGCAACATAGTCAATAGAGAAATAAAATATAGTGACAATTTTAAGCAGACACTTAAAAAAGGAAAATAAGTTACTCTTACCCTAGCACATGCATAGCCAACAGCTAAACTTAGAGTGTCTGTGCAAAAGTCCAATGCTGATACTGGTGCACTAACACTAGCAATTTTCATACCTAGAGGCTGCCCATCAAACAGTATGTGTTCCATAAGCAAGACAATCTCAATCAAAGCAGTGGCTCTTGCTTTAATAACAATGTCATTTAACAATCCAACATTAAAATTTTAAAAATTGTGATATGGTATTAACCTCAGTACTTAAAACATATATAAGTGACAAAGTAGCATATGTAGCATCCCATATTAGAACAGATCCATCTTCATAACCAGCTACATATAATTTCTCAACTAAATAATCGTCAGCAGCATGAAATTGGCGAAGAACACCTCCAGTTAAAGGCCACTTTGCACTCCTAGTCATAGGAGTCAACAACGCATGGGATGCTTGAGCTTTTAAAGCCAAGACTATCTACTTGAACAAAATGGATCTCAATTAGCAGTGGTAATGAGTACATAATGGAGTTCAGTACCAAGCTACTATCCCTTGAAATTTCCTTCAAAAATAAATACATGTTACCTTAGAAAAATCCCTCGAAAATTTCCCATCTCTATTTACCAACCCAAGCTTTCCCACAGTCATGTATGGTTCAACGGTGGGTATGACCTCAGGATACTGCAATGGAGAAGCAGAAGTCTTTTTCTCTCGCTGAGATATTAAAGAAGACAAGCAAGCATCATCATAAATATGCAATTGTCCTGGGTTTGTCAATATAAAGAGCAAAGTGCCACAACTTTCCACAGAACCAACAATAGGTAATAAAACCATATCAGCAAAAGAACCATTAAGTGTAATATCTACACGGTCAATGCATTTCAAACTTTCTATTCCAGAAGACCAATCAAGGTATAGCATCTGTAGAAAACAAAAGAAGAATTATTAGTGTATAACATGAGTAATTACATATCCATTTCATAGTAAATAGACTTTTGATGCTATTTATTGTTTCTTGATTCCCAGGTATCTTGAAATCTACATTCAGCATAAAAAGTAGAAAATAAATATATTAATTGGCAATCATAGCACATGAAGATTATGATTTGAGAGCCAACTAACACAAGACCACAAGCTCAAGCTCTATATGCACATGTAAGTGTCAAACTAGGATGCATTTGTGTCAAATCATATTGGCAATGCCAACATGATCCGTAAAATCTATTCTTATCACTTTCTAAGCTACCCTCAAAGCTGCATTATAGAAGTTAAACCATGTAGAAAACTTTAAAGAAAAAGGGATTGAAAAGAAATAGTTCCATCAAAAATCTTTATCTGTAATTGTGATCAAGACTCTCTTCTGAAAACAACTTGCTTATAGGCTCTAGCCATAGCAATACAAAAATTTGCAAGCTTGTTATATTCAGCAAAGACTCAAATTAATGGTTCCATTAAAGTTAAACAATTGAATAGGAACTTTCTAACACTATTAGGTTGATTACCACAAGAACAAAAGAGTGACCATGAGTAAAATGTAACAAATGCTAATATGGGTAAAAAGCACACCGTCAAGACTTCTTCGGATCCAATTTCATCACCACCATATACATATAGTCGGCCACCACAATGGTTCTTTGATCTGTCGGCAGACCAACGCATAACAATGATAGGGAGTCTTTTGTTGGCTGATGATAGTTGTAGCTTAACAACATTATTAGACAAACTTTCAGTTTTCTGATGTTTAGATGGGGCAGCAGTTGGTATGTTCCAAAACATTATATCCCCATCCGTATAACCAACAGCAAGTATTGATCCATTGGTAGATGCCCAACAGATGGAGCTTATTTCTTTCTCTGCTTGTTCATGGTCTGATTCACTTTCAGAAGGCTCATGTTTTGCACTTTTTGAAGAATTAATAACAGTTTTACCCTTCAGTTGGAGATCTTTATTCCTTCTAACTAGAACAACTCTATCTTCAGAAATATCCCAAAGAATAACCAAGCCATTCTCGAACGCAATCAGCAATCTGCAGAACGAAATCTTCTAAGTCATTGAAAAAAAATGTATAAAGGTACAATCCACATGTTTAGTAGCTAACTTCCTGCTTTAGTTCTTTGGAAAAAAATACTAATTAAAATTTATACAGTGCAACAAAAAGAAGAGAAACTCTCAAGGAAAAGAAACTCCCAAGTAAAAATGATCTTGCCTTTCTCCCAGTGAATAGGGTTGGGCTAGAACTTCAACAACAGAATTATGATAAGATAATGAAATTCCAGCTGCCTCTGCACAATTAAGGGAAAAAAAAAAGCATTAGTTGGTTTTTGGACAGGGTAGCGCTAGATAATCATTCTGAAGTTGAAAACAGCAAAAACACTGTTGCCAGCAGGTAAAAAGTAAACTTAGCATTTCTAATTGTTCTTAAATTTGAATAAGTAAATGGGCAAATGGTAAAGGACAATAAATTTGCAAGAAGCATCTTTTGGGGTTAGGATTCAAATAGCAGTGAGCAAGTTATCTCACTTCCCTAGAAAAAAAATAAAAAATTAAATCAGTTCCAGAGTTGGAACAAACAAAAAGTCCTGAATAGATAGTTTTTAATACTCAGAATGCAAGATTCACAGGTCAAACATTAAGAAATTCCACAACAGGGCTAGTCTTACCAGCTCCATGACCTCTGTTTACCGTAATCATTAATATATAAAGAGGAAATAAATGATTAGGAGACTACTTTTGGACTACCATCACGAAATTTGATGCATGAAAATTTCTAGGGAATGTATATTCACTCAAACTATATCAGCCAATCACAAAAAAATAACAATACCAGCTATGACATGTGTGGGAACATAATATGGCAGCTGCATGAGATTTCCTTCTTCAGCATTATACTTCAACACAGATACCAACCCACTCTCATCTCCAAGATACCTGAACGTAATCATAGGGTCCCAATGTTAAAAGCCAGACACTAAGATTTGACTTGCATATGCAGCTAATCATTGTCAAACAAAAATGTACAAGATAAAGACAAATTCAACTATTATACATGTAACTGGTGCCATAAATAATGGAGAAAGCAGTTATGTTGGACTCCCATTGTAATTTAGATGTAATTTGCCTGTGTTCCAAATCCCAAACCTGCCAACATCAAAAGGTTATTAATGATCCAATTAGATATGTCCACAAGAATGGAAAGAGAAAGAATTTATGAGTGCATAAGACTGGCAAGCAATAAAGACAATAGATCAAGATGCAAATAATGCCTAATACTAGAGTACCTTATGACAAGAACTTGTAGCTCCAAATACGAAGAATCAGTACCTGGATTTCATTTTCATTTGAGACACTGACCAAAAAACCTTGATTTTGTAGGAACTGTCAGAGAAACCAACATAAACACAATTTTTAAGTTACCAGAATATGATATGCATAGTTAAGCAAAATGGTGCTAAAAGTTGTATCAACTAAAATGTAACATAGATCATTTCATTTTTGAAACAGACAAATAAAGTTCAGCAACTTGATTACAAACCTCCAAGTATTTTAAAGGTAACTGTTTAGGAGATAAAAGAAGCCCTTCAACATTATAGCATCCAATCACCTTTATTCTACCATCCCTAAAATTAGAAAAGAACAGCTGTCAAATCAAGAAGCCAAAATCTGTATCATATCAGGTAAAGTAAAAATGCTTACTCCCTAAGGCAACTACCAGCTGCAAACATCATTAAGACTTTTATCTTTCATACCAGTATCAAACATATTAAAGATGCCCTCCTATACCAAATTAAATTAGAAATGCCTTCAATTTGGAAATTTCAGTAAATATTACTCGAAAAAATGGTTTTACTGACCGTGTTCCTACTGCCAATAGACTTTGAACAGGGTCAAAAGCTAGAATAGATGCAGCACATGGTATTCCGTAATGAAGAGTGACGTGTGGATTCAAGTCTTTCAGTGTCAAACTTCCCTGTATCTCATTTTTATTTGAAATAGCAGAAATGGTTCAGTGTGATTAATTAAACATACACATGACAGGAAAAATACCAAAAGCCTCCCTGCACAAGAGACTGTTGGAAATGAATTTCCACAAGCCATTTCAACAAAAGAATTGATAAACTTGAAATAGAATACAGACTACTTGTATTTCGATTAAATTATTTGTTCTTCCAGTGGCATTTTATCCAATAATTCTTGCATTGCTCCAAATATTGCTGTGTCTATTCTGACTGACATTACAAAGAGGCAAAGGTATTTAAAAGTACTTATAAATTACATAGAACTTCCAAACGCATCTTTAAAAGATTGAAAAATAAACTATATATCATTATAAATTAAATTAAGCTAGGCTGCAAATGCCACAAAATAATCTTAATTTTTCAAGATGCTGATCACAAAATAATTTTAAAAATAAAAAAAAAAAAACAAAAAAAGAAAGCACATGAGTTGTCTCTTAAGATGAAAGCTATTATTCTTCCTACAAGGCGTTGCAGCCTAACGAATCAATTCAAAAACAAAAAGTAGAACAAAGCCTTAAAATTTTCGACAACAAAGAATCTTATCAAAGAATAAGAACAAGACCATAAGGACAAAACGATCGAGTACCTGTGGAGGAGGTGGCTGTTGGCTGGCGTTTTTATGAAAAAATTTGAACATCTTTAGAAACGACGACGAATTATCCGACTGTTCTTAAATTTTCTTATGAACAATGCAAAGATTGTGTTGCTTCTTCGTTTTTTCCAGTTATGGCGCGATAGAGGATGATAAATTGATGATGGAGGAGGAGAATTTTTATCAGGAAAATGGTGACTTTGGGACGGAATCGGTGGAATGCGTTGAGCTGACGTGGAATAAGTGAGGTAAGTTGGGACCCACTTGATGACCTGGTCATCGGGTTTTTTAAATCGTACCGGAATTTTACTCTTCAAAATCCTTTCCTGACTCGCATTCAGGGGTAAGTCAAATTCAAGGAGTCCATACTTAACAGAGTTCATTGGTAATGTAGACATGTCACTCGTGAACTACTTACTATTCAGTTTAATTATTATTAAATTAAATTCAAATATTATATTTAAATTTGTTATTATTCAAACCCCATAAATTTAAAAATTTACTATTTAACTCATCATAATATTAATAAACTTTTGAATGTTACAATTTTGGTGTTTTATTTACATCCTTAAAATCGTATTCTCTAACCTTAACAATTATATAAAATATGGTAGTTAATAAAATGGAATGTGTTTAAAATAAAAAAATTATGTTACCAATCATACATATATCATATTTAAACGACGTATTTAAAATATATCGTAACGTCATTACTAACCTCTTTAATCTTGTCCAATCAATTACTCATATCAACAATAGTTTTAGACGCTCTCTTTAGATTAATCCATCATCTCCCTTTTAATCTTTGTTTTCTCATGTTTCGCTCCTCTTTTGTCACTTCTCCTCTCTCGCATCTCTCTCTTTCTGATTTGAATTTTATCGATCATTTATTATCTTTATTTTGGTTATTTTCAACTCACAAGATATCATCTCAACCCGCTCGCTCAATTGAGTTCATATCACTCGCTCTTTTTCAGTTGGAAAATGATAAAAAAGAAGCATATTTCCCCAAAAATTGGCCATTGGGGTTTGAAGGTGATGAAGAAGAAAATGAAGAGGCAAACTTTATGTCTACTGGTTTTGGTTTGTAGAGCCGCAGTGCAATGGTATTAAAATGAAGTAATTTATTTGATTTATTTTCATTTTAATTTTTATAAAATGATTCCATTTTAATGATGTTTAAAGACTTAAAATTATCCAATCCAAAAAGCTGAAATGTTAATCAGGTGGGTAGTAAAAGAAATTCTTAATAATAATATGTCTTAGTTTCTGCCTGTTAAAGGCAATACAATTTAGTCAAACATTAATATTTTACTATTTGACAGAAATTAAATTTGTAGACCATCTACAACTCATCACTTTAAAAGTCAATTAGCTATTTTTATTTTTTCCAATTACCACCAAAAACTGGTTATTATTCTTATAAGTATTTTTAGAATTGGCTCAGATTGAACAGTTGGATCGGTTTAATTATGAATAGATATAGTTCAAGTTTAATTTACAAATAAAATATTAAATTTTTTAAAGAATTTGTCAAACATAATGAACCAAAAAGTTTTGTTAAAATCAACTTAAATGGATTTTAATTAAACATTTTTATTTAAATTAGAAGAATTAAAATTTAAAATAATAAAAATTAAAATTCCAACACTAAAATTTAATTATTTATATATATATATATTTTTCGTTTTGTTCATGTAATAGAGTTTGAATTGTTTAATTAGCCTATTTGATTTTTTTTTTTAAGATTTTTAATTTTACTCAATTAGTGTGTGTGTATATATATACTAAATTATAGAATGTGTGTACATAAAGCCATTAAGCAACTAAAATGAAGCAAAGTTTATGTGTATACATACATATAGAGAGACAGAGAGAGAGAGAGAGAGCTTATTTTGGAGGTCACTGTGGCAACCTTATGGTTGCCTTAGCTTGGAGAAAAAGCGATGTTTTAACAAGCGAATTAACTGCTGCCAAAAGCAAAAGCAAGGAGAAAAATTGAGGTGACCAAGTAGGGATGAGATCTATATGTTGTTGTTCTGACTACACATTGAGAGGCCTGCCTTCATTTTCTTAGCCTTTACTTTTCTCAACATAAAGTTATTAATAATTTAATCTTCATTATCTCTAAATTAAACAGTTTAATCCTCATTAGTACGAGCCTTATTTCATGAAAAATCAAAATACACACGAGGAAGTACTTTCCAAAGAACTTGATGAATTCACAAGTCTGTGTCTCTGTATGTATGATCTTCTTCTCTTTTGTCACCAAGAAGAAAGTATTTGATAAAATCAGAGAGAGGAACCTCAACTGTCTGATCTTTCTGATTGATCTGAGAAGATAAATTAGAACTCTGCAAGCTGAAGCTGCTTCTTCAGAATCCAAGAGACAGTAACACCAGATCTAACATAGAGCAGTTTGCTCCAAATTTTAGGTTGTGGATTAAGACCAACTTAACAACTCTTTGAATTCACTCTTCAAGTATTTCTCTCTCGTTGAAGAAAGTAGTTAGCAAATGGGTTATAAAGAAAATAAAAATAAGCTTTGTCTGAGAAAGACAACCCTCCCTCTACCAGAAGCCTTGCCAGTTTCTTCAAGAAAACCCCATCTCACCAACCTCAATTAAAGAAACAGAAACTAGTAAAAATAATAATAATAAAAATACATATTATTACCTAATACATTGTAAGTATCTCTTTCTCTATATTTCCATCAATCTTTTCTTCTGTTTCTCACCGCTTCTCTCTTTGTTCTTATTATTATAATGCAGCCATTTCGCCGCAAAGCTTCTCTTTTCACGACTGAATCGATGAAGCACAGAAAGAACAACAATCTTTCAATATTTGTTGTGGTTTTCTCTATATTTTTGTTCGGGGTTTTCATGTATAATGAAGACGTGAAATCTATTGCTGAGTTCCCTTTCTCATCGAGTGCTCCTAAAACTCAAGAAACGCTAGAAGAGCAGTCCAGCAAGGAAAGAAACGTTAACTCAGTTGAGGAGAAAGTCAAGAATGACAAAGAAGGCGGCAGTGCTGTGACTTCAAGAACCTCTCTGGAGGAGCCTCAAGTTCAAAGTTCCGATGATGATGCACAAGAAACCAAAGAAGACAAGCAAAAGATTGAATTGCCAGTCATTGAAGAAGACGACGATGAAGAAGTTGAATTGCCACCGGAAGAATGCGATCTCTTCGCAGGCCAATGGGTTTTTGATAATGAAACACACCCTTTGTACAAAGAAGATCAGTGTGAATTTCTCACAGCCCAAGTCACTTGTATGAGAAACGGAAGAAAAGACTCCATGTACCAAAACTGGAGATGGCAACCCAGAGATTGCTCTTTGCCCAAGTAAAAATTTTGATTAATCTCCCTGTTTAATTTTGTGTTCTTCAATCACACACATCTTGAGCTTAAAGTTTATAATTTATTTCTTCCTCCAGGTTCAAATCAAGATTACTTCTGCGGAAGCTAAGAAACAAAAGACTCATGTTCGTTGGAGACTCATTGAATCGAAACCAATGGGAATCAATGATTTGTTTGGTTCAATCTCTGGTTCCTCCTGGTAGAAAAAGCTTGAACAAAACGGGATCTCTCGCTGTCTTCAGAATTGAGGTAAGTCCCTCTCAGCTTATCTCTCACTCAAACACAAAAGCAATATTTTTTATTTTTATAATCTTTTTAAAAAACTAAATAATGATTAATTTTCCAAAGTTGTTGATTAATAATAATAATTATGATTAGGTTTAGAATTAAAGTATAAAGATCGTGACGCTTAACCCACTAAGATTTTTTGCTTGTATGATGGATTGCTGTTGAAAATGGTAAATTTGAAATTACAAGAGCGGACTTCTTTTTCTCTGCCCCCTCTAACAAGGAAAACAAAATAATTGGAAACTTTGGACCGCCGCTTTTAGAGATAACTCGGAGAATTTATTCCCTGCATGTGATCTTTTGTAGGACTACAATGCGACGGTGGAGTTTTATTGGGCCCCATTCTTGGTTCAGTCAAATTCGGATGATCCAACGATGCACAGTATTTTAAATCGAATTATCATGCCTGAATCAATCGATAAGCACGGAGTTAATTGGAAAAACGTTGATTATTTGATCTTCAATACGTATATTTGGTGGATGAATACCTTCAGCATGAAAGTCTTGTAAGTAACCTTTGATTTTGTAATTAATAATTAAATCCGTTTTATTTAAATTTAATTACATGATTAATGATTATAAACAGACGAGGATCGTTCGATAACGGGGACACAGAATACGACGAGATCGAACGGCCCAAAGCATATGCAAGAGTATTGAAGACTTGGTCTAACTGGGTGGACAAAAACATAGATCCCAATCGCACCACAGTCTTCTTCAGCAGCACGTCCCCTCTTCACATCAAGTAAACAAATACTTAACTCCTTAATGTATCTTTAATCTGTAATTAACTGTGTTTTAATTGACAGATTAAACTTAATTATCGTTAACACAGGAGCTTGGACTGGGAGAACCCAGACGGGATTAAGTGTGCGTTGGAAACGACACCGATTTTGAACACCTCAATGTATTTGAACGTGGGCACCGACCGGAGGCTCTTTGTAATCGCAGCAAATGTGACAAAACACATGAAGGTTCCAGTCCATTTCGTCGACATTACGACCCTTTCAGAATACAGAAAAGACGCACATACTTCTGTTTATACAATTCGGCAAGGCAAAATGTTGACGCCGGAACAGAAGGCCGATCCGGCAACATATGCTGATTGTATCCATTGGTGTCTTCCTGGATTGCCCGACACTTGGAATGAGTTCCTCTACGCACGTATCCTTCGCACGTGACTGCCTGCGGTTTCTTTTTTTTTTTTTTAATTCTCAGTTTTTTTTTTTATTTGTTGTTTAATTTTCTTTGTCCTGTAATTTTCCTTCTCGGTTCCCTCGTCCTAGTTTTGTTAGTAGGGCCATCAAATTCTTTTGATCGTTGGATAAAGTAAGTTCGAAGAAATTGGCTGTATAATGCATATGTTCAAAGGGCAAAAAGATTAATGCAAGAAACTATACGTAAATATTTCGTTGTATCTCTTGCTTTATTTGACAGAAATATTTGCAAGTATCAATGTTGGGTTAAGTGCACATCACTAAGCTATGAACATATTATATTAACAGTCATTATTATTTAGAACGTTAAATAAAAATTATTAAATTTTAGATTTTATTTATCATTAAATTACTCAATTGTTTATCTGTTTAAATATTTAATGATTATTGATGTAGACGCTAATGTGGATGTTGATGTGATTATTTTACTGACATAACATCCAGTCAACGTCCACGTCAACAGTCATATCAGTATTGACATAGTAAAAATCGACTGGATGCTAACGTAACATTATGTTAATGTCATGTTAATTTCTGTGTTAGTTTTTGTTGTAGTAACCTGACAGCAAATAAACTCAAAATTTAGTAACTACGGTTGTAATTAATGAAAAATTTAATAACCTTTAGTGCATTTAACCTTTTGAATTAACATGGTCACCGAATTTTGTTCAATTAACGTAGAAAGGTTAAACGCATTCAAAATCATTCAAATTTTCACTAATTGCAACTGTAGTCACTGAATTTTGAGTTTATTTGTTATTAGGTCATTGCAACAAACACTAATACAGGAGTTAACGTGGCACTGATAAAGTGCCACATCAGCATCCACATCTGTTTTTACTATGTTAATGTTGACATGGCTACTGATGTGGACATTGACTGAATGTCACGTCAGTAAAATGATCACGTTAATATCCACGTCAGCAAAATGATCATGTTAGTATCCACGTCAGTAGCTGTTAAATATTTAAACGGATAAACAGTAGAGTGACTTAACGACAAACAAAATCTAAAGTTCAGTGATTTTTATACAACGTTTTAAATAATAATGACCATAAATATAATATGAGTATAATTCAGTGACTATAAGTGCATTTAATCCGTATTATGTTTAGCAATATTAAAGTTAATATTGATCTTAATATTTGGATGTAACAATTTTTTTTTTTGGATTTTGTACCATTTAGGTATAAAATATTGTAAATAATAATTAGATATTGATATAATTGTGAGTGTTGTTTACGTGAAAAGAAAATTATATTATATTTAATTAATTTAATTGGTTAAATTGCACAACCTTGGACGTGTTGGTTTATTTTTTTGTTTTTTATAAGTCTACTAAAAATGAGTTCTTTTAATTAATTTCAGAAAACATTACACTTTACATTTTAGTCAAAAAAAAAAAAAGTTATGGGTGAATATGAATTAAAGTGTTTGATTTGAACAAACCAATCTCAAATACCGTTAGTCTTAATATAAGCTCAAATTAAATTAGATTAATTTGATTCAGTTATTAAAAAATTGTTAAAAAATTTATCTTTTATAAATTTTTCATCTCCTCCAGTGATGTTTTTTTTCTTCTTTTTCATCTTTACTACACTTCTTCTTTTCTTAAAACTTATTGTTAATTTGAACAAATTATTTTAAATTTGAGACGAACTCTTGAATTGACCCTAATTTTAAAAGTGCCTTAAACTTTATTATTTATTAAGAAATTAATTATTTTAACAAACTTTTTACTATTTATACTTATGTAGTTTGTGAAAAAAAATATTATATATTTGTAACAAAACTAACTATGACGTATCAAATATACCCTTTTTTATAAAAGAAGATTACGTGAGAGTAAATTTTTTTGCAAATCCTCCAAGTGTAAATGCTTACCTCCTAGACATTACATACATTTTATAAATACAATCATGGTCATTTTAATTGAAGCCCTAAACGTAACACTTACTCCTTAAGCGTAACATTTTTGTTGACCCTTGACTCTTTAAACGTAACATTTACTCTATAAAGGCAGTCTAAAAATCTATCTTCCTAAAAATACCTATTTTTTAAGTTTTTTTTAACAATCAACGTATTCAAACATATTTTTATCATTTACCCAACAAAATCCCTTGTATTTTTTTCAATAATTGAACATAAACATAGACCAACCCAATATCCAAATTGAAAACAACAAAATTATTAAAAAATTATGATTAAACAAATAAAAAAAAATAACTCAACATGCTTGGTTAACCAATTTAAAATTTATTTTCAAAAATTGTTGCTCTAAACAAAAATATCTATCGACTTATTACTATTGCTTACAATTATATGGTAAACAATCAACCTTGAATACAAGTATAAATGGTAAACGAATATATATGTAAAAAATTTTAACTCAGGGCTAACTCCCTTATATTGAAAGGAATATTTTTGGTATTTTTTATAATTAATTATATTTATAATCTACAAACAAAAAAATTGGCTAAATTAATTAATTTCCCTTATTTATTTGCATTAATCTTTCAAACTGCTACTCTAAATAGTCAAGTTTCGTACGAATCCTGGGTGGCCCATGGCAGAGTTGTTCCAACTGCAACACTAATGTTCATTCGATCTGCATGAGGTCAACAACTTAAACGCAATAATTCATAATTAATTTAGTTTTCTTTGTGGAGTTCTTTTTTTTTGTTTTTTTGGTTTTAAATCTTCACATCCACCTGCTTTGCTTTGTCTCTTAATTGGGTGTTAGGTTTCAAAGAGAAGCAAACCACGCTCAAGTGACTCATTACCCAGCTCAGTCCTTCTGCATACACTGAACTTTAAAGCCACCAGATTGACTGGTTTAGGTAAATATTGTCAGTTGTTACATTTCATGTGAATGGTTTAGACTTTGGAGCATAAATTTAGATGAACCCATCACCAAATACCAATATTTTTCAGTCATTGTATTGAATTATCTATTATTAGCAGTCATTCTTCCGGCTTTCAGGTTACACCACCATACATACAGACGTTTAGGAGGTACTTAACTGAATGCTAATCTTGAAGAAGACAGCCTTAATGAAGGGCGTTGGTGCTGGTGACAGCCATAGCTTCAATTACTTCCCAATACTTCTCGTATTCATAGCTTTTCCTTCGGCAACATTCTTTGCTTTTGTTCTGTACAATGAACACATAACAATATTACACCGCGAGATCATACAGGCTAACACAGAAAATGATCAAGAAGATGTTAAAAAATGTGACATCTTCACTGGAAGGTGGGTTCTAGATAATGTGACTCACCCTTTATACAAGGAAGATGAATGTGAGTTTCTAACAGATTGGGTCAGATGTTTGAGAAATGGAAGGCAGGATTATCTTTACCAGAACTGGAGATGGCAGCCCAGAGATTGTTTTTTGCCCAAGTAAGTTGCAGAATTTTAACAAGCGTTAAACAAACACAAAGCAACGCGTTGTTTTCAAGTTAAATGTTTTAATGATTTGAAGTTTCTGGTTATGGGTTAAGGTTTGATGGGAGATTACTTCTAGATAAACTTCGAGGAAAGAAGCTTATGTTTGTTGGAGACTCTTTACATTATAACCAATGGCAGTCTATGGTTTGTATGGTTCAATCTGTTGTGCCGCTGGGAAAGAAGAGCGTGAGCTATCCTTCGGCCTACATTTATCGCTTCAGGGCAGAGGTCGATCCCTTAATTTATATTCTGTATCTCACACAAATTCTAATGGTTTTCCTTGTGATCTGACTGTTTAAATAATTGAATTTCCAGGACTATAATGCTTCCATTGAGTTTTACTGGGCACCCTTTTTGGTGGAGTCCAATGCAGACCGTCCAGATATGAGAGATGGCAAAAGGGACTCCATACTCATGCCTGAATCAATCTCAAACCGTGGAGATATTTGGAAGGGTGCAGACTACCTCGTTTTTAACACTTACATTTGGTGGATTAAATCTTCAACTATGAAAGTGCTGTAAGTGCTTTTGATATTTCTGGGTTTGTTTTCTAATCTTGTCAAAATCTTACTGATTCCTTCATAAAAATAGACGAGGATCCTTCAATGAAGGTGCCACAGAGTATGACGAAATCGACATGTACACAGTGTATAATAAAACTTTGAGAACATGGGCAAAGTGGGTTGAGGAAAATGTTAATCCTAATTCTGCTGTTTTCTTCAGCAGCATGGCTCCTCAACATATAAGGTACTGAATCTAATATCTTACTTTTTCTGGGAAATATTTTGATCTCTAAATCATAGCCGCTTAAATAATGCTGCAGGAGTTCAGATTGGAACAACCCGGAAGGGACCAAGTGCGCTATGGAGACAACACCAATTCTAAACACGTCAATGCCAGTAAATGTTGGCACAGACCATAAGCTCTTTCAGATTGCGGCAAATATAACTCAATCAATGAAGCGGCCCATCCATTTCCTCAACATAACCACCCTCTCTGAGTACAGAAAAGATGCACACACCTCTCTTTATGGTTCTTCTGCTAAACACAAATCGGGCTCAAAGATTGATCCGGATTGTGTTCATTGGTGTCTCCCTGGATTGCCAGACACATGGAATGAGTTGCTTTTTGCACAAATCATCTTCAGCTAGTGAATTCCTACTGATGATATTCTTTTTGTTAATTTTTTTTATTACTTTGAATCTTCCTTTCTTCTCTGATTAACTGAATCAACGCTCTCCAACTTGTACTTGGATGCTTCATCGCATTATGCCTCCTTTGAAACCTTTCATGTCCCCCAATAACTACCTTCTTAGTGACGTGTTTCAGCAAAAAATCTTTCACCTGAAATGAAATCATGTTTAAGTTTTATAAAGTTGACGGATAAAATTTTATCATATAGAAAAACTGTGAGGTGAATAAGTCCTTTGATATTGTATATATCATTAACATTAATGATTATTTAAGATATAGATTTATTCATATTAATAAATGAATAACTTTTAATTACCTACACACTAATAATAATATTTTAAAAGATGAAAAAAGATTTATTGACGACAAGTTTGATTAAAGATGACGTATTTAAATTTTATGAATTAGAAAATACATATGTTTATAAGTAATGAAATTTGTGATATCAAATCAATGTAAGCTGCCGATGAGTTCTAATACTTGTTATAGGATTTGCCTTACCATTTTCCAAATCAAATTTTTCCTTCACAAAGCAAGTGAAATCATTTAGCTTACCACCTTAAACCCCATTGTGAGGTTTCTCCTTTTTTATTTTATATTTGTTTATCATTCTAGTTTGTATGTTTGATAGATGAGTGAAAGCGAAAGTGAAAGAAAATGAAATGGTGAGCAGAGTCTTAGTTCATGGTAGTATTGAAGAGGGAAAGGAAAAAAAAAAAAAAGAGTATTTTTATAATGTTAATAAAATAAAGATATATTAATAATTGAAATTTTTATTTACTAATAAGTGTATTTCTATAATTATATTAATAAAAGATAAATCAATAATTTATGTTAAAAAACAAATAAAATTCTTGGATTGAAATAAATGTCAGAAGAATAAGTAAAGTTTTTAAATTTAAAAAATAAAAATTTATTGTTACATCATCATTCTAATGCAAAATAATCGTTTTGTCAAATCAAAATTTAAATTTAAATACATAAATTTACTTGAACGCCCTTTTAGAGTAATTTGTCATTTTTTGACATATATCAGAGGGGGGAAATGGGGTTCTCCTAGACAAAAATATAACCATTAGATTTTGGTTTGACAAAATTCACTCCCATATACAAACCTAATTTCTAGTCAATCTCTTCTATTTTAAAATTTTATCTCAATCTTTTTTCCTTCATTTTTGACCAAAATCTAATCATATCTAATAAATCAACTTTACCCTTTGAAGACATATGGGAAAAACAATATTATTTGTAATTGTTTTTTATGATATGTTATACAAAATTTTTGATAAATGTTTATGTTCATGTCATTATTTAAGATTTGTTGATTTTTCAAAAAGTTATCCTTTCTAGGTTTTTATGTTGAATTTGATTGTTATTTTAATAGTTTAATTGTTTACATAGTTAGAAATAAAGTAGAAATGTATTTCTGTAATATTGAATCGGTTTTTAGTTGAATAGGATGACATACACAATTTTTCTTTTGGATTTCGATAATACACTTACATCATTTGATAGGCGTATGGTAAGTGTATTTGGTAAAATTACCAAAAACCCACTAGGGTTTTACTTAAACTCAAATACTCAAAAGTGGCGGGACTCGAACACTTAAAGTAATTAAATCCTTGTTTTGCTTCTTCAATCTATTCTTTCCACTGGCTCTCTGATCTTCTCAACTCACCACCGCAATGTCGGTTGGAGTTCGTCACTTGACAGTCCTCGGCGAGTTCAAGCCGTTCGGCTTAATCGCCGAAACTCTCGACGGAAAGACTCCCGACAATATTCCATATAGATACGATTACTTCCTGTTCGATCCAGAGCTCGTCAGAGACCGAGGCGAAGCTGATAGAAATGTTGGTGGCTCACACACTGAGCCGAGTTGCGATCACGAGCTTTTCGTTAGAGGGAATCGGTAATTTAATTATCATTGTCAGCTTTATATAACCAAAAAAAAAAAAGTTAAAATTTTGTCTTAAGTAGGTTTGTAATTTGATAGTACTTGTGTAACAGTATTATATGGACAACTGGTTCACGAGTGTTTAAGAGGTTCACTTTACCTTCAACTGTTATCATGGTAACCATTTTTCTCAATTCAATTTAACTTACAAAATTTCTGTACACTATATTTTAATGTCTTATTCACAGCATGCTATTGTTTTTTTTTTTCCTGCATTTTAATTGTTTTGACGAGTATTTGGTGTTCTAGGTATGCTGGTGTCGTCTAGGTGATATGTCAGAAGCTCTTCTTTGTGTCTTACAAATGGAATTGTTGACGATTTACAACACATCAGGTGAGCTGACTAGGATATGGTCTTCGATGGTATAAGTCGCAAAAGCGCTTTTCTTTTCTTTTAAATTGGTTTCTTCGTTGTGAAACTCTACTCTACATACATTATGTCTGCTAAGATTTTTCCATGTCAGCTCGTAAAAGCCTTATTGAGCCAAAAATATCAGTTTCAGTGTTTTGGCCTTTTTCAAAACTATTTTGAAATGATATATAACGTGTTTAAGAGAATAAATACACTGCTAAAATGTATGATACCAGGTGTATTTTGGTTGGGTGGATGTCTGATTTATTCATCATTTGGTTGGTTTTGGTTTCCTTTTCTTATTTGTTGTTTACAGTTATATTACACTTGTCTTTTCTGCACAGCAATGCTATCTTGTTAACTAGATTGTATAGGAATAGAAATCTGCTTTCTTACTGCACAATAGAATTAATATTCTATCTCTCTCCGGCTTTTTTTTGCCAGGTGAAGTGGTATCCATTCCGCTACCTCGTACAATCACATCAATATGGCCTCTTCCATTTGGTCTACTACTCCAGGCAGTTGAGGGGAATTCACCAACTCAAGTTCCTTTTTCATCTTTAAGCCCTTTGTTGAGTGAACGTGATATGTCCCGTCCAAGAAGGGACAGTGGGCACAGCCCACAAAATAATTATAGTTATCTGAGTGCTTACGGACATATGATCAAAGGAGACACAACTTCAATGTCCTCTCATTTAATTCTTAGTGACTTGCTGGAGGAACCAATGGTCGTGTTATAGTTTCCTTAACAATTATCCAGTTTTGCCGTATTTTATTTTATTTTTTTCATTTAATATTGCATCCTATACCTTTTGTTTTCAACCCTCTACTGCATTTATGAGCTTAAGTTATCTTTTTTTTTTTATTGGTTCACTAGAATTTGTGTTTGTTGAATGATCAGTCTACTTACATTGAAGAAAGAGGAAAATTAAATATAATGAAGGACTTTGATGAAAGAACAATTTGGACTAGTGATCAAATTCCTCTGATGGCATCATACAACAAAGGTTCATCTGATTATCTTCCCCATAATTGATCTGAAGTGTTACCTTAGCCCCTCACCTTTTTCCATCATCTTGTTCTCCCAAATCCACCATGTTTTGACCTTGTCACTTGGTGTACAGGAAAGATGCAGCATTCTGTTTGGGTTGCTGAGGTTGTTAATTCTAACCTTGAAGTCTCAAGTGCTAGCTTGTGCGACATAGTTCCTGCTGGTGTATTACCCAAACAATTTTCCTTCCGTAGAATATGGCAGGGGAAAGGTTCCCAGACAGCTGCTTCTAAGGTGCCAGTTCATCTCATCATTTGTATGAGTATTCAGTAGGAACTTTTATTAGTGTTTGGTCACTTCTTTTTTTTCCCCCACTTCTATTAATTGATTGCGACAGGATAGAGCCACTAAGTGGTGCTGCTGTGTCTAGTGTGCTTTCATGTGTCCAGAATAAAGAATTTAGACCATACTTCTTGTTGTTTGGCCTAAAACTTTGATTTATCCTTGGACTGTCCATTTTTTCATATCTTTTTCTGTTATATCACATATCAGCTTAGCTGTTTTTCTTCCATTGGTAAATTCTTCTTTAATTAGTTACTAATTTGCATGAATCAAAATTTCCATGAATTTTTTGTAATATGTAAAAAATGCTTGAAGAAATAAAAATCACTGTAAGTTTTGCTGGACGGTAGTTGTCTTTTTTTTTTATTGGTGCATACCTGTTTGATAATCTTTCCAAACTCAGTTGGATAGACTATTCTAGAATGATCTCATGTTGAAAATCTTTTTATCTTCCATATCCAATTTATAAAATCATTGGCATTCTCATATACAAATATATCCAGAAGTGAATCACAGTTTTGTTTTCACCCTGTAGTTACTTCCTCTTTAGTTGCTTGTGGTCTGCTTATAGTTATGGTAAAATTGATCTTGTTCTATTTTATTGCACATTCTGTTAGTTTTGTGGTGATATAGTGTCATATCTTACATGTTCATTTGTCTTTTCATTTGACTTGAACTGGCCTGAAATGTTTCCAGGTTTTCCTAGCAACTGATGATGATGCAGCTCCTATAATCTTCTTTCTTCTTCTTGAACAAAAAACATTATTGTCTGTAAGGCTTCAAAGTGTTGAAATTAATAATGAAATTCTCTATGATATTAAACCTGACATGAGCTGGAGTATACCAGCAATTGGTGCTGCCCCAGTTGTTGTTACGCGTCCAAGGTAGAGTCATTTTCTTTGGTGTTTCTTTATTTGCTTTAATTGGATTGATTGTTGAATAATCTGGCTACTTTTTTCTTCATTGTTTCATCTAGAGTGAAAGTGGGGCCGCTGCCATATACTGACATTATTGTTTTGGCTCTAGACAACACCCTTCTCCTTTATGTAAGTTGTATAAGTTATAAACTGTTGATTCTTAATTTTTAATTTTCTTAATTCTGATTATTAATTTCTTATATATGTTGGCAAGAGATGTTATTGTTAGAGGTTTTGAGTGGATGTTTCTTTTATCATTGGCAGTGATTTTTGGACATGAATTTAATGTTGTGTTTTCACAGTAAGGCAGGTTATGAAAATCTGCTCTCTGAGATAAGTTGATGCATCTGTAGTGCTTGTACAGATGTTGGTTTTCAATTGAACACACACACTTCTGCATGGAGACTGGAAGCTTTCTTGCTGACACTCTTTTCACAGATCAAATACTTTTTTCTGCACGATAGGCTACCTATTTTTTTTTTTTTAATCTTTTGAAAATCACATCAATAGGCATCTTGTCTTTCTTTAAGTTCCTTCTCATGGTGTGACTCTGGGTTTCCTTTAAAAAAACATTTTGCTATTGGCTCTGAGATATGTGAAGCCAATGTATGTTATGGCTGCAGTCAGGACAGAAATGTCTCTGTAGATATTTGTTGCCTTCTTCTTTGCGGAAGGTTCATCTTTCACCTGGTTTGGAGCTTTCAGAAGCAGCATCTATTTCCCATGACTTGAAGATTGTAGGCCTTGCTGATGCAGTTGAGGGGCGCATCAATGTTATAGTGAGCAATGGGCAGGTATGGTAACGTCTAATTTTCAAACTTTGAGTAAATTATTATTTTAATCTTTAATGATAAAGCAAGGTTCTTAGTTTGTTGTCGCCTCTCCTGATTTATGGAGATTTTACATGCTAGATAAGCATTATTCCATAGTGTTCTTTCGCTTTGCTTGTAGTGGTTGATAATTAATGGAGCTTCCGTGAGTAATTAGGTTTTGATTTTTTATACTGTCCATTCTTAGGTTTATATAGATGTTTCCATTTATCGGTGTAACTTATCTTCATAATTTTTATGGTCTTAACAATCTTATAATTGGCGTATGTCCAGATATTTCGATGTGTTTTAAGACGGAACCCTTCATCTTCACTGACAAATGACTGCATCACAGCACTGGCTGAGGGGCTTAATTCCACTTTCTATAATTATTTCCTAGCTCTTCTTTGGGGAGATGGTGACCCTGCCTACTTGTCGGAGGCAAATTCTACAGTGGATTCGGAATGGAACTCTTTTTGTGGTGTAATTATGCAAATGGGTCAAAGATCTAGTGTTGCTGCTCAAGAGCCCTTGAATTCAGTGTGTAAATCATCTTGGGAGTTTCTTCTTAGCAGTAATTTTCACAAGAACTACTGCAAATTTAACTCTTTTCCTGGTCTTTCTTCTGGAACATCCCTTGATGTGCTGAGGTTGGATTCCTCCAAATCAAAATTAGATGGTAAACATATCCTGAAGGAGTCATTTTACTCTGGGCTATTCATGGCAACTTTGGATTCACTGCATGCAGTATATGAGAGTTTGAAACTGGATTGTCTTCGAAAACAGTGAGTTTAGTTTTTTAAGTATATTCCTGTTGATCTATCTCCATCAAAGCCTCTTTTTGATTACTCATATGTCTGGCCTGAAAGTTCTCCCTTTTGTTGCTTTTCTTTGCTGTCACTGTTCTCCACACTGACCGGTTTAGTAAAAGCTTTTCTTATAGTAATGTATGCTGGATCAAAATTGAAACATTAGTAGCATTCTGTTATCTTTTGTCACAGAAGGAATATGAGATGATGAAACATTTTCTATTGTACTCTTTCTTGCTGTCAAAAGAAAGAGCATGACATGAGGAACTTCCACTGAACTAAATGATTTGGCAGAATCATTTGAATTATTTCCCACATGCTAATTCCATGTAAATTTATTTTTTTCTATTTCTTCTTTTATGACATGAGTAGAAAAGGAGGGATCAAAATCTTGTGAAATTAACTGGTTTCTATTGTGTGTGGGGGAAAATTAGTGCTGGACACTACTAGCTGTTACTGTTTTAAGTAACAGCAGATTAGTTTTTGCTGCTTTATGCATTTTGGATGAAGTTCTATACAGGTGCTTGCTTTTAGAAATCTCTTGAACAGTTTTTGGTGTTATTTTGTTTAAATTTATATCTGAATGTGGAGTCTAGGGACTTGGAGCTGTTGTCGGTCCTATTATGTGACATTGCAAAGTTTTTGGGCGAGACATGCTATTTGGATCATTATATTCGTGATTTTCCTTGTCTTTCCAAGAGAGTTGGGGTTTGTACGAGCTCTTTCTCCTCGAAAACTCCTCTGAGCTTATTCAATTGGCTTGAAAACTGTTTGCAACATGGATGTAGCTCTTGTGACATTCATGACCTTCCACCTTTAATTTGTAAAGATGGGAGTTCTGTTGTGAACTGGGCGCGGAAGATAGTCTCCTTTTATAGTTTGTTGTCAGGTGTTAAACCTATAGGAAATAAGCTTTCAACTGGTGTTTACTGCAATATTGCCTCTGGATCATACTGCACGAATGAGGAGCTGACTGTCTTGGCAATGGTGGGGGAAAATTTTGGACTACAACAGCTTGACTTACTACCTTGTGGTGTTTCTCTTCCTCTGCGACACGTAAGTTAGGCTTTAGTCTTTTGTTCTTCGAAGGAAATTCATTTTGCTAAGTTGCAAAATATGTTTGTTATAATATTGAAGGTATCCATTGGTTTGCTAGTTGTTACAACTTTATACTAAATTGAATTTATTTTGGTTGCATAGATTATCTTGGATAATGATAGATATATGATGCTTTAATTTCTTGCTATTTTTGTTTCTTGTTCACCTTTCTACTTAAAGAAGTTTTACTTCTTTATTGGGACCAAGTATGCTGCTATCATACCCTTTCTGGGGTGTTCTTGGCACTCTTTTTTAGCCAGCATCTGTTTCCTTGTAATCAAATTCTTGCATTCTGAGTTCTCTATTTCCTTGCATGATTGTTTTGCACTTCACAGGCATTGGACAAGTGTCGTGAGTGTCCTCCCACTGACTGGCCTGCAGCTGCATACGTTCTTCTTGGTCGAGAAGATTTGGCTCTGTCATGTTTAGTGCATTCATGCAGATCTAAGGAACTTGAAACCCACACCAATGTGAACCTAATATCCATGTCTACACCTTACATGCTTCATTTACATCCAGTTACAGTTCCTTCCTCAGTCTCTGATACTATAGGATTAGATAGCACCAAATTTGAGGATGCAGATTCTGTTGATGGGTCCACGACCGATGGTATGGAGCATATCTTCAACTCTAGCACACAATTGAGATATGGTCGGGATCTACGTCTGAATGAAGTATGTTTTGGTCTTTCATATTAAATTATATTTTATTCAGTTTGGTTTATTTCCTACAGTATACAATCTTTCATTTCATTGGGTCTTTCTTTATTTCTTAACGTTGTGTTCAGAAACACTTAAAATGCTTGCTCAGACTCATAATTGCAGTTTTTCTGAAGCCTTTTTTGAAATGCATCTCCTTTGTGTTTTTGATGTTACTTGCTCTTCTAGTAGGTTAGACGAGTTCTCTGCTCTGCAAGGCCTGTGGTTATTCAAACTTCTGTAAACCCTAGTGCTTCTGATCAGGACCTTCAACAGGTATGCCTATTTCCTTGCTCGATTTAAATACTGGATCAATATTTCTTTTCTATAGATATTATAACTCTTATCAGGGTTTATTCTTAATGTTATACACCATTAGTTGTCTTTCATTTTCTATTCAGATTACTCTATACATATTTCTTTAACCTGGAGATTGAAATATGTGCAGAAGGGTTATTGAGCTATATTCTGTTAATGCCTCCACATCTTGGGTTCATCACCTTTGCTTTAAGTTTCAATGTCTTTTTCTGATGCTCTTATTCTACTTTCTTGCTGAAGGCCCAGCTGTGGCACCTTGCACAGAGGACTACTGCACTTCCTCTTGGACGTGGAGCATTTACTCTTGCGACAATATATACTCTTCTAACTGAAGTAGTCCCATTTTTAAATTCCTTAGTTTATTTTCTTAAAAGATTTTTTTGCTTAAATTGATTTTTTTGAGATATATTTCTCTGTCTAAAGACTCATTTGAAATTTTGTGTAGGCCTTTACAGTCCCGAAGCTTGTTTTAGCAGGTCGGTTGCCCGCCCAACAAAATGCAACTGTATGTCCTCTTTAAATTGTATTAGTGATGTATTATTACTCCATTTACTAATTCTTTATTCAAAATAGCTCATATGAATTGATGTAACATGATATGATTGGGAGAGTGAAAACTAAAAGTGCATTTACAAAAATTATATTAAATGATGTCATAAAACTGCAGCAGTACCACATTTGCTTGCATATGCACCGTTACTGTTTAGGAATTAAACAAAATTTTACCATTCAATAAATTTCATCTAACATATTTTTGACCTTCTTAGGTTAATCTGGATCCAAACATAAGGAATATACAAGAACTTACATCCTGGCCGGAATTTCACAACGCTGTCGCTGCTGGACTAAGACTGGCACCTCTTCAGGTTTTTCTTTGTACTATATGATCATGAGTGCATTCATACTCTTTGATGCCAAGTCTTGCAACAGGTTTTCTCATTTATTGAAAGCAAAAACAAAAAAAAAAATGTTGTTTCCTAGTTAATTATTTTGATTAATATATATTCAACTTGTAATACGATAGGATTCCAGACCCTTATTTAAGAAAACATTAAACAAACACAAAACTAAAGAAAAATAGCGTTTATTTTATTCATTGGAAGGAATACTAAGATAATCCGAACAATTCGAGAAGTTTGGGACCTCGCATTTTCCAGCCGTTCGGGGCATCAAAGGCCTCCCAGAATCAACCTTTAGGTTGCCCACAAACCAAAACCCTAATATTTTTTTCCTCCCCTCATTTGATAACATACTTCCACGTTTATAATAAAAACAATCATATAAGATGAGGACAAGTGTCTTAATTCTAACACAACCCTCCCCTTGAAATCACCTTGTCCTCAAGGTAGGGAATTTTTTTTTTTTTCATATAATATTTTCTGTTTTTTTTTTTTCTTCCTTTCCCACTTGTTTCTCCTCGCCCCCACTTTTTTCCTCTGTTTTTTGATTACTCAACACTTCTTTTCTTATTTTCTTTCCATGCCACTGTCCTCTTTTCTCCAACATCTATTCACCCTTTTCATTTCCTAGTACACCCCTTTTCACTTTCCAAAGCTATTTATCCCTAATTTTTTTCAAACTTTTTTTTTCGCCAACTATCCTCCACTGTCTTTCTCCTTAACATTTTTTCTGCTGTCTTGATTTTCAAGAATTGTTGTCCCTAACTCCTTTTTATACAACTTTTTTTTCTTTTTAACTGAACCTCTACATCCTTCATCTTCCACTGTTAACCAACCACCTCCTCTATTTTTTTCTTTTTTTTCCGTTCAGTCAAGCTTCCACCAACTTTGTTGTCACTACCTTCGTCACAAATTTGTTCAGATTTCGACCTTTCATCGATCTCTGCCACTCTTTTTCTTTTGTCTACTTTTTTTTTCCCGACATCGATTTTTGTGCTTGTTGACTCACCTTTTTTCATTGATGATTTATGTTTTCACCACATTGCAACCATTTCCAATGATTCTTCACTTTTCCAGTTGCCATCATTGTGTTGTTGTGCTTTCTTGATACCGGTTTACCTTTCGCCATCATCGTCTTGAGCTGATTCATTGCACCAAGAACCTAGATCTAACCGTTTGTACGATTTTGATAGGATTTCATAACCTTATTCAAGATAACATCAAACAAACACAAAACTAAAGAAAAATAACAATTGTTTTATTCATCAGAAGGGATACAAAGATAATTTGGATAGTTTGAGGAGTTCGGGACCTCCCATTTTCGGCCATTCAAGGCATTGGAGACCTTCTAGAATCAGCCTTCGGGTTGCCCACAACCGAAACCCAAATATGTTTTTCCTTCCCCCATCTAATAACCTACTTACACTTTAAAACAAAAACTATCTTATAGAACGAGGACAAGTGTCCCAATCCTAACACAATGCCACTGAACTCTATCAAAATATATTTGTGATTTTGATTCGTTTTTGGTTGTATGTGTTCATTTAGACATTTCCTTTGTAGGGTAAAATGTCAAGAACGTGGATAGCATATAACAAACCTGAGGAGCCAAACTTTCTTCATGCTGGACTTCTCCTTGCTCTAGGATTACATGGACATCTGCGTGCTCTAAATGCTAGTGACATATATAAGTATTTTTATCAGGTATTGCACTTTATGATACTCTCTTGTTCTTGGAACTTGTAGTTATACCATTTTATGAGTTTTTTGCAGGCTGTTTTTTAAAATTAAATTTATTTCTCTATTCCATTTGTAAATCTTGATGTTTTTGTCATGTCATTCCTGTAAAGCCCTCTTACCAAAATTTATAAAATAAAATAAAATCTTTTCTTAAATCCTTCTTTTTGAAAAGGCTTATTCTATTGCTAGGGGCCTCTGGTTCATTTCCTTTTGTAACGTGCTCCTCACTGAAGTTTGTGTTTCTCATAAAAATAAATAAATAAATTACTTTGAAGTTATCATAAGCAGAAGTTGAAGGTGCTGCCATTTACCTATCATGTTAAAATCGTCATAATTGATTATCTTTTGTATTTCTTTCAAGTCTCACTGCTATATTTAGCTCTCCTTTTACATCTTTGTTATAGGAACATGAAAGCACAACTGTTGGATTAATGCTTGGCCTAGCTGCTTCTCATAGAGGGACGATGCATCCAGTAATATCAAAGGTGATAGCATGTTGCTCCCTTTGCATAAAAAGATTTTTGTCATCTTTTTTAATGAAAGAGTTAACATATCATAAGGAACCAGTTTGTTTATGGTCTCCTTCTGTAAATTTGTTTCATAGCCCCTTTTATATCATATGTTGTGTTTTGATTCCTCTTACTGCCAATGTGTTACAACCTAGTGGCTTAGATTTTAGATAGATTGTACTTTTTAAGGGTATTTGGTCATTTTCTACAAGTTGAACATGGCCTTAAGCTCCTATTAAGTTGTAAAAATTGATATTTCTTTCTCTTTTTTGTTCAAGTGTCTAATATAATTTATTGTTATGAATATTGTATGCAACGCATATTATTTGAGGCTAAGTTATTAAATTTTTCCGTGGCAGTCACTTTATGTTCATATTCCTGCCAGGCATCCATCTTCAGTGGAGTTGGAGGTACCAACAATTCTGCAGGTATAGAACATCAGAGTGCAGTCTTGATCTATGCATCTTTATCTGTGTTACTGAGTAAATAAATGCATTGCAGGATTCTGTTTGCTACTATTGAACATTAAGCCGATGCACCTGCTTTAAATTTCTTGTTTGGCTGCCATCTTTTTGCAACTTTTTTTTTCTCGTGGTACTATTGTAGTTAGTACTGAAATAGTAAATTTGACTTCTGGACACTCAAATTAAGTTTAAGGGCATGGGAGAAAGAAAGTTCTTGTTTCTGATATATCAATGAAAAGAAGATTAGGGTTCATCATGGGGAATAACATATGTAATGAAAAAATGAAGGGAAAATCTTAAACCTCCCATTACTTTTCATTATATTTTCAAATGTTTATAGTTTGAACCATATACAACCTTTGGATTTCCAATTTCTGACTACCAACCACCCTCGTTCTAGAACCTACCCCCTAGGATGCATACAACTCACCTAAAATAGTTTTTATAGTCTACATAGCCAACAGTCCCCTTCAAGATGGAACATATATGTTTCTCGTGCCTATCTTGTGAACATTATTAGGAAAAACTTTAGAGATTAGACCCTTAGTAAGAACATTGACTAGTTGTCCTTTAAAATTCTCAAATTGAAATGCAAAGTCGTCCGCTGGAGAACTTTTCATTGATAAAGTGCCTGTTTGTTGAATTGGATTATAGCTATACTAGTTGTTGCTTTGCTATTGCAATAGAGAGTGAGGGGTCTTCCTTTAGACTCAATTCCTCCGCTTTTTCTAACCATTGCAATTTACAAAAAACCTAATGCCATGGCCTTATACCCAACTTCAACACTAGATCTTGCAACAATGAATTGTTTTTTACATCTCCATGTAACAAGATTGCCCCCAATTATGGTGCAATACCTAGAAGTGGACCTTCTATCACTAGTTAAACCAACCCTGTTGGCATCTAAGTACCCTTCAATTCTTAGATGCCCATTCTTGGTAAATAACCCTTTTCCTAGTGTTGACTTGGGATATCTCAGTATCATTTTTACAACATTCATATGAGAGGTCCTTGGTTCTTACATAAACCGACTAACCATTGTCATAACATAAGCAATGTTTGGTCTTGTATGGGAAAGTTAGATAAATTTTTGCACTAATTGTTAGTATTTTCCTTTATCTACCTTTGCACCGTTAGATTTCTTGAGTTGGTTGATAAGAGTTTCAATTGGCCCACACCATAATAAATCTGTTTCTTCATGGAGGTCTATAACATACTGCCTTTGGGTATAAAAATCTGTTTTTTTGTTATTGCAACTTCAATTCCGAGAAAGTATTGCAACTATCCCAAGTCTTTATTTTTTAATTCCTTAGGAAGATAGTTCTGTAACCTTGATATCTCACTTTGGTTGTACCTTGTTATCATTATATCATCAACATATTCACTAATAGGGAAAAAAAAACTTTTCCCTCTTCATGGTTGATAAATAAGGTGTGGTTGATATTGCTTTGCTTGTAGCCAAACTGAGCCAAGGCCTTACTAAATTTACTAAACTAGGTCCTTGGTGATTGCTTCAATTCATAAAGTGCCTTCCGTATTTTGCATGCTTACGTAATTGTTTTTTGACACTCAAAACTTAGAGTTATTTCCATACCGACTTCCACAAGGAAGGTGTTTTTAACATCAAATTGAAACATTTCCCATCCAAGATTTGTGGCAAATGAAAGGACTCTAATGAAATTCATCTTTGCAACTAGTAAAAATGTTTCTTTGTATTCGACTTCAGGGGTTTGCAACAAGTCTTGCCTTAAATCTTTCAACACTTTCATCAACTTTATGTTTTATGATAAAAACTCGCTTATAACCTATAGTTTGCTCTCTTGGTGAAAGAGTAGTAAGTTTCCATTTATCATTTTTTGTTAAGGCTTTCACTTTTCAACCATGGATTCCTTTCAATTTGGTTTGCTCATAGCCTATCTTCAATCTATAAAAATAATAATATAGGACAAAGAAGATAAAAAAAAAAATGTAAGAGGGAGATATAACATTATAACAGACAGAGCGAGAGATGGGGTGATTAGTATAACTTCTCACACCTTTACTGATGGCAATTGGAGCATCAAGATCAAGATGAGAATTTTTACATTTGAAAGGGAAGGGACATGTACCAGGATCCTTGTTTAATTTGCCTCTCTTGGCAAGGTAAAGTCATTTTCCTCCTTGAGTAAGTCCTCAGGTTCATCCTTTTGAGTACCATCATCCGCAAATCCTTTGCTAACATTTTCACTTTTTTAGATTCTTCATCTACTTCAACAACTTCTTCAATGACTTGTGGTTAAGAGAAAGCCAAATAAGACCTTTCATTACTTTGATTCTCCCTTGAAGATGCACCCAAATCTATTCAAAGTAGCTTTCATGTTTATGAAAACTAACATTCATATTGACAAAATATTTTTAGGTTGGTGGATGATAACATCTACATCCTTTCTAAGTAGTTGAATACCCTACAAATACATCTTTGAGTGCTGTAAAATCTAATTTGCTCAAATTTGGCTGATGGTCTCTCACAAAGCAAACACATCCAACAGTCATAGGTTGAACCACATAAAAATTTGATCTTTAAAGTAATTCCAAAGGAGTTTTGAATTCCAAGGTTCTTAGAGGCATCTTGCTTATCAAGTAGGTTCTCGCTAAGATTGCATCCGCCCAATATTTCTTTAGATCCTTCATAGTGAACATCAAGGATCTAGCTACCTCAAGTAAATGTTGGTTTTTTCTCTCAATAACTCTATTGTGAGTAGGGTTTTCAACACAACTGTTTAATGAACTATTCCATTTACCACCAAATAGTTTTGAAAGCCCTTTTCCTTATACTCCAATCCACTATCACTCCTCAAAATACAAAATTATGAATTAAATTGATTTTAGATAAACTTGTGACACATTTTAAAGCAGGAAGCCACTTCATTTCTGGTGTATATTAGATATACACATGTGGTTCTACTAAAACAATCCATAAAGCTGTTAAACCATCTATATCCACCCAAACTCATAATTCTACTTGGTCCTTTTACATTAGAGTGAATTATCATTGAAGGATATAAACTTTTATTGTTGAAAAAAGGATAAAAAGTTCTGGTAAGTTTTACTAACTCAAAAGGATCACAAAAATAATTCTAAATGTTACATCTTTTAGCTAGGTTAGGATACAATTTGTCAAGAACAAAAAAAGGATGGATGCCCTAGCCTTTTATGCCACCTAACAATTTCCCTTCTCTTGTCATCCTTTGCTTGAGTTTGAAGGCTTGACATGTTCTTCTTACTAAAATCCAACTCCAACTAATGTAACCCATTTTTGACTCTATAGTAGCCAAACATTGCTTTCGAACTCGTATCTTGGATTATACTATGTTATGGAAAAACACATACTTAGCATTCAAAGTTTGTGTAAGAGAACTGATAGATAACAATTTATTAGAAAATTTTGGAACATGTAGCATAGTTGACAATTTTAGCAGTTGCACATAGAATCCTTTCCAAATATTAAAAGAAAACATTCCATAAGCCTCACAAACTTTATCTTTTCCTGAACAAACCTATCATATGATCCTAGACTGTCGAATCCATGATCCAAGGACCAAAGTGTTCTTTATATGAGACACTTAAGACAATGGCAAGTGTATCTTTTTGGGAAAAATTAGTGGCAAGTGTAGAGTAAGACAACTCCACCCTAACCTTGGCCATGAGTTGTTGAAAATTGAGAATTTCCTCCTTTGAAATAGAGAAAAAGGTAATTGGATCATCAAACCTCTTCTGTTTCACTTTAGACATATTAACTTCTGTTTGTGCATCCATTTTCTACCATCCACACTTCTCGCCAAGTTTCCTGTGGAGTAACCAAAGTGTGTGATTTTCCACAATAATCATACTTGAAGTGATCCTTATACGAAGTTTGACCCACATTGCCTTCACTGAAAGGAATTTTCGCAATCATTGTAGCTTTGTGAGATGAAGTTAGATGTAAAAACGAATTCTTTCTAATTTCTTCTTGTTGGACAATTGAATAAGTTTGTTGAAGTGAGAGAAAAGGGTCAAGTCCTAGGACTGGAACCCTGATTTGATCAAACTCATCATTTGAGCCAACCAAGAAGTCATAAACCCTTTCTTTTTCGACCATTCTCTAATGGTTGTAGCATCTTTAGGGCATCTCACTTGGAAGTCTTAATAGTAATCTAACTCTTACCATATTCTACTAAGTTTGGCATAAAACTGTGCAATAGTTATCTTCCCTTGCTTAGTTTTATGAATTTTTTCCTCAATGCATAGATTTGTATGTCATTTCCAATGCTAGAGTCAGTTCGAGCTGTTGCATTCCATATCTTCCATGTACTATCAAATAGAAAATCTCTCTTTGCTGTGTAAGGTTTTGTGATATTAATGAGCTAGGACATAACTAAAGAGTTCTTGGTCTCTTAGGAATTGGTTTAGTCCCTCGTTCATGGGTGATGAAATCTTCGAATCAAGCTCTAATGAACAATTTGCAAGAATATGATTGGGCCGAATAGTTGTTGCCAATTAGTCTCATTGGACTGATGAGAAGGTATGATTTGTCCATGTGTGGATTCACATTTTGAAACCCAATTAAATCACCAATTGAAGTACCCTTTATAGTCTTAGACATATTCACAATATTTCACAAATTGGTGCAATCTGAATGAAGATACTGTTGGCAAGATTTTAGGCAAGTTCACAGTCTCGTTGGCAAAATTTGATGTCTGAGAGAGATTTTTGACAAGCGCAATGTCTTATCACTCTGATTTGAGATCATAGAAAAGGTTTCTAGCAAGCTTACTATCTTGTCAGTCAAATCCAAGGTTTGAGAAAGGATTTTCGACAATCTCATAGTCTCGCTGAGAGGTTTCCTATAAGGTTTGAGGTTGCCAATCAGAGATTTTCAACAAGTCTATTGTCTTGTTGAAAAAATCTAAGGCCTGAGAGAGGTTCCTAGCAAGCTCACAGTCTTGTCGGCTATTTTTGAGGTCTTCAGCGAGTATTGAGGCCACTGAAGAAATTTAAGATTGCTGGAGAGGTCACCAGTCACTAATCTCTTTTAGACGTTTGTTAGGGAGGTCTAGACATAATAACTAGTTGCCAATCTAATATGAGATTGTCGATGAAGCCGTTGGTTAGGTCACAGTGTTGCCAGTGACCTTGAAGAGTTGATTTTGCTTCAGATTAAAGCTCTAATAGTATAATGAAAAAAAATGAAGGGAAAATTTTTTTCTCCCATTACTTTTCATTATGTCTTCACATGGTTACAGTTTCAAGTATATACAACCTTTAGATTTCAATTTCTGAGAACCAGCCACCCTAGTTCCAGAGCCTACTTCCTAGGCCACATGCAGTTCACTTAAATTAATTTTTACAGCCTACACAGTCAACAATATGCTTTATTTGCATTGATCGATGAAATGAGTAATTGTACTAATCCATAAGAAAAATTCATGTTTAAGATTCCTCAGTGATTTTCTTAATATTTACTTCGATAATGCAATCTCTTGCCTTATTCTGCAGTCAGCAGCATTAATATCAGTGGGACTTCTTTATGAAGGATCAGCTCATCCACAAACTATGCAGATTCTTCTGGTAATTTGTTTTTCCAGTTTGCTTTTTGGTTTACTCAATGTTTTGATCTATAAAAAGTTTGATGCCAAAATGCATCAACATTTTTCAATATAATGAGCCATTCGAAATGTAGATGAAAATTGAAAGCGAACTTTAGCATGAATGGTTCCTGTTAGTTGACTGTAGATAATACTTAATAGCTAATCACATACGACGTTCTTATTTTTGAATGTTTAGTTCATATACGAAGTCGTACTGATACTGTCAACAAGTCAAAGGTTTCGCTACTTGGTGCAATCCACAGATTTTTTATTACTTTAGAATCATTTACACTACACGTCTGTGTGTAATAAAATGTTTATTTTATTCTACACCAGATGGAGATAGCTCCTCTTGGGATGCTTAACTGATTAAATTTCTTGCTGATAATATAATAAGATCAAGTACTGATGATCACTGCACATCATTCAGTGTTTGTTATTACAATGCTGACTATTACATATGAATAATTCCATAAGCGTTGGGTTTTCAATATCTTACTCTTTTGAGTTTGTGATATGTCACAGGGTGAAATAGGCCGCAGAAGTGGAGGTGATAATGTTCTTGAAAGGGAGGGTCATGCGGTTTCTGCTGGATTTGCTTTGGGCCTTGTTGCATTGGGTATAAGCAATTGGATATTTTAAATTAGTTAACTGTTTGTGAAGTGGTGACCTTATTGATCATTTTATTTTAAAACTGAAGGTCGAGGAGACGATGCACTAGGTTTCACAGATACCTTGGTCAGTCGATTGTTCCACTACATTGGTGGCAAAGAAGTTCATAGGGTAACTCTTGTTGATTTCTGTTCTTTCTCATTTTCCTTTTGCTGGGTGAATTACTTTTTTACGGTTGCACCATGGTTTGTAAGTTCTGTGCTAAGAACTGAATCATCTGCAGCTTATTACTGAATGGAGCTTTATTTAATTTATTCTATCTGAATTTTTTCTTTTGTATTGAATTCTTCAGCAGGAAAGATCACACTTCTTATCACCATCAACGGATGAGCAAAACCGCAGTGCTGGGCAGGTTCTGTCAGCTACCTTTGAAATAAAAAAAATCATGTTTTTAATATTCTCTCAAGAGGATGTCACTTGGACATATTCTTTTCTGAAGCAATTGATATTGAGATCCTTTTGTTGGGAACTGATGCTTTGTAGATGATGGATGGAACCATGGTCAATGTTGATGTCACCGCACCTGGAGCTATTATTGCCCTTTCTTTAATGTTTTTAAAGGTAAAGAAGCTTGGTAATTGGTATTTCATTTGAAAAATTTCAACCAGTGCATTAGCCTGTCAATGTTCTTAGGTACAGACTACTTCATGTTCTCATAGATGTGTGTCAGGGTTCTCTTACATTGTCCCCCTTTGTACTAATAACAGACTGAATCAGAAGCAATTGTTTCTAGGCTTTCCATCCCTCAAACACATTTTGATTTGCAATATGTGCGGCCTGATTTCATTATGCTTCGTGTCATCGCTCGGAATTTGATAATGTGGAACAGGTAGGGCAAGTCTGTTTAACTAATTTACTGATTGAACTTTCATCTACTTAGCTACTCTTTATAATTAAATCAGTGGGCTTTATTTTATCAGGGTTCACCCTTCTGAAGATTGGATTCAGTCTCAGATTCCTGAAATTGTCAAACGCAGTGTCAATGCCCTTAGAGATGATAATAGTGATGTTGATGAAATGGATGCAGAAACCTTTGTCCAGGCATACGTCAATATAGTGGCTGGGGCATGCATTTCTCTTGGTAAGTTATCTCTAGTGATTCAAGCTATACGTATGATATTGTTTTTTACTCGTGTATGCGTTCTTTGTAAGTTAAATCACTGAAAAGAATTTAAAATAAAATTTACAAATTAGATTTAGGGTAAATAACTGTGGCCTCCCTTGAGGTTCTCATCGCAATTTCTTGAAATTTAAAAACACTCTTTAAATTTACCCTGCCATTCATATTTTAATGGTAACCTCTTAATTGAGGTGTGAAAATATTGGAAATGCCCTTAAATATATTTAAAAGATCAGAACTTGTATAAAGGCAAAAAACAGCCGCATGGAACAGATCCATAAGTTTTCAGATTTCGTCCCATCACTAAAAATATATTGATTTGGTAAATTTTTGTAGAGTGAACAAAATAGTGGCCTATTTTAAATTGAATTTCTGAGTTCATATATCTGTTTTATTTACTTTTATTATTGTGTTTGGAATTCTAAATTTTGCTCACATTTAATATTTTTGCAGCAAATTACTGGAGATAATTTAATGCTTCATTGTATCTTTTGTTCAGAAAATGTCTTTTAATTCCATTATGTTTGTTATTTATTATTGGCAGGGTTAAGATTTGCGGGCACAAAGAATGCTAATGTGCAGGAGTTACTTTATGAATATGCTATCTACTTCCTAAATGAGGTCATATAGTTTGATCATGCTCTGTATAATTTACTGCTTATTTAGTTGTAAAAACTTATCCTTTAATGTCAGCAGATCAAGCCTGTCTCGGGTACAAGTGGAAATGCCTTTCCAAAGGGATTGTCTTGCTATGTAGATCGATGTACTCTGGAAATTTGCCTTCACCTAATTGTTCTTTCTTTGTCTGTGGTACATAAAAGAATAAAAATCCTTCTTTTCCTCTTTTCCAGTTTCCAATTATATAAATAATAGCAGTGCTAAGGTTGTGTTTTATGTTTTTAAAAATTGGTCTGAGCACAGGTGATGGCTGGTTCTGGACATCTACAAACTTTTCGGTTGCTGAGATTTCTTCGCAGTCGAAATTCTGCAGATGGCCATGCAAATTATGGTATCCAGATGGCAGTAAGATTTTCTGCAAGTTGTTTATAGTCTTTTATGATTTTTTTTTTTTTTAGAATATGCTGAAAACCTTGAAATTTTGCATGTGCACTCTCAGATTATATTATCATGTCGTTTATATTCCTAGAAATTGATAAGGATAAAGTTGACTGGATTGTGCTTTAATAATATTTTATTCACAGTTTTCAAACTTGTAAAGTAAGATCTAGAGATTCTTTAGCTGATGTTTTGATAATATGCTTTAAATTTTCAATCTAGTTTGTAGTGACCTGACAAAAGCATAATTGGTTGCTGAGTAGAAGTAATAGAAGGCTAAGGCCAGGGCTGGAGCTCATTAAATATTAATTAATTTCATGTGGATGCCACTGCAGTTTCTATGTGCAATCTTCAAATTTAAAATAATGCTAAATTCATTATGGGTTGTGCCCCCGGGCCCAGGGACAAATAGAATTATATGATGCTAATTCGTCTAAACCTCTTGCGTCTAGATGAATGCTGCAATGTTTGTGTGTATCTATTAGGAATGCATTCAGTTGAATAGGTTTTTGTCTTACAACAGGTTATGTTCCTTATATTTCCTATGACATGCTAATTTTAGGTAAGCTTAGCCATTGGCTTCTTGTTTCTTGGGGGTGGAATGCGAACATTTTCGACAAGCAACAGTTCTATTGCTGCTTTATTGATTTCTCTTTATCCACGCCTGCCTTCTGGGCCAAATGATAATCGCTGCCACCTTCAGGTATGCTAGGAACAATTTTATGTTACTCTTTTTGCATCTTGTTTTAATGAAGTGTACTTTTCAGGCACTTAGACATTTGTATGTCCTTGCAACGGAATCTCGCTGGATTCAGACTGTCGATGTTGACACTGGTCTCCCTGTGTACGCCCCTCTCGAAGTTACTGTCGCAGAAACTGAACATTATTCAGAGACAAGCTTTTCTGAAGTTACTCCTTGCATTCTGCCACAACGTTCTATTGTAAGCTTTACAGATTCATGAGTACACGATTTAAATAGTAGCAATTCCTGGAACCTTTATGTTTTCTCTCTCCTGCGAGAGAAATTGGAAATTGTCTATTACAAATCTGCTAGTTTTTGCATGATATCTGATATTCTCTTCTACATTCTTACCTATTCTTGGGGAGATTTTTTCTTTCTTAGTTAGTACTGAAGCCCTTTTACACAGGTATAGCTTTGCTAGTACATATACATTTAGAAGAAGAGAATATTTTGTTTCATTGAAGAACTACATTACTTCTAAAATGGACAGATTGGTTTAGAAGAATTGCATTTTTTATGATGGATCAATTGTTTACTGGTTGCAGTTGAAGACAGTTCGTGTATGTGGACCTCGATACTGGCCTCTAGTGATAGAGCTGGTCCCTGAAGGTTAGTGTATTATGATGCTTCATATCTATTAAATAATGTGAACATGCAACATGTTAGATCATTCCTATTGTTTTTCAACAGATAAACCCTGGTGGAGTGCGGGGGATAAGGGTGACCCATTCAATTCTGGTGTTATCTATATCAAACGGAAGGTTGGAGCTTGCTCGTATGTGGATGACCCTGTAGGGTGTCAGTCCTTGATGTCACGTGCAATGCACAAGGTGATAATGTCATAAGAGTTATTATAAACTGATCCTTACCTTAATTTTTGTTTTTCAGTTTATGGTGTAATTTTAATTTTTCATCCTCAATCCAGGTATTGGGTTTAACAAGTTTAGGAGCATCTGATCCAAGTATCAATAACAACACTGGCTCAAATTCTGTTACTGTTGATCAGTTGGTCAGTACCTTTTCATCTGATCCTAGCTTAATTGCTTTTGCACAATTGTGCTGTGACCCTTCCTGGAATAGCAGGCAAGTCCAGTTGTGTTTCAATGTATTTTCATGTTGTGATCTTGTGGAAGCAATTTATGTTTCCTTGTGGTGGCTTCAGCGTGCTCACTTAAGTTTAACTTTTGGATCTTTTATTTTATGATGGGGACCTAACACAAACATAATTAATGTTAAAAGAAAACAATGTTGACAATAAGAGGTGTTAGCTCTTTCCAAAGGCCATAGCTTCCCAATCTGTTAAATGGTGTCCAAAATATCCAAATAATAATGTTCTTTTCCCCATTTTTCTCCATCCAACCCCTTTTATATAATAACCTTGTCTCATCTCAATTCGCAAAAGTTAATTACCAAATATTATCACAAATGAAAAATTATTCAAATCAATCAAATATTATCTTGCTAATTAATATATAATATTATCTTCTTAATTTATATTTAATTAATATTAATTTCCTAATTAATATTCTAAAAGTTTCTCACTTAATGTTATCAGAGTAAGTATGTCCTGTAACAAGGAGTGAAACAAATTCTGGGTTAAGAATTGCATGTTTATATAATCCATTTGGCCAAACCTTAAAGATGTACTGTTTAGAAGAGGCGTGGCAGATATAAGTTTTATTTTTTTGGTTATTTATCCGTATAAGCACTCATTCCGTATTATGCTGTCAAATTCAATATCAAATCTAATTTGCTTTTCTGCTTTTGATGCCTTGAAGTAATATCATATATGGAATCACATATTACTGTGACAATTCCATCATCCTTCATGCAAAATGGTGAATGTTCTTTCATTTATTTCAAGCTGTGATCCTTCGTAAAAACTCTTGCCATTGCACATGTTTCAGATTTGATGGGGATTTCCAGGAGTTTTGTTTGCAAGTTCTATTTGAGTGTATAAGCAAGGATAGACCAGCTCTGTTACAGGTAAATTCTAATGTAACCAGGAAGTAGGATCTCCATGCATTTAGATCACTTAAAAAGCTGTACAATTCCTATGAATCTACCAATTTTACTACCTGTAATATGCTTACCATCTGATAGGATATGTTGAAACATGTACTTTGAAAATCCTATCATGCATCATAATTCATCTGCTTATCTGTGTAGGTCTACTTGTCATTATACACGATGGTTAGGTCAATGGCCGAGCAGGTCACCAATGACAATGTGATTGTAAGTGACTCTCTCCTGATATCCAATTTGAAGGTAAGTTTCTGATATCCTTTGATTTGAGAATAAAACATTGAGTGGTAAATACTATCTAGAAAAAAACTTCAGTATCCATCTTCTACCGCAGCTTGTGCTAGCCTATAATGAGGCTCTACTAAGTGGAAGATTATCTACTTCAAGAGGAGGCATTATTCAACCAATCTTCATCGGGTCTCTGAGGAAGCGAGTGGAAGATATTCTAAGTTGTTCTGATGGATTGAAAAACGATTTGAGAAAGTATCTGAACTCTGGAAGATGGCACCACAAAGAATCCAAAGAGAAAAATTTAGTACTGCTTTCATGGTATGTTAAGTGGTTCAGTGTACCAGCTCCGTCCCTTATAAAGTCTGCCATTGAGAAAATCAAACCCAATCTTGTTTCATCTTCTTTGGTTCCTTTGATGCGATTGATTTTCCCAAATGTTCACATCAATGCTCTTGGTGAGATACATAAGACAGCTCTTAGTGAAAAGAGCTCTTCTGAAGGAATGTGAGAGGTTTTTGATGAGCAGAAATTGTTCTGAAGCTCATTTCACCTTGTAAAAGTGATGGCTTAACACTGCTGAAGTTTGTGGAGATGAAAAAGCAATCCCACAGTGGGATATACAAGCAGGACTATATCCGGATCTAATTATTATGTGTATAAAAAAAGCTCAAATTGAAGTCCATCAATCTTCTTTCTTTGCTTAGCACTAATTGAGACATTCTTTGCTTCATTTTAATCTCTGTATGGGAAAATAATAGTTTATTTTTTAGTAAAATATTAAAAAATTCATTATAGAGTTTAAGGTATAAAACCTCTTATATAATAAAATATCAATTTAACCGTTATACAGTAAAATATTAATTTAACTTCTATATATATATATTTTATGAAGATTAACTTGAAATATTGTAACTAAATGTATTTATATAATTTTGCAAAATTTTGATATGAATATTAAAAACATCTATTTAACATTACTCGATGAAATGTTATTTTATCCTTGTAATATAAAATTTTAATATACCTTAATATGGTAAAATAAATAAAAGGAGAAAAAACCCACGTGTGTGAAATAGCATCTAGCCTTCTAGCCTTATCCTACCAAAAAGAATATCATTTCAATTATTTTTTTCATTCTTGTTTTGAGATAAATTTTAGATTTATTAAATATATTTATACAATAATAATAATTATAATAATAATAACACACAATCATCAAACGAATGGAATTGTGAGTTAATGTAACAAAATTTTCATTGATTTTGAAATTATAATATTAAAATTTAAGTGAAAGTGTGAAATTGAAAATTTTTGGAGTTTGTATCATTTAGTTGTAATATTATTTTGTATAAAACATTAGAGTTTATATGAGGAAATTAGGGTAAGGTTTTGGTTATATTTGTATAATCTCTGAAAATTTGATCAATTTTGTATACCCCTTAATTTTGGTTATGTTAACTAATACCCGAAACTGCCCTTTTTGTTATTAGCATAAACCTCAACGAGATTGCTAATTAGTTAACCCCATTGGCCCAAGTGTCCAAGTAACTGTTTAATAATGGGCTTTGCTCGAAGCCCATTAACAGAGATGCAAAATACCTATCAAATCAAACCGCGGTGGGGGAACATTGAGCACTGAGGGGGAGGGCTTAGCAGAAGACGAGACATGGCTGCAAATGGAAGCATCAACTCCAAACAAAAACAACTGATAGTTTCAGCTCTCTGCAAGCATCTTTCTTTGGATCCTGTAAGCCAAATTTATTCCATTTCTTTTCTTTGCTCAGCCGTAGTATTCTTACAATTTTAACATATATTTTTTCTCTCTTTATTTTCTGCTATAGTGGGCAAGTTTCTTTTCATTTAATCCGTTTTAGTAAGTGGGTTGGCTTCAAATTGCTTTCTCTGTGTCATCTTAGCCTCAGTTGTTGAGTGGATGTGTACTTGGAGGTTGTTACTTGGCTAGGTGTGTGTTTGTATTCAATTTATTTTTAAACAAAATTTTCATCTGTTTTCCTTACATTAACCTATTTTATTGGCTCGAGTTACAATAATTATTTTCAAGGAAATAAATTTTAAGTGGGAGGTTGTGAGCTTTTTCTCTGTACGGAGTTACTTTGTTTTGTGGAAGATTTGCTCGCCAAACTTAAACTTCCGTGCCTTGCTTAATCGGTTTGTTTGTGCAGAAAAAAGTTGTGGGTGATGTTGAAGAGAGTGATATTAAGACTTTGTACTCAAATATATCGAAGGCATCAGGAAAGGATTCCTCCCCGGCACACCATCATGAGGTAGATATGAGTTGGAATTTTTGTGAGTTTGTTCTCGCTATTTCTTTACTTGGACAGTGAAAACAGCATTATGTTTCATAAGGTTGAGTCAGATTGTGGCAAACTTATGTACATTACTTGTAGGACTGACTTACCTAGGTCGGGTAAAGATCGTGTTAATAAGATAAGGTTACTTGATAAAGAACTAGTATGTACTTATTGTTGTTCTGTACGTGATTCCTTTTCACAAGGTCATATAATTGAGCCTTAGTTTTGTCGTATTCATGATTCTTTTTGACAAGGTCATATTATCGATCCTTAATTGAAAAATTCCAACATTTGTTTTAGGTGATGAAGTGGATAGAATTTGCAGAGAGTTTTCTTGCTGGTTCTATGGCATGCTTTGATGTTCTGGGCAAGTTTAATGAAGAGTTGACTCCAAAAGCCGTGGTTTTGGGACATGGATTGAGACCCTCTGTAGCTGATGTTGTTGTGTTTTCCACAATACATTCATCAGTGGTATGCACTTCTTCATCTTGTAGCAATATATTTTTTTATTTGGACCTTCATTTTTCATTTGTTGCTAGAGTTTTTATTTAGACAACAATTGTTGGGGAACTATGATGCTTCCATCAATTTTCAGTGAAGGATTTGGGGAAAGATATTGCTGCCTCCTTGGTAATTGCCTTAGCAACGTTCTTGAAATTCTAATAACTTCATATATGATACTCTTTACCAGATTGGTCTTCCAAAAGCCGACCAGGAAAAGTTGCCACATGTTATGAGATGGATGGATTACATTCAGGTGGGTACACTTTGATCCTGGATAGTTTCTGTTATGTAAAGTCATTATACTTTGTTTCATACATGTTTTGAAGGAAACCTGTTACGTTGACTGATCTGCATAGCATTACATCTGAGTATAGCTTCTTTCCTGATCCAAATATTTTAACTTGTGCTTATAAATGTCCTGTCATTTGTTGTTACAGAGCACTGAGGATTTTGGGGAGTTATTTGAAATTGTTTTTGTAGAGAAAGCTAGATTTGAGCCTCAGGTGAGTTCTTTTCTCTTATTAATTTGTGTTCTCTTGCAGTGTTGTATCCTTCTTCCTAGGACCATTGTCTTTCTACCTATCTTATCAAATTAAAAAAATATATATATATAGTTAAGTACTTGCATATTATGTTATTGATTAAGTTCTTCGTATTATTCTTGGATATTGGGTGCTTGGAGCTAAGGTTGAAGTAGAATCAAATGCTAAAAAGATTACACAGAGCTTGAAAAATGCTGACAAGTCAGAAGCTAGCTCAAATACAAAAACCACAGATGTGGAGGTAGGTTTCTGGGTTTATTTTAGTATATGTTGATGAGTATAGACCTTTCATATGAACCCATTAAGAAATCATTGTGAAATCGTCTTAATTGATAGTACAAAGAAGAGAATATCTCTCTTAAGCTTGCATTAGTTAAATATACTGTGTTTTAGGCATGAATATCTGATTGATATATTGTTGTTGAACTTTGAGAATCCATTAGATGTAATGAGGTTTCTAGATGTTCATCTTGTTTAAGTTCTTGCTCAATAATGCATCTGCATTTTTGTTTGCCAACTCAAAGAATAAAGGGGGAAAAGAAACTACTCAAGAGAAGAAACAATCAGTTGAAACAGAAGCAGTAGGGAAAGAAAAAAAGAAAAAGGCTACAGGAGATGAGGATGCTCTACAAGAAAAGAAAAAATCATCTGAAACTGAAGCTGCTGAGAAGGGCAAAGAGCTTAGTGTAAGTTTACTTCATATACAGGTTGGTTTAATACGGAAAGCATGGAAGCATCCATCTGCTGATAGGTATACAAGCTCTACTCTTCCTTTTCTTTCTAAACGCTAACTAATTTAATTGAAAACAATTTATTGTGTATGTAATGTGATCAAGGTAACATTAGTCTGGAGTTTTGAATTCCATGGCATGACTATAGATTCAAAATCATTTTTAAACTAATCTTAACATGAATGGCAGTTTACTAGTTGAGGAGATAGATGTTGGAGAGGCTAAACTGCGGCAAGTGGTCAGTGGTTTGGCAAAGTATTGCAATCCTGATGAGTTGACGGTATTATGAGTTCCTGAGTTGAATATATAATCTGTTACATGCACTTGCATCTACATTGGCTCAGTTTTATGTTCACAGTTTTTAAGTTTATCAACTTCTGAAGCTTATGTTCCCATGTTGTTTGGCATGTGCTTTGAAGAATCGCCATGTTGTGCTGATAACTAATGTGAAACCTGGAAAGCTACGAGATGTGATGTCAGAAGGATTGGTAATCTATAGACATTTTCTTCATATGTTTCTTGATTAAGAGTTTGGTCTGTATTCTAATTAAGTGAAATGGTTGGGTTCATGTCATGGCTTAAGCTCAACTGTTGCTCCTTGAATAGACTTCTGGCCCAGAAGAGGAGAAAATTGTACTCCTTGGAGAGACTCTTCTATCCTAGAAAAGGAGAAAACCAAACTTGTGTGACTGTTGTATGTGAAGCCTTCTGAATTATATCCTGATTGAAACTCTTGCTCCATTATCCATGCACTGCATCCTGGTTGAAATTCCTGTTTTCTTACCACTCATTAGGATCTGAAGTGGAATAGTTATATTTGCTAGAAATGTGTTGCTTTGATAATATGACACAATAATTTATGCATTCCACTGACTTTTTGAAGGACCTTTGATTTATGCATAATTCTCTTCTAAACATTCCATGTGAAATCAGTCCATCATATCCTCAGAAGATGCCCTTTTTTCCCTTTTTTTCTTTCAGTAGATAACTATTATGTATAGTCAAAAAATGTTTAAGCATCAAGACTATTATGTGATTATAAATTTTCATTTATTTATATATTTTTGGGGACTGCAGTTTTTGGTACTAATGTTTCCTTGTATTCTTAAACAATTCGAAAGCAAGGAGGTTAATTTTTGTTTTATTTATGATCTTGTCATTTAGGTGCTTTGTGCTTCAAATGAAGACCACACTGTTGTAGAGCCTTTACTGCCTCCAGAAGGGGCCAAACCTGGGGAGCGTGTTTCATTCTCTGGGTAAGCTTACTGAGTTACATAGAAATAAAAACTTGAATTCCCTACCTAACTTTTGTGAAACTCATCAAAAGACTATTAACTCTGATGGTAAGAAAGAACTAGGATTACACAAAACTAGCACTGAAGGTGGCTAAATTCCAGATTAAATGAGCAGCAGTAACAATTGTCAGCTTAACTGTAATACTGTGCACATTCATTCGTTTAACAAATAAATGAATTACGTTGTCGTCACTTTCAATTATTTAGTTTGTGGCCTGGAATTAAGGTTTTGTTGTTGCAAATCTGGTGTCACCTGTAACAATTGTCATTTCATACAGGATTGATGGAAAACCAGAGGATGTCCTAAATCCAAAAAAAAAGCAGTTGGAGAAGATTACACCGGTATGTGCTTTCCTTTTTCTAGGCCTGTGAATGTATGTATATAAACTTCAAGTGCTTACTCAGTGTATTGACGTTAGTTGACTGGAAAGTCTTCATGGAGTGAAGTAGGTTGTCATTTATACTTCTATAAAACTGATGATGGCTTTCTTATGGTTGCAGCATTTGTTCACTAATGAGAAGGGTGTGGCCACATTTAAGGGCATACCATTTATGACATCTGCTGGGCCATGCACATCATCCATTCCTAAGGCAAGCATCAAGTGATGATAATTTCATGTTGGGAGACAACCAAAATCTAGAGCTACAATATTTTGTTTTAATTCAAGCTTTACATGTCACTGGTTGGCAAGATGATGTTATAAACATGCTGTAGCTTGTTTCATCTTCATATGGACTATAGTCATTATCTGATGAAAGAGAAGTTTCTTGAGTCAACTACCTGGGAATGGTTTAGATTTGGATTTGTAATTTCCATGCAATGCTGGTGATTCCTTTTGCATGCTTAGAGTCATACGCACATGAAAAATATGAACATTGATCAAGCGAATGAGATTTGGCAGATTTTCATTTCATCTTAGAAGTCCAATTGATAAGTTGTCATCGTAGATCTCATGGATGACAACTTATTGAGAAGTTTGAAGGTTAAATGACAAGTTGGCCATCTCCCACCAGGGTCATGAGATAATGGCCTAGTTTAAGTTATTAAGATTACAATGGATTTCCACACTAGTATTTGAATTTCCATTGTCCGTACGGCCTTTGACTAAATCACAACTTTACAAAGATTCAGTTGATGTGTAAAACACGTTCAAATATTCCGATGATATGTACAAACTGTAAATATATATTTCGCAAATCGTCTGAGTTGCCTCATTAAGATGAGAATGGAGATTGGATTCTTATTTATATTCTTGGCAGGAAGAAAAGACTGATTCTGTAAACTAATTACAATCTGTTCGTATCATATCAAATCAAATCCCGCCACAGCATTGTCAAACTACTTCACCTTTCTGTATAATTTTTTGAAAAAATAAAATACAAATGTCAGAAATCTTCTTTCCAGGGAAAGCAGGCTAGAATTAAGGCCGGTACAGGGAGTTGAGAAACATTGTACAGGTGGTACAATATCCATGTTACGTAAGGAATCATGGAAGCAATGCAATGCATGAGAGAAAATATTATATATAAAAGAAGATGGAAGGAGTCCTTAGAGAGAGAGAGAAAGATGGGATATGGAGGGAAGAATGCGACTGAATCAAATCATAAGGAGAAACCCAAAAAGGATCACGAAATATCTGTGATCTACTTCGATTTTATTATTCATTTATGTCTTGTGGATTATTTCAAGAATTTTTATCCTTGATTCATTCTCACCCACCAACCTGGCTTCTTCATTATTATTTCAGTTTGCCTTTCTCTATTCCCTATATATACACCCCAACACCAGCTTACGGTCGGTTCATACATCTCCTGTGACTCAACTGTTTCTTTACGTTTTATTTTTCTCTTCCAAGTAGTGTATAACTATACAGAACTCAGTCTTCGTTAGTTTACAGCGCCATTTTGTTCATGGAGGTTACATCCTCTTCATCGATGCCTCATGTTTTAGCAGTTGATGATAATCTTGTTGATCGAAAATTGGTTGAGATGTTACTCAAGAAGTCCTCTTGTAAAGGTACACTATCTAAGCACTTTAATTCGATTAAGTTTGGCCTTTTAAAGGTATTAACACAATACCTGATGTTGCAGTGACAACCGTAGAGAATGGGCTGAGGGCGTTGGAGTATCTGGGGTTGGTTGATGAACAAGCGAAGGCCCTGAAGAACAATGTGAGTAATTTTTGCATTAATTTTTGTAGAAAATTATGGGGTTTTAAGGTTTGAAGAAATCAAACAATAAGCTCATAGTGATGACTTCTTTGCTTGTAGGAATCCAAGGTGAGTATGGTGATAACAGATTATTGTATGCCAGGAATGTCAGGTTATGAACTTCTAAAGAAAATCAAGGTATAGCTTTTAATCTTCAAGATTTCAGCAACTTTCAAGAATAATGTAAACAATCTCATTGTATCTTCTAATTTTGTCATATTGATACTTGCAAGCAGGAATCTTCTTCTACAAAGGAGGTTCCAGTTGTTGTCATTTCATCAGAGAACGTCCCAACTCGTATTAACAAGTAACTATATGCGAATGTTATATATATATTTTTTTCCCAGATTTTTCGACTCAGATTTGGCTTGTGAAGCTAACATTTTTCAATCATTATCAGGTGCTTGAAGGAAGGAGCTCAAATGTTCATGCTGAAGCCTTTGAAACAATCCGATGTGCAGAAATTGACAGGCCATTTGGTTAATTGAAGAGGTAGCTAGTGACGTAATTATCAGAGTTGGGAAGAGCACCCACAAACAAGATGTTAATAAAAGCAAAGGAATTCAACAGTACAATAATTACAGAAGAAGTTCCATACGAGAGAATTTTTAACAAGATAAATTTGCTTCTGTTGCTGCTGCTGCAAATTCTTATTATTGTCCTCAAACATTATCCCTTTACATTATTATTGCATGAGATTCATAGCTTCAATGATTTTTTTTGTCTTTAATTGCTTTACTACATGCAACTTGTAAAATTCGAAGTACAAACCCACCACAGAAATTTCCAGAAAGAATAAATTTGGATTCTTTCTCGGTACAGCTTTCGAGTATTTTCTCTCCTTTCTCATTCTTGAGAAGAATAGGAGCATTATATAAGAAGAAAGGTATGAATTTCCATCGAAGGACTGACAAAATCGGAACTTGAAATAACAATAATCTGTAGAGTAAATATAAACATTGAAAGAAAGAAAGAAAATAACTAATGAAAATGCCTGTGATGGTGGTGTCGATGTCTACAATCATCACATCCAAAGCTCTGCAGCACCGGATAGCAACTAACAAACAAGCATCTTCCTACTCCTTTACACACTGAACCAATTAAATAACAAGGCCAAAAACTATACCCCGTCAATCCTTTCTTCTTCTTCTTCTTCTCTTTCATTTTATGAGTTTGACGACACTCACTCATCCTTCTTCAATCACTGAGCAAATCAACCAATACAAAAATGACTCAGATGAGATATTGGCCTGTTAGGAAATGACAGACAGAGATAGATGAATATGGAATTCGGAGAATATTCTTTTAAAGGCTGAGGCTTTGCTCCGATGCAGCAGGCAACTTGAAAGCCTTGGATAGCGTGTGTTGTTCAGCTTCTTTTGTAGTACCTGTCCAACTAACAAAGTCTTGGCTTGTTTTTTTCTTTATGACATAAAATTTTGGAAACCAATTCTTCAACTACTACCTAACCATATGGGTTAATATACGCTTCTTTGACTCATTTTTATATAAATTGATTTGGAGCAGATAAAAGTGGCTTCAATCATGAGCAAAGTTAAGGACTTTCAACAATTTGTAGGAAGAATGCCTGTTTCTAACCCAACTATATAATAACGACAAATTGTCCTATTTAAAATGGGAAAATATGTCTCAAAGGAGGGGCGAAGGTTGAGGAACTTACCAGGATTTAAGTCATTTGGTTTGTTAATCTCAAGATTAAACTTTTGAGTTTATTTGATGAATAATTGTAAGATCAAGTATGTATCTGAAATATCAATCTAATATAGGGAGGAGTCTGAGATCAATTAACCTAATAACTTATTTAAATTGAAAAATAAAAGGGATTGAATGGGTTGAAAAGGGGTATAAGCCGTTTGAATATACATACAAAATCATATTATATCAATATGAGAATTACAGTATTTTAATACCAATTATTTGTTCTCCCTGATTATTAAGTTGGTAAGTTAATGGCAAGTCACCATCCATCTTTCATGATAAGAATTTGTTAAAAGCTACCAAAGTAACTGATGCTTCCAAGTCTCAAAAAGCATCAAATTTTAAACTGAAACCAATACATATAAGCAAGTTATCATCATTCATCAGCTCACTAAAAACTCAAAAGATATTCACAAAACTGGTTCTTCATCATGATATGTGCATTACAAAGATCACTTGAATAATATCTATTTCAAGAGGTCCAAAAACCTAATCAAATCTAATACAAATGAATAATTATTTCCAAATATTAACCAAAAATAAAAAATTATCTCAAGCCACAGTCATCAATCTAGTTTCACATGGTCCACATGACAAAATAAAGGGCCCAATAGAGGCCCAAAACCATGTGTTAAGACAAGCACAGCGAAGATGGTAGGCGAGATAAACAGGACAACTGAAACCAACACCCCACGAACAAATGGCTGCATTTTTGGAGCCACAATTGTTGAAGTTGAACCTGAACACAGTCTTCACTTCAAAATCCTCTTACACACCAACCCCACTTCAGATTCACAATCTCAGACTCCCCAAGCCTCCCTCCAACAGTTCAACACTCATTTTAACTCTAAACTCTTTGACTACTGCCACTTGTTGTTTTGCCGCTGATCACTCTCCTTCGCTTCCTGATGATTCTGATTCAAACCCGGTTGCTCTCACTGCCCCTGAAAGGACCCGTGACCGTCGAAAAGTTGTTAGAGTTGCGTGGGAGAAATTGGTCAGATGGTCTCGCTCTTGGCGCTCCAAAGCCAAAACCGACATCCTCGAACGCGCTAACAAGGTTAACTCCGTCATAAAACCTTCAAATTTGGATCACAATCTGAGAACCCATTATGTAATTCACTATTTCCTTGATCAGTAATAATATTTTTCATTTTGTAAAAAATTTGTTGAAATTTGTTTAGCGTGATACTGAAATAACTGATTTAGAGTTAAAAACTATAAAAATGTGAGAAAGCAATTAATCTTTTGCCTAATGTTGGTATAGGTGGTCGTGCTTGGAGGAGGGTCTTTTGGTACAGCAATGGCAGCACATGTTGCCAATAGAAAGGCTCAATTGGAGGTTTACATGCTTGTGCGTGATCCTGTTGTTTGTCAATCTATCAATGAGAAGCACTGTAATTGGTAATTTTTTTAGTTTGTTTAAATTTAATTTTTTTCTTTGACTATGACTTAATTGTGTTGCTTGAATATCTCTTATTAGTCGGTACTTCCCAGAACACAAACTACCAGAAAATGTGATTGCAACAACTGATGCCAAAACTGCTTTGCTTGGCTCTGACTATTGCCTTCATGCAGTGCCTGTTCAGGTTTTTCACATTTGTGCGCATTTTCATATTTCATTTTGCCAGAATTTTTATGATTTGATATGTGTTTCTAAGCTTTTTCCAACATTATGTTGTTCTATTGTCTTTTATACTATTAATTTTCACCCGAAAGAATAGTATTAAAATGCTTTTGTATACATGTTGAATGAATGTTGTGAATGATGCTAATGCTGGTTGCCTTCCCTGTTAGTGCAGTTCAGTTCGCCTTTTCTTGAGGGCATTGTCGATTATGTTGATCCAGGCTTGCCTTTCATATCCCTTAGTAAAGGTTTAGAGCTCAATACATTGAGGATGATGTCTCAGATTATTCCCCAATCATTGAGGAATCCTCGCCAACCTTTTGTTGCATTATCAGGTCCTTCATTTGCTCTGGAATTGATGAATAAATTACCAACAGGTAAGCTACATTTATTGAGAAATTCCTTAACTTCAGAGAGTGGCAACTGTAATTCTTGTTATTGATGTTGAGTGCTAACTTATTAGTCTTGCTGTTTATTTCTGCTTTTGCAGCAATGGTGGTGGCATCAAAAGACAAAAAATTGGCAAATTCTGTTCAGCAGCTACTTTCTTCTGATCAATTAAGAATCAGCACTTCAAGGTAGATGATTTTTAAGCTCAATAAATTAAGAGAAATAAACGATTTTCTTTTCATAAGTAGCTGAAGCACTCAATTCATAGACAGACTACATTCTATGTCAATGTATTCATAAATCCTACCATTTTTAACTGCAAAAATTATAGATTTCCAATCCATCTCTCTGTCGGTGTCGTATAGGTTCTTGCAATTTATGTTTAAAGAATTGTGCTCAGCTCATAACCCCTGATCACTCCAGTGATGTTACAGGGGTGGAAATTGCAGGTGCACTAAAGAATGTGCTTGCTATCGCGGCAGGGATTGTGGAAGGCATGAATCTTGGCCATAATTCTATGGCGGCTCTTGTTGCTCAAGGTTGCTCTGAGATACGATGGCTGGCAACTAAGGTATATTCTATCCCTATGCTTTAAAATTTATGCCCTCATTTATGTGGTGTTTTAGCTGCTATCATTTAGGCAATAAATTCTGATTTCTTTGAAGATCAATGTTTGAATATCCTTCTATTTTGTATTACTTCTAGTGGATGCTGCTGGAGCTGTACGGATATATATATTTTTCTATTTAATGGTCATTATTGCATAACTTCAATTGGTTGGCCCAACCGATTCTAATGGTTCTAAATTCGTTTTTATATTACTAATCTGTAGACTTTGACTAGATAATTTCAATTCGTTTATGCTGCTTATAACAAGTAAATATTGTTTCTCTGTAATTGCTACCATCTCACAATTTTTTTGCACTTGCCTTTTCTTGAAGATGGGTGCCAAGCCAACAACAATAACTGGTCTATCAGGAACTGGGGACATCATGCTTACGTGTTTTGTAAATCTTTCAAGAAATAAAACAGTTGGTGTCCGTCTTGGTTCAGGACAGAAGCTTGAGGATATACTAAAATCCATGAATCAGGTAGTTCTTAATCCTTATTAAGTAACTGTCGCTGCGCAAAGTTTGGTAATTGGTGTGGTTATTTGGTATTTATACTGTAGGTAGCTGAAGGTGTATCAACTGCTGGGGCTGTGATTGCACTGGCCCAAAAATATAAGGTCAAGATGCCAGTTTTGACAGCAGTTGCTAGGATTATAGATAATGAACTAACCCCGACGAAAGCTGTCCTTGAATTAATGAATCTCCCTCAGGTCATTTGAACTCTCATTTCAAGTTCAATACTGCTAGCATAATGGTTCGGCTGGATCTTTTAATGCCCAGTTATAAAGCCATCAATTTTTATGTTGTAGGTTGAGGAAGTATGAACCTGGGGCCTCGGGTCTATAGACTTTCCATTGCTCCCGGATGGAAAGCATTTTAGTTTACCAATTTCAACTGAAGCATGGTGAATTATATGAAGAAGGAAATTTCAACATAGTCTGTCAACATAAGCTTTGTTGCTACTTGCTTATATAGGAAGATTCACTCCAGAATTTGTCCATGGAATTATTTTACCATTAAGGCTAGGCTAAAGATGTTTGTCTTTAAGCACCTTAATGAACTCTTTTAATTTTCTTTTACTGAAAATGGAGCACAAGGATTAAGGACACTCATCCTAAGCAATCTGGGGATGCCAATTATTTTGCATGCCAACCAATATCAGTTTCATCATAAAAACTCTACTTTAGGACAGCTACATATATGCTGTTCCAATCACAGTGTACTATGATATCATGATTAGCATAACTGTGCTTCTCTATTAGCGTTATAGCAAAATAAATTAGTTCACAAAACTTCCACTGGTAAAACCTACAGAGCTTAAAAGGCTGGTCAGAAACAATATTCAATCTCTAAATCTGTAAAAGTTGCTGAGGTCCAGGCTATTGTAATTGGATAGCTGTTTTTTTGCAGCCCAGATCCATCAAACTTTAAAATGGTGCTCTTAGCCCGAGCCCGAGCCCCTGAACCAGAGGGGAAGATAACGAGCATAAAAATTGACTCCATCTTGCCAAGTGTTCTAAAAACACTGTGTATTTACCCAAATAAAAAAGAAAGGTAAAAAACAACAAAAGTTATAGGGCAAAATAAGCATGAAGGGTGTGTCTTTTTACTGTCTGGCTTTATTTCTGGGGAGAAGAGCACCATTTTGACTCCGCAATTCCTATGCCATTCTCTTCCTTTTTGTTTTATTTCTTTATTTTTATCTCCACTTGGAAATTCCCAATTCAATTTCCCTCTTAAATACCCTATCACCAACCCTAAAGCTTTTGGCCTTACTGATAGGTCTTTGCCGTTATTCACATGAATAATTCACTTGCCATTTTCGGGAAAAAATTGTGTTTCTTCTGCTTGGTTTGATTAAACTGCGGTAAATAAACCTGCATAAACGAATAAATTCAAAAGCTTTCTGCAAGTATATATCGTCTGTATTTTATACACGATTGACTTGATGATTTCAACATAAAGTCAACCACATATATCCACGGAGGAGCCTACATGAGCACATAATCAAGCCAACACCCTTTTGAATTCAGATTTATACATCTTTTGATCTAGTCAAACACATCTCTTTTCTGGTCATCTCAAGTAATCAATTCATCAATCTAGTTCGATTATTTTTTTTAATGATTAAAAAATATATAAAAAATAATAGATAAATCCGAACAAACTAAAAACGATGAAAAAACTCGCTCACAAACGAAAGCTAAGAACAAACTAAATCTAGTTAGACTATTGATCATACCAAATAGAAAAATGAGGATGAATAATTGATTATACAATCAACTCTTTAACATTATATGAGAGTCACTTGAATTATCATCCAAAGCTGCCCTGTAAGGGCATTATAATAGTAGATTCATGTTAACTTATTAATTAAAATGATTGATTCATCTGATCATAATTTAAAATGTAACAAGTTGTGTTTGGACAAATGATGATAGATAGCATGGACAGATAGCTAGGAACAGAGAACTCCTCCCATGCAAGCCAGAGAGAAGTTATGAGTAAAAAGCAAGGCTAATTGGAGGGATTGCATGGCAGAGAGAAAAGGAAAGGAGGGGACCCTTTTTCTGTTTTTTTTTTTCACTTTTTCTGATGAATGGAAGCTTAAAAGCAAAGGGGGTTTACTCCTTGACACTACCCCTCACCTACTTTGGCTCTTTTTTCCCCCTCTCTCTTCTTCTCCCTCTCTTTTTGCCTCTGTTTTCCCACCTTGCCACTTCAATTCAATGCTACTCCACCACATCTTACTTTGGTTATTTAAGATGAGAGAGAAGTGGGAACCTATTTTTGTTATTTGTGATACATATTAACAATTTAATCATTACACAATCTAAAATTTGGGTGGGTCTAATTGAGTAATCTTTTATTATTAAAATAATATTTTATCATCAAAACAAATTATCTAAAAAATTATTGAGTATGAATTGATATTATATTTGATAAAATTAATATATATAAATAATTAATATATTTGATTGATATTAACATAAAATAATAAAATATTATTTTATTTAAATACACTTAAAAATATTATCATTTATAAATTAATATTGTGTTAATTAAACTTACATGTCTTAAGGTTAATATTATTTTTTGTGTATGTTGTAAAATATTTTCCTTGTTATAATCTACAACAATTTTTTTATATTATCTAATACTGAAATTAATTAATTAAATTATTTTTTAAAAATTATCATATTATCAAATTATTAAATTATTAAACTTGATAGTTGAATTGTTTATTATTTTAATTGAAAGTAAATTTGTTATGTCTAAAAATTAATAGTAAAGATAAAATTACAATAAAATTAAAATTAGTTTAATAATTTTTAATATCTAGGACATGATTTACAACTAAATCATGTGACATATCAAATTTGTAATAAAATATTATTAAAATATTTTATTATCTCAACAATTAAATAAGATAATAATAATAATAATAAATAGATAAATTATAAAAATATAATATATTATCATGAATCAAACATCCTTCTATTTTATTTTTTGAATATTTTGATATTAATATTAATAATAAAAAGTCTAAATTTTCTTGGGTTGTAATCTACTCAAGGGTAACATCATATCATATCAAAGTTGGTTGAATTTTCTCATTCTTGTCAGATTTTCTAAAATGGTGATAAACTATAAAAATCCCATCACAATTTTACATCAAAACAAATTTTAAATCAATTCAATTTATAGCAATTCTTCCTCCCAAAATCACATTTAGTCAATAACCTAAATTGAAAGTTAATTAACTATAAATTTAATGATTAATCTAACACTATAAGTAATTCTGGTGAAAATTCAAAATCCATTCTCTTATTTTTTCGATCAAACTCATATATTCAACATTCAAGAAACAATTACTCAATAACAAGTTGCAGGGATAATAACTAGATATATCATTTATTGTAGAGTTAAATTCAAACCGAATATATTTAAATTTATTTTTGAGTTCGATTAAGATAAGTTTAAAACGAATTATTCAAATCCGAACACGAATATGAATACAAATTATAATTTTAAAAATCAGTGAATGCGAATTCGAATACAAACTGTACGAATTGAACACGGACATAAACCCGAGCTTAAATTATAAATTTTTTAATTACTTGTATTAATTATAATTTTTAATAAAATATAAATACAAATTATACGAATCGAATGCGAATACGAATATGAATATGAGCCGAACATGAATTGAGTTATACGAATTGAATACGAATCCAAAACTATACAAATTCAACGAACACAAACACAAACATGAATTCGAACAATACGAAATGAGTCTGAACATGAACATATATATGTTCGTATTTGATTTGGCTTGAATTTAACCCTAATTCACCCATAAATCACATCATAATTTATATAAAAGTTTTGTTACTTAAAAACGACGCTATTAAATTCATATGATAGAGACAATTTCTCAGCAATATCTATAAGATTATTTTTTTATTTTCTGTGTTTATAGGGAAAATTATCTCTGAGATCATATTTAATAAAAAAAAATTTTAATACTATATTTATTTGTAAATTTATCTCTCTTTCAAAAATAAATGACATATATAGAAATAGAAACATTCGAGAAAGACTCCTCAAACCTACTAGAAATCTTCAAAACATAATGGTTTTTTGTATTCATTACAAAAAATGTGTCGAAACAGTTTTCTAAAAATATATAATATAATCATTAATAAAGATTTTCAAACATCGAACATATTAAAAATTCTCTCTCTTTTTTTTTTTTTTTTTAAACATTTTTACATGATTCTATTCATTATTGTAATAGTCTATTTTACACATGATTTTATATTATATATTTTCAATTAGTGGCGAAAATCACGTCAACAATTTAGTGTTAGGGAAAAGGGCGTTATTACAAATATCTACTTATCATTAATTTTTAACATATTATTCTTTAGTTGGTCTGTAAAAGATTAAATAAAAGAGTCTTTTAAGTGGCCAAAACTACGAAGAATCCAACCATAGCTTCAACATCACTTCACTCCCCTAGAGCCATCTCGTTCTGCAACTAAAAATCAGTTATCCACAATGGAGACACAGTAGCAATATGACTGCACAACTAAATATAGTCATTAACCTTAAGAATTAACATCTAATTATATAATATTATATTCACAAAATATATATAAAAAATATACATGGATAATGTTATTTTATGTTTTTATTTTTGTTAATAAAAAGATTGATCTTAACCTCCAATCATATTTTTCTATAAACCAAACGATATATTGCCACCTAAACTCAAAAGTTTAAAAAGTCAAGTTACCATCCCTTAGAGAGGTATTTTCGTTTTTTTGAATTAAAATTAAAAAATAAAATTTATAAAAATATTAAAATATAAATATAAAATAATATAATATTAAAATTTTAATAAATTAATAAAAATTTTAAAATTAAAAAAGTATAATCTAACCTTATAAGGTGGTCGAAAACGGCCACCTGGTTTTATTGGCGATCAGATCTGGTTACCACAATGGCGGAGCAGCCAGATCTAGTCGTCTCCGCCATCTAAAATGATCGAAAACGGTCAGAATCAATTATTCTGGTCATTTCTAGCCTTCTCTAATGGCAAAGACAATCAGATCTGATCGCCAACACCAGATTATTGATGACCAGATCTGACTATTTCCACCATCATGGCGACCAGATCCAATTGTTAGTAGAACCAGATGATTGTTTCCGATTATTTAACAAGATTTGAGGCGACCACTGCCATCGGGTACGCTGTTTGTGACAGTGGCTATTCTTTTATACTTTTTTAATTTTTAAATAATTTTTAAAATTTATTATTATTATTTAAAATTTTTTAATTTAATTTTTTTAATATTATTTATATTAAATAAAAAGTATTTAGATCTTTTTACAGTAAAAAGGTGGTAATTTGGCTTTCTAAACTTTTCAGGGTGGGACTTTGTCATTAAACCAAACCTTGGGTGACAATATGTCGTTATGCGTTTTCTATATCATATCACATCAAGGGTAAGGTATCCTGAGCAAATCGCCCAAACTCCTATAAAGCCAACCTTAAAAGAAGCATCGATTACGTGTAACGCCACTTAGGAATCTCATCCAAAACCCTCCACGTCTCCCACAATCTCATAAATGGCCCCCACCAACTTCCTGGCCCATTTTCTTTCCCGTTAATAAAACCTTCAACTCCATTTCTCTGAGAGTTACAGACAACAAACAAACCTAAAGAATCACAATGTTTTTCCATCAGTATTCAAACTTCCCTGAGCCTGACCGGAACCCTAAGTTTCCCGGAGAACCGTTGGAAATTGTCCGGCGAGTGTTGAAGTTATGACATGTTAAAGTTTCGTTGAAGTAACTGTGTTTTTTAGCCTCTAAAGTTCTCAACTCATTTCCTCACTTTTTCTGCTTTAAATAACTGTTATACAATCAGTTTAGCTTGTTTTGAACTAAATTATCATATGGGTTTTGTAGTAACTTTTTGTTTTGTTTCTGAAGTTTGTTGAGAAGCAAACACTGGGAACAATGCCGGAGAAGAAACGCTTGTTTTTTGTGTTTACCTTTCTGGTACTGGCTCCGGTTTTCTCAAGATCTCTGAACCCATCATTAAACGACGACTTACTGGGGCTGATAGTGTTCAAAGCAGACATTCAAGATCCAAACTTGAAGCTTGCATCTTGGAATGAAGATGACGACAGTCCCTGCCACTGGGTCGGTATCAAGTGCAACCCAAGATCCAACCGGGTCGTTGAGCTTACTCTTGACGGATTGTCACTTTCGGGTCGGATCGGTCGTGGCCTTTTACAGCTTCAATATCTCAGAAAGCTCTCACTCTCAAGTAACAATCTTACTGGAAACATTAGCCCTAATCTTGCCAAGCTTCAAAATTTAAGAATTATTGATTTAAGCCAGAATAGTTTATCTGGGTCTATTCCTGATGACTTTTTTAAACAATGTGGGTCGTTGAGAACAATATCTTTGGCTAAAAATAAGTTTTCAGGAAAAATACCAAGTAGTTTGAGTTTATGCTCGACTCTTGCCACTATTGACTTGTCTTCTAATCAGTTTTCTGGGATTTTACCTTCTGGGATTTGGGGTTTGAGTGCTTTAAGGTCGCTTGACTTGTCAGATAATTTATTGGAGGGTGAGATTCCAAAAGGGGTTGAAAGATTGAACAATTTGAGAGAGATTAACTTAAGTAAAAATAGGTTTTCTGGTTTTGTTCCAGATGGGATTGGGAGTTGTTTGCTGTTGAGGACTGTTGATTTTAGTGAGAATTCGTTTTCTGGGAATCTTCCTGAGACAATGCAGAAACTTAGCTTGTGTAATTTTATGAATTTCAGGAAGAATTTGTTTTCTGGTGAGGTTCCGACGTGGGTTGGAGAAATGAAGAGTCTCGAGGTTTTGGATCTTTCTGGGAATAAATTTTCAGGTGAAGTGCCGGTTTCAATAGGGAATCTGCAGTCGTTGAAGGAGTTAAATGTTTCTGCAAATGAGTTAACTGGGAGCTTGCCTGAATCTATAGCCAATGGTGTAAACCTTGTGGCCTTAGATTTTAGCCAGAATTTGATTAGGGGTGGTCTACCTCAATGGATCTTTAACCTGGGTTTAAAAGAAGCTTCTCTCTCAGTGGATAAAATTGGTGGAAGGATGGATGGTCCTTTAACTTCAGATAAATGGAGCTCATTGGAAAAGCTGCAAGTTTTGGATTTATCACATAATGGGTTTTCTGGCGAAATTGCTTCTGGCATTGGGGCATTAAGCAGCCTGCAGTTATTAAATCTGTCAAAGAACTCAATTTCTGGTCCTATCCCTGTGACTATTGGAGAACTCAGGGCCCTGGGTGTCCTCGATTTGAGTGAGAATGGATTGAACGGAACTATTCCTGTAGAAATTGGTGGAGCATATTCTCTGAATGAATTGAGACTGGAGGGGAACTACCTAGTTGGTAAAATTCCGACTTCAATTGAGAACTGTTCAACACTTACATCTCTGTAAGTTCTTCACTCTATCTTATATTTACTTTATATATATATATATATATTTTTGGCCGTCAGTATTCATCTAAGAACAATTGTTAGAGCCATGTTTACTAGCATTCATACATTGGGGAAACTAGATATTACATTCTCATTCTTTTAACATAATTTTTTTTTTTTCTATTATATCTTAAAGAATACTATCGAAGAACAACCTGACTGGCCCAATACCGGCAGCAATAGCAAACCTTGTGAATCTACAAAATGTGGATTTGTCATTTAACAGCCTCAGTGGAAGCCTTCCCAAACAGTTGGCTAATCTTGTTCATCTCTTAGCCTTCAACATTTCACACAACCATCTACAAGGTGAGCTACCTGCTGGTGGGTTTTTTAACACCATATCGCCTTCCTCTGTCTCTGGAAATCCATCTCTTTGTGGTTCTGCAGTCAATAATTCTTGCCCTGCAGTCCTTCCCAAACCTATTGTTCTTAATCCAAACTCTTCCTCTGATGCGACACCTGGTTCAGTAGCTCCAAATATGGGCCACAAAAGAATTATCCTCAGCATATCTGCACTCATTGCCATTGGTGCAGCTGCTGTCATCGTCATTGGTGTGATTGCCATCACTGTCCTCAATCTTCTTGTTCGCTCAACAGCTTCTCGATCTGCAGCAGCCCTCGCATTATCTGCTGGGAATGACTTTAGTCATTCCCCCACCAATGATGTTAACTCTGGCAAGCTTGTCATGTTTTCAGGAGAGCCTGACTTCAGTACAGGAGCACATGCTCTTCTCAATAAAGATTGTGAGCTTGGGCGTGGTGGGTTTGGAGCTGTCTACAGAACAGTCTTACGAGATGGGCGCTCAGCTGCAATAAAAAAGCTCGCTGTCTCAAGTCTTGTCAAGTCCCAAGATGATTTTGAAACAGAAGTAAAGAAACTGGGGAAAGTCAGGCACCCTAATCTTGTGGCTCTTGATGGTTATTATTGGACTCAATCATTACAGCTCCTCATATATGAATTTGTCTCTGGTGGAAGTTTGTATGAGCATATCCATGACAGGTCCAGTGGAAATTTCCTTACTTGGAATGAGAGGTTCAATATAATTCTAGGGACTGCAAAAAGCCTTGCTCACTTGCATCAATCAAACATTATTCACTACAATATAAAATCAAGCAATGTCCTGATAGATAGCTCAGGTGAGCCTAAAGTTGGAGATTATGGTTTGGCAAGGTTGTTGCCAATGCTAGACCGATATGTTTTAAGCAGCAAGATCCAGAGTGCACTTGGTTACATGGCACCTGAGTTTGCCTGCAGAACAGTGAAGATCACGGAGAAATGTGACGTGTATGGTTTTGGTGTCTTAGTTCTGGAGGTTGTTACTGGGAAGAGGCCAGTGGAGTATATGGAAGATGATGTGGTGGTGCTATGTGACATGGTAAGAGGAGCACTGGAAGAAGGCAGAGTCGAGGAATGTGTTGATGCAAGGTTGCAGGGAAAATCCCCAGCAGAGGAGGCGATTCCAGTTATGAAATTAGGCTTGATATGCACATCACAGGTGCCATCTAATCGACCGGACATGGGAGAGGTAGTTAATATATTGGAATTGATCAGATGCCCTTCAGAAGGCCAAGAGGAATTGGAATGAATCATCTACTTACAATTTCAAGAAATTTAGAGAAGGGATTTATTAGTGGCTTGTCCGGCGAAGAGGAATCCGGTTTGTTTGTTCGTTAGATTAGAGAGAAGAATACTGATTGTTGTAATTTTTTGCCTGTGTTTTATTATTTCTTCTCTGCTTGTTTTCATTTTAATATTTGTAACTTTTTTCTGTGTGTTATAGTTAGGTTACCGGATTCCTTTTCACCGGGTCCAATTCAATTACTTGTCTTTCCTCTTCTACGTCTTGTGTCTGCTTCACTTATCAGTTTATTATAGTACTAAATTGGCATATTATGCAGTCCTAGGCAAACCCGGGGCAAATTTGGCTTGCTAGAACTGGAAGTAAAATGAGTTCAACCAGCTGATATTTGTTTTCGTTTTTGTTCTGTGCTACCTGGGGGCAAATTTGGCTTCTCAAACCCTCTTGTAATGTAAGCTATAAAGAGGGTTGTCTCATTTATAAGAAGTCGTGTGTTCCCAATGATAGCAATGGTGTAGGGATTAAAATACATATATTTACATGTCAAAAGTGACTCAGGAGCTAAAGAACTCTCCGAGATTCTTTTCGCCTACTTCGAAGCAAATAATTCTTTAGTGCTGAATAGAATAATGAAAAAGGGGCAGAAATCAGTTGAGAAAAGTGAAGGGTGTGGGGTAAAGGAAGAAGAGGCAGTGCCTTAGAGATAAGAACTGTGAGGTATATAGAAATAGAATACGACACAACATGACGCTGTCGGAATATAGAAGCACTCTTTTTTTTATATCTACTTCTTTAGCTTCTGCTAATCAACTTATTTCTAAATGTAAATTTTGTTTCTTTCATTTGAACTCTCTGCAATGGTCCTTATTCCAATGAATTATAACAGTGCTAACCCCACATGGCTACCTCATTCTTTATAGCCCTAAAAAGAAAGTGTAGCCTTCTTTCCATGGAGAAAATCTGCGTGTGTGATGAGCATGTGCATGGATTACAAGTAATGAGTTGTCCCTAGTGCGTTTTAGCCAGAAGTGTGGCCATGTGCATGGCCAGAGGACTTGTTCTCACCCCAAAATTTCACTTAAACACATAATCTTATATGGAAACTTTTAAATACTCAAAAATTTATTCTTTAACCATATTTATTTAATTTTTTAATATTTTTTATAAATTATTAAATATAATTTTATTAAAATGTTATTTTTAAAAATAACATTTTAATAAAATTATATTTAAATATAAATATATTAAAAAAATTTTAAAAATATTATAAAATTTTAAAAATATATTTAAAATATTTAAATTTTAAAAAATAAAAAAACAACTACCGTCACCAACAATAATGGTTGTCGATAATAAAACCAAATGGTCGAAAAAAGCTATATAATTCCAAAAACACGCATGGGAAAGATAACTGGATTTAGTCATCTCATATTTTAATGGAGACAGTCAAATTTAGCCACTTTCACAAACAACCATGATAAAAAAAATGACTAATATGATCAAAACCGGTCATTTTTTATCGTTTGTTACTAAAATAAGATGTTATTTTCACCAGTCAAATCTGGTCACCCCTGAAATTAAGTGATTATTTCTGACCATCTGATTTCATTATTGATGGTCACAGTTGTCGATGGTTGTTTTTATTTTTTAATTTTTGTTGTTTTTAAAATTTTTTAATATTTAACTAATATTCTATAATTTTAATAAAATTTATTTTATTATTTTATAATTTTTTATTAAAAAATGATCAAAATACTCTTCTAACTATCAAATTTTAACTATTAATTTTGATCAATGAATGAGTGTTTAAATTTTAAAAAATTAAGAAATGAAATTCTACGCTTGAGTGAAAGTGGGTGGGAATATGTCTTTTGCCTTGTAATAATCAGGGTTGGACCCCCGAGAGGTTAACAGAATAGCCTTGTCATCATGAAGAAGCACATGGATACTTAATTATCTCTCCTTTTGACTGTAGAGAAGGAATATGAAAGCCTTCTAATGGAAATGCCAGAAAGAAATACCAACTTTTTGTTTTATGAAACTTGAAATGCTTGAGCATATTATCTGTTACCTTGTCTTTTATTTTAACCTTTTCAATGTCCCAACAGTTTGTCAAAGCTTTATAAATTAACATGAACTCAATATGCTTGGCAGCACAGAGCCTAAAACCAAGATTCCTACTCATGTCATAGACCAGGTCTTGATTCTGATCTCTTATGCATGCAAACAAGTGCTCTGAGGCCACATTGCTCAATCAAATTCAAAATTTATTTTGTTAAGAGCCAAAAGGGGTAGCAAATCTCCTGCACTGATTGGAAAAAGAAGGGAATAGATTGGACATTAAAGAAAAAGCATTATCATTGGGAAATGAGAAAGTGGAGTGCTTCTGGCCATAAACAAGTATCTGCACTAAACCTTGTTCAACTCTTTTTCTTTTTAAATAAATTTAGATATCCTGGCTTTATTGAGAAGGCAAATTACACCAGACAGCTTCTGTTAAGCAAATAACAGTGGATGCCTGAGAATACAGTATGTTGGATTGGTGAGTGGAGACAATGTATTATGTACCCATATAAACGAAGATTATACTTTCAACTTTAATATCTTTAAAGAGGACTATTGACTTGTAGATGAAATTTATTATATTCATCAATCGAAACAATCCATTCTCAAAAGCAACTTCAGGGAGGGAACCTATAGAAGTCCATAAAATCCTTTTCACTTTTGAAACCTCTCAGAGGATGGTCCAATTTACCTTCTCTTGTCCTTTTTATTGAGATTTTCTTGGATATCTGCACTACTATCGCTGTGGTACATATCAACATGAATTCTGAAATGCCTGAAACTTAGTAGCAGCAGAATGAACTCGATTAAGAAAATTATAAGACTGATCACTACATGTAATAACGTTCTATCAAAGAAGAAAATATAAGATCACTTGTAAAAAGATGTAGGATGTAGTACCAAGATCCAACACTTCTGTAGCCCTAGAATTTCCACGATGTTTGAGTTAGGACGAGGTTTCAAAACCTCAGGTAGCCCAAAGACAAAACCATGCGGATCCAGCCCAAAGCAAACAATGTTAAGAGTTTGGGAGAGTAAATCCTCGCATAAGGAAAACAAACTTGTTTTTCTTATCACATTGTTTGACTAAGCCAGTTTTAAACCTACTTTAATCATTACGATTTGATTTATATGAATCCATGTCAATGCGTAACGCTTTTTATCCAATTTTTACCTTCATGATTTCGTTTTTTAACCCTTTGCGTTTATCATTAGACCTGGAATTTAAGCCATTCGTTGATAAATGCCCCAGTTGATGTGCAACTGGTGACTTCACTGCCTTACTCTCATCCAGCTAATCATCCCAATGTTCTTCCCGACCTTCTTGTTTTTCCAAATCCTCGGCACCAATGGTGTTCGGCTTCCCCATTTCAAGTTCCTGATAAGCTACTCCATTACCCTGCAGTCTACTTTGGCTGGACTTACAGCAGCAGCAAGTCAATAGTACTCCAATAATGAGAAGTGTTAAAAACAATAGATAAGCTCCATACAACGGAAATCCTTGGGTGCCAAAAATAGAGAGCTTCTTGAGTACCGCGGATCCGTGTAAAATACAGAGTCCCCATTTCCAGCATTTACTAGTACTGATAGACTTCCACCAATAACAGCTGAGACATTTATCTGAAACGAAAGTACGATTCTAACTTATCAGAACTTGTGGTCTTAAACATTTTAATGATTCACAAACAGTTTGGCCCCATTACACATCATCTGTCTTGCAAGTTTAACACTAAAATGAAGTGTCCAACTTCTCATAATAATAATAACAATAATAATAATAATAAAGAGTAGTGTACAAGAATAGTCAAAGGAGGCTTTGGTGACACACCATGTTGGGGTACTTCTATCTCTGGGAGTGTAATGTGAGAGTGTGGAATTCTAACGTTCACTACCTGAGGCTCTCCATCATTCTTGAGAAAGAGAAATAGTTCCCTTTGGGATCTACACTGGAAAAAGATAGGTTAGATAGATTGTTTCAGAAACTAAGATTACCATGGTAATCGACAGGCTTCAATTGTTTTGATTTAAAATTGGTTAGTCTTCAAAAGGTATGTTGGCAGTTATGATGCTTAATGGTCCACAACTTTAGCATGAATAGAACCATAAACCTTCTAATAGAAACCAGAGCTTTTGATGGATCTTCACGAAAAAGCATTCCACATATGCACAGAAAGCTAAAAATTTCCACTTGGCGATACTTAAGGCCTCCGAATTCAGAGAGCCTCAACTAAAATAGTTTATTGCTAAAAGATCACAATCTCCTCTGATATAAATGCCAGTGATAGTTTTTCCATGGCTGAAATAGATGGAAGCTGGTGAATCTGACGGCAGGCAGTAAAGTGTTGGTCTTGGCACCCATTACCACCCATGTGCTCATCAGAAAAACCACCACCAGTTGGTACCAGCGACGCTGCAGGCGCCGGCGAAGCACTACTTGACTGAGTCAACTTCAGGACAGGACCAGACGATGAAGAAACCTACGGACATAAAATCGCATGCAACTAAATCAAGCAAAAACGTGTTTTCTAGTAATAAGATGATGAAATAAGGAAGGTTTACAGAAAATTTAACGTGCAAAAGAGAAAGAGTCAGAATTATAACAAAGAAAGTTACTGCAGGATTAGGGTTTGGAGAATTTGGTTTGATGAAAATAAGAAAACAAAAAAGGCATGTGAATGGAAGTCAATGGCAAGTCCAATCTGAATCATTAATCTTGGATTTACATGTTTATTATCACTAATTAGCATGATTAATGGCATGATGGAGAGAGGAGTGATTTTGTGGTTCCCACGAGCACGACGAAGCGTACTCACAAAGCAATTAGATGGAGAGACCCACATTTAGAAACCTCGTCCATACAAAAATTAAACGACGTCGTAGTATTCCCTTCAGTTCATCTCACGTCGTCGTTTCAACTCTCTGCTGATCTCCCTGCATCCATTTCAGTTTCAGCCCCCAAATGTAGAATCCCTAGAATCCAGACTCTCGCGCAAGTAAACCTCACACTCTCTCTCTCTCTCTCTGTAAAATTAAACCTTCAATGTCCTCCGAAGAAATCTCCCTCAACGGTCTAAACTCACAGCTCGTCTTTCAAGACGACGCCTTGCGCTTCAACTGTCAGCAGCAGCAACAACGGGTCGGTGATCCGGGTCCGAAGACCCGAGAACTCACTGGTTTCATCGACCACAAAATGTTTCCGGTCGACCGCGAGCGCTATTTCCGATCTCAATCCATAATTTACAACCCTGAACCCCGTGACCGTAGGGACCCACGAGACTGGAACAGTCACGCCACATCACCTAGCACCGACGAGTCTGACGGCGAGGAAGACGATATTGACGATGAAGACGACGAGGCTGATAATGATCAAATTGAAGAAGCCCACAACAACACCAAGAAGAGTAATAATAATAGTTGTAGTAATAATATTAACAAAAATAATAGTGCAAATTGTAGTGTTGTCACGGATGCAGTGGATAAAACGAAGAATGGGGGCTTTAACACGAATGGCAATGGGGTACAAACGATTAATAATAGTATGGTGACGATGACGGAGCCGGATGGTGACGTGTACTATTCGCAGTATTTGCAACGGAGTAATGAAGGCACGTCTGGGTCTGGACAGAAGGATTCTGTTGTGGTGGATAATGGTTGTGGGATTAGTGGGTCTGGAGATTCTTTGAGAGCCATTTTGTCTGACCCTATCATGTAAGCTAAACCCATTTTGATTTAATTTTTTTAGGTTCAGTTAGTGTGGTTATTTTAATAGTTTTAATTACCACCGGAGATAAGATAGTTCTGTGACTGGTGTGAAAATGAACTTGTGTCATTTGGGGGTGGTTTAAGGGTATTTTACAAGCTAGTTATGTTTTGCTGAGATTGCTTTTTTTTTTTTTTTAACTGTGATGTGACCTTGTTGGGGAAGTTGCTCGTGATAGCCTGTGGCCTGCCATGAGGGTATGGGGATAGTTTAAGAAATTTGGCTTTGAGAATTTCAATGGTTTGGCTGTTGGTATTGTTGCTTCTGTGGCTTTTATTGCGTTCTTAATTGATTCTTCAAATCAGTATAATGCATCTATCTTAATTCTCGAAATTCAGGGGAGCACTCATGGATGATGCGATGATATTGCCTTGTGGACATTCTTTTGGAGCTGCTGGAATACGGCAAGTTCTTAGAAATGTGAGTTTTTAGTATTCCCCACAGCCTTCCCTTAATTTCGGAAATATGAATAATATATGTTCCTTGCTCGTGGAAAAAAAAAATCTGTTAACAAGTGCCCATTATATTTATTAGCTTTAAAAAAGCCTACACATCAGAATCTATATCAAGCCAGCATTCTTCCTTGTTTCTGTACTGTGTCTTGGGAAGATCTGGGTGCTTGAGCACTTCTTTTTTTGTCTTTCTATGCATTTTCTCAAATCTTGTGAGCTAGTTTTCTTTCTTGTACTGTAGGCAGCATTACACTGTCTAGGCTTTATCCTAACTTACCAGTTTCTTAGATGCAATTGTCTATCCCTGTCTAATTCTTACTGGCTTTTTTTTTTTTATTGACTTTATCAGAAAGCTTGCTGTACCTGTTCACGGCCTGTTTCAGAAGACTCAATAGCTCCAAATTTATGTAAGTATTTAAATATTCATTACTATGGAAGGTAATCCCTTCCGTTTATGAATTTGAATGTCCCTCTGTCCATTTGGTTTAACGTGCCTCGCATAACTTAGTTAAATTGGGCAAGATGCATAGGTGTTGAAAATGATATCAGGATTTACTGAATAAATGGGGCCAGGAGTAAAATGGTTTTGTCTTCATTATAGATCAGGCAGACCATACGAAACAGTGTAATTATGTATAGAATATTAATTTTCTCAAGCACTTATGCTGATAATCTTGTTTGTCTCCTGATACATTTCAGCTCTGCGAGCTGCTGTGATGGCATTTCGTAGGGAGGAAGAATTACAATATTACCGCTCATGTAAGAGAAGAAGAGAAAGGTTTGACCAGGTTTGCCTCTTTGTTGTGTCTTTCTAACATTTCAAAATTTTCTTTAATTTGCTTGGGGGCATGGTAATACATGAAGGAAAGAAGATTGTCAAGCCCTCTTGTTTCCTGTAGAGAACTCTAGGATTTACCTCTCTCCTTTATTGTGCACACCAATTTCTCTTGAATGTCTATTTTTGCTTATTTTTTCACTGTAGGACAAGGGTAATTTTGGTGATTCTTCTGTAATGGAAACTCCACGGGGTCGTGGTGTTCAGTTTCCATTTGCCGTGACAGATCGGGTTATCATAAAGGTTTCCTGATAACTTTTACTAAATAATGGCTGTATTTTACTCAATGAAAAATCATAATCTGAGAAACAATGAACCAGGGGAACAAAAGGACACCACAACGTTTTGTTGGACGTGAGGCTGTTGTTACTACACAGTGCTTAAATGGATGGTTAGTTGGTTTCCATTTCCTTTCTGTTCATGAAAGATTTTAAGATTTGACATATAGATAGACACAGAATTCAATTTAAACAATTGCTTCAGGATTGAGTGCATGCTCAGTTTTCTGTTTCTTTTCTGACTATAATATTGCATTCTTTGAAAGCCTTTTAACTATCTTCTTGTTATGGGTCTGTTTTTACTGACATAAATTCCTTAACAGGTATGTGGTGAAGACTTTGGACAATGCAGAAAGTGTAAAACTGCAGTATCGTTCCCTTGCCAAGGTTTCTGATGATCCATCTGCTGCAAAGCCAATGTCAAGCAAGATGGCACCGAACTGGCTCTAGACCTGCTGTAAAGAAAATACTCTGTTACAGGGATGTGATACTTAGTTGAAAATATGCCGTGTCTCGTATCTTCAATCTAACTCTGTTTCTCTAACATATCTGTTTGTAGCCTTACAATTTTTTTCTGACAATCTTTGTGATATGCCTTGTAAATTATAAAAGAAGCCTGTCCACATTGTAATCTGAGGACAATACTGCATTTTACGTCTCAGTACATAAATGAATTTTGATTTAACATTTGAATAACTTTAGATGCAAATTACATTATGCAAATATTAAAATGATTGTTGTTTCTTAAAGATTGTATTATTGGTAGCTATCCCAGCTAACTCATCTATAACATTGTGTAATTATCATTTATGGCATTAACCTTCATGATTGAAATCCGATATTTTTCTGTATTTAAGATTCAGCTGAGAGGAACTACAATCGAAGAAGGTAAAATAACCAGAAATTCACAACTTCTTGTATGCAAAATCCAAAGCTCTATCAATCTGATTAAGCTATTGAAGAGACAAAAGGGTAATAAGTTAATTTTAAAAATTAATGTTACAGAGTAGCCATTCAGCAAAAATATTTGCTAATTGCTACTTCGTAGAATGCACAGGCAGATTTCTTTGCGAATAGTGAGGAAAAGTCAATATATTGAGAAAGGTCAGAGGTCAACTGCCAGAATTTAGATCAGCAACAGGATACATTCTCCTTTGATGCTAAGAAATTACATGTTGAATAAATGGAAGCTGCAGCTGCCTTAACGGCCAAATCCTTCTCTGTGCTAACTGCTTTCCCTGATCTGCACAATGAAGAAAATATTAAAAGGTAAATGACTCATGGAATATCAGCTTTGCAGGCAGAGATCAGCCTTATGCCATGATTCAGCTTAAGTTACATCTACATTCTCTAACTGTGAGCCTTCTGGTCAATGGAAGTCCAGTTGACATTTTAACAAAAAGAAGAGCAGTTAAAATTATTGTGCCATCGTTGGGTTTATTCAAAGGCCAAATTGAGGTTCAATTCAGGAACTTATTGTATTCTATCAATATGTTTTAGATAGAAGACACATAGGGCAAGATGAATACTAAGTTGTGTTTTATATTCTTTCACCAGTAGTAAGCACATAATCTGACATGACCAATGCAGTATATGTATATAACATACCCAAACAGCATTACCTGAAGCCATGTTCTGATATTCGCAGATGATGAATACCATAACCTGGAGTCCAATGGTTAAGTTGCAGGCCTTGATCACAATGCAATTGCATTTCCTTTATTTGATTCAACGAGCTTTCCTAAAATTTAGAAACAAGAAAAAAAAAAATCAAAGTTCACTACTTTAGTTGAGAATCGTTGGAGAGGTTTTTTTTTTTTTTCAAAATGAACTGAGGAGAAAATTTTAAATTAATAAGAAAAGGAAAAAGCGATTATGCAGAACTAAGTAAAACAAAATCAAACCACTTAGCAACTCAATGTCATATTCAAATAAAAGGAGTTTTCATTGTTATTGACAAGATAGGATAATAGGAACTGCCTTCTCTATATCACCAAAAATAAATAAATAACAAACAAACTACTAGGGCCTAAACAACTCAATGCAAACCCTTATTTTCAAATCTTTAAAATAATCATTCAGGCAGGACTATAAGGCCTGAGACTATAGACCCCAAATAAACATAGATATGAATGTCATAAATTTTACTTTTTAAAAACATCTGGAATACCGTTTCTTAACACTATGAAAGACTAGCAACTACTTCTATCAATACTCACTAGCTGCTTTTCTTCTTCAGCAAGTGCATTATCCATCTGATCAAACAGTATGCTCCATCTTTCTTGATGCAAATGTGCAATTGAGTTTTTTGGAGATTCATCAACAGAATTTTTTATGGCATTGGGATAATTCTCTACACCAGAAGAAAATTCTTTTGAAAGTAAAAAAGGTAACTCTGTAGTAATTACAGCCCGGACTCTTTTCTTACTTCGACGCAATGCTGCAAGTATGAAAACAGAGCATCTTTTGTATAAATATTAAAGCTAAATCTTCAAAAAATCCAGTAAGAAATTTAATAAAAGTCCTTAACCTGAAAGTCGTCCTCTGATATCCTGACAAAGAAGTTCCAGCCATTGAGAAGCAACAGTTGCAGCTGAAAGAATGGAGAAGCCATTTCATCAGTTAAATGTTCTTTCATTTCCCATGATTGCATCCTTACTATAACCTGGGATGCACAGTTAGACCTGTTGATGTGCAAATCAAGTAGCACTACTGACCAATTACCCAGTTTTTTCAATTGTATGATAGAAAATAAATGCTCTGTTAGCCCTTGTTTAAATGCTATACGTCCAATATTTGGCTGTTCTTATCTGACCACATGGAGAGGACAGGGAGCTTCCTTGAAAAAAAGGTAATATAGCTACCAGATATTTAAATACTGACCTTTTACAGAGAGAGAAGCAGCACTTGTTAAGTTACTTGACTCCTCATTAGAAAATGAGCTAGCATTCTCAAATGCCTTGGCTGAGGATGACAACTTCAGTGCTAGTGCATCATCTTCACAGTCTACCATGCTTGAGTCACCATCCCCACTTTTGTCCTCTGAAACTGAAGAATTTGAATTGTTCATTGGCAGTGCATACCCACTTGTTTGCGTGCTGAAACTACTTGGAGGCCTATCATCTTGAGAATGCAAGAAGAGTCTATTTATGCCTGAATCATTCATATTTTCTGGGTCCTTGAAGTAACTGATATCTTTGCTTCCACTTTTTGCATGGTTTAACTGCTTGCTTCCAGAATGACTATGTTCATGTTTTTCAGACCTTACTATAGCTTCTATAATGGAGTAGACCTGTTTCCTGTTTCTTACATTGTTAATAATCCCTGGGTTCAATTCATTAAGCAGCCCACTTGGCGCTGCAATTTTGGTGAACCTGTCAACATTTTCCCTCTTTGCAATCTCCATCTTTTTCTTAAATGAGTCACTTTTACTTTTCCTCCCACGTTGTTTTGGCATTGGTGGTACTCCTCCATGAGAAGAAGAAAGAACACTATTTTGCATTGATATGCCTCCATGAGAAGATGAGAGGAAACCATTTTGCTTCATCTCCTTCCACACTCTCATCGGATCTTTCTCCCCCAATGGTGCTGAACTCACACATTCAGAAACATCGCTTCCTTTTGAATGATTATGATTCTTGTAGTGATAAAAGGAGCCTTGGTTAACCGAGCTAGCTACATCTTCCACATTAAGATCCAATCCAATATGAACAGAGGATACACAATTTCTGTCAGGTTCCCCATCATGCTTCATCGGCAAAGATGATGGCTTGTCTGAATTCTCAACACATTTAGGACTACCAACACAGCATGAACTATTTGCAATACAAACTTTGGAATTGAGATCTAGCAGAGTCAGAGTATCATCTACCCCAACTGATGATGCTTTTCTTACAGATCTTTCAACTTGGGAACCATCCAATTCCAAAGTAACAGGCATATCAATTACTTGGGACATCTCTTCTCCATCAGACTGAAGATGATCGTTTGCATCTTTGTTTATAAAAGATTTTTCATGAAGGGCATTAAAAACTGTGGCATGAATGCAGGAATAAACCAACTTGAGCATCAAATCATTGTCTCGAATAAACAACAGTGGGAAAAAAATACAATTCATCAAGCAGCTTGATTTTCAAATCAGAATGAAGAACTCATACAAGTTTCCTAATTCAACATTGGAGTTTAACATAAATGCTAATTCAATATTTTTATTAAATAAACAAAATTTTCTATCAGAGAGTCACAACTATTAAACACTAATTTAAACTAAGGACACAGAAACAACCAAAGTTAAACTCTTTTGAAGATGCTTAATTCAATGACAACTACAATTTAAACATTGAAAATTCGACAGTCATAATTACCTTCAGATTGAAACACAGAATCAAGATCTCTCATTTGAAATCGCTTTCTACCAGCTTCATGCTTATTATCCATTTCGTCACCACTCCGCTTCTCACCAATCAACTAAACCAACAACAAACAATCAAAATCAACACCAAATCCAAACACAAAATCTCTCATAATTGACCCAAAATTATCAAAATTCAACCTTTACACATCTGGGCAACAACAAAGCCTGATTCTCCATAATTTAAAAACCCAATTCAAATCAAGAATTTTTTTTTTTTTTTTTTTTTGCGCAGATTCTTTTATTAAAATCAAGAAATAAATAAAACTGAATGGTGAGTGAAAGAGAAGACAAAAGACTGAAGAATGAAGGGTACTGCGGGAAAGGGACTGATAAGAAAAGTTAGGAGAAAAAGGTTAAGGAGGGGGGGAGAAAGGACAGTTTAGGTTAGGGTTTAAAAGAGGGGGGGAGATATGATTCGAAATTTAAGAAGAGAGCGCGCAGGACTGGAAGAGTCGTCAGATGTCAGCTGTTCAGTTGAGTTGAGTTGAGCTGAGTTATGATAAAGTACAAGTGAGCTGTGTTTTCAAATTCAAAAACCCGAATTGGCGGGACAAGCTATTAGCATTTGCCACTCGTTTTTTATTAGTCAAACGACTAATTTCCATCCGAGGTTTTATTAAATGACAAAATTTTGTTTAAAAGGTTTTGAAAAATTAATTATATACGCTTGTTTTTTTAATATCAAAATATTTTTTATAAAAATAAATAATATTAATATTAAAAAATTAATATAAAATACTAATAAAATAAATAACAGTTATTATCGTCGATGATAGTAGTTACTGTTAACTTAATCAAATAGTTAAAAACGATTATCTGATTTTATTGATGATCAAATCTAACTATGTCGATAACAGAAACAGTTAGATCTAATCGTCAAATATCTAAAAGCAGCGATCAGATTGTCTCCACTATTGAAAAATATAAAAAATAGCTGATATGTTTAAAACCGATCGTATTTTACTATTTTAGATGGTGGAGGTTGTCTGTTAAATCTTTAGCAACCAAATCCAATCGTCAATAGAAATAGATGATTATTTTTAGTCAACTTAGATTAATAATAGTTACTGTCGGCAACAATAACTGTTTTTTAAATATTTTTATTTTATTTTAAAATTTTTTATTAATATTTAAACATTTTTATTATTATATTAATATAATTTTTATGAAATTAATAAATTTAAGTTTTTTTTGATAAAAATTTCAAATTGCACTCCCAACGCTGTATACATAGTGAATTCATCACATAACACATATAATAAGAAGTGACTTATTAATTTTTTATGCTAGTTTTTGCGTTGAAATTTGTAACAAAGGTTTAGTCTGGATTCAGAACGTAAATAATAGCATTGGAATAGTGATTTTAATTGAATTTCAACATAAGAAATAATGAAAAAAGGTTAATAAGTCATTAAAATTTAAATTCTTTTATGTAGATTCATGGCATATATAATGTTGGAATATTAATTTCAAATTTTTATTAAAAAAATTGAATTTGTATCATTTTTTTATAAAAGTTCTGAATGAAAAGAAGACACCACTACACAAGCTCACAACACGCGAATTTAAAGTATTTTTTTATTACACTATTAAATCAATTTTTGTTTAAAATATTTAAAATTAAGTCAAATTAATTAATATTTATTTATTCTATTAATTTTTTTCACTCATTTATTTATTCTGTTGATAAAAATGGTTAGGTGAAAATAAAGAAATTATTGTTTTACATAGGCTAAAAAATATTAAAAAAATGTTTTAAAAATATTTTCTACTTCTTTGGTTATTTCTCTTCTTATCTTGGTTGTTTGTATTGAAAGGTCAAAAGAATTATTTCCACCCAAGGTTTTGGATTATAAATTCTCTTTAAAAAATTAATATTTATCTATTAATTAAAATTCTTTTAAATAATTAATATATTGAATGAAATGTCGTAAATATTTTTTACAAAAAAATAACTAATATTAATATTAAAATAAAATTTAATAAAAAATAATATTAATATAATTATAAAAAAAATAAAAAGATATCACCACTATTAGTTTTAAAAAAATTTAATTAAATAATTAAAAATAACTATCTGATTAAATTAATGGTTAAATATAACATCTATAGAAACAATTAGATTCAACCATCAATCTAATTAAATGATTATTTTTAACCAGCATATTAAACTTTTGACATTCATTATCATCAATAATATTGTCAATAGTGATAATTACTTTTTAAAATATTTTTATTTAAAAAAATAAAAATATTTTTTGTTTAATAATATTAAATTTAATTATTAATTTTTATTAATGAATAAGTATTTAATTTTTTAAAAATTAATATTAGAAAATTTGGAGTTCTTGGGTGGGAATAAGTCAGGTTGGCCACGTCAAAATGAACTGAGTCTTTTAGTGGTATGGCATGTCGTCAAAAGGAGATTATTAATATAATCCAATTTAATAAAAAAATATTACAATCTATCTTTTCGTGGGATATTCAGATTCGCCACAACATTCTAAAATTATTCATTGATTATTACAATTAACCCATTAATCAGTTAATGACCATTCAATAGCCAGCAATTACTAAACTGGGTCTCAGCCGTTTCTCTGAAACTCTTAACCTTCATCAAACAAAAGTGCGTACAGCACAAGCCCAAGCCCGCCAACGGCCCGGCCCGACTAGTTTTCAACAAATAACAAGCTGGCAAGCAACTCTCCCCTTTCGCTTGCACCACAATTCCCCACGCGCGCGTGATCTCATCCTCTCCAACTCCAATCACCGAATCTGATTCTGTTTCTGACTTGTCATCTTTTAATTGTTCCACGAAAATTACGCCCTCGGGAAGGGGCATCCTTCCGTCCTCCCATTTCGATTTCACCGACGGCCAGTCCTCTGCCACCGCCTTCTCCGTTTTCAACCTCGTCGAATTACCGTTATCGGAGTATATGTGGACCAACAGTGGCGCTTCACGTAAGTTCTTGACGATCTCAGTGACGGAGTTTTTCATCCACTCGTCGATCACATTCTCATACGAAACCGTTTCATCTCGTTTTTTATTCATCCTCTTCGTTTCCAATCCGTTCGTCCGAGACAACGACATAGAAACCGGTATCATGCATTTATTATTATCATTACCTCGGCCGATCTTTGCCACCATAGACGATGGAGCGTGATGAAGGTCGATTCCACTGGGACGCAGTAAACATATCGCTCCTCCTCTGCCACCACAACGAAGGCCCAGCGACGCTATAGTGTAATATGAATACCTCGTCAGAGATTGAATATGAAAATTTGGAAACGGAAACGAACGTTAAATATATCTGTGAGGATTTGGATTTATTGCAGTCAAGAATGAGCGAAGTTATTGGTGGAGAAAGCCCTTTATCAGAGGTAGAGAAGAATTCGTTTGACTACGCAACTTTACCTCTGGTAATGTTTATCTACAGACGTATACAATTAAGTTTAATGCAACCGTTTCACATCACCATCTTTCCAAATATGTGGATATTGAATTATTTTTATTTTTATTTTCGATAAATAAAATTTGCGATATGGTGGACCTATGATTGGAGAAATATAGTGGTTGTAAAGGAAACGGTTGTAGGAGATTTAACAGTTATGGAATTAAGCGGCACGAGGTCCACGAGACGTAAATCTGGATCAACAAGGTCGTGCAAGCGGGGACCCGTCCAATAATTGGATCGAAGCCGTCAATGTTAATCGGACGGTGGAGAATGGTGATTGTGAATGCTTCAAACAAAAAGCACGCGTGCACGCGGTAGCTCGTTAAAATTGCATGCACCATCTAGGAAGCCACACGCTGCGCGTCTTCACTGACCACGTCTTGCCACGTGGTGTCCGTGTCAGCTCATTTATGTCATACCTCTTTTAATTAATTAAATTTTAATTTACTTGGTATAAACTTGATTTTAATCGTTTAAATAAGTTTAATTTTTACAATTTCCTGCCGTTTATGCACAAACTTTCCCCCCAATTTTAGAAAACTTGGTGCCAAACTCGTTACAATTAACAACACTTAATCTATTGACTTATATTTTTTAATTCAATATCACACCCCAATTTTTTTGAATCAAAATATTCGTCAGTTAACTATTTTCATTCAAATTTATTAATTTTTTTAAATAAAATGAACAAATAATTTCATAAAAACTAAAAAATTATAATAAATATAAATTAATATTTAATATAAATTAAAAATATATAAAAAATTAAATAAAAAATTAAAAAAATCATTACCACAAACGACAATGATTGTCGAAAATAGAATTAGGTAGTCATAAATAGCTACTTAATTCATAATTGTCTCGTTTGATAAAGATGATTAGATTTAATTATCTTTTTTTTTTAGTAAAGACGATTAGATTTTGTCACTTCGACCATTAATGATCATTGGAGCCAAATTTTATTATTTTTTGTTATGCCGAGACAATTCAACCTAACAACCTCAACCAAAAAAGGAGACTATTAAATTTGTTGTCTCTCTCAAATGGAGTAGACATATCTAGCTCTGTGGATTAGGTAGTTATTTTTTTACTATTTGACTCATTTTTTGTGATCACTGTTGTCATGACGGCGAATTTTTTAATTTAATTTTTTATATTTTTAAAATTTATTATTTTAATTTTGAAATATTTTTATTAATTTAATTTTTTTTTATAAAAAACAAAATTATATTTCTAATTATTAATATTTAGCCACTGATCATTAAATTTAATCATTGATTTTGATTAATTAATAAACATTTAAGTTTTATAAAATTAAGATATGATATTTCATCTTTAAGAAAAACTATGAGTGAGAATGAGTCTTTTGGTCTTTTTTAAATAGAGAATTTTATTTTCTTGTTTTATTGAAGAGATTGAGTTTTTCGATTTTTCTATCAAAATGACCTAGTTTGTATCACGTGGCCAAGTTTTTGTTTTATTTTTTGCCCTCTTTTAATGTCTCGAATTTGTATATAGTCAAGCAAAAATAGCTTTCATTTTTAAATATGTATCGTATATTTTCCTATAACTTCTTTATTATATATTTTATTTGTTTGAATTTTTATTTAATCAAAATAATGGTTATTGAAGTTAGACAATGTTGTCTTTTTATATTATAAGTGTATTTTATTCATTTAAATTATTCTATTTAGAATGATGATTTATTAAAATTCAAAGAAACTATTTTTTTTCTACTATCTACGAGTTTTTTTATTGCGCTTAATTCAAAGAAACATTTCAGACCTTTTAATTAAAAATTTCTATAATAAAAAATAAAACAGCAAATTAATTTTGTTTGACTTTTTTTTTTTAAATTCTTGATGACGTATTGGGTGGTTTTTGTGAAAATTTTCTATAATTATTTGACAAATGATGCAAATTATTGTATCAGGATGCAAAAATTTTCTATAATTTTTGGGTAACACATTGAAAAATAGTTTTATAATAATACGATATAAGTATTTAATGCTTTTTTATATCGTAACTATCTCTTAAAGCCTGCCTATTGATAATAAAATTGATTAAATATTTTATAAAAGATGTAAAAATATTTATATCATCACACTTTTTTCAAATATGATTTGAATAATAACTTTTAAATTATTCTGTAAGGAATTCTAAACCCGTTATGTCTTTCTTTTGAATAAAAGTGATAAATGGTATTTGGTATGACTGGATAGAAACCGGTCACGTATGGCTGTAGATAGTGCCAAGAACTTCCTGCTTAAGTGTAGTCAACTGTTCTTATATTTGCATTTTTCTGTGTAATGGCAGCTCAGAGAGCAGCTTGCAGACCCTGCCCTATCCCTGCAATGCGTCATGAATGTAGTCCCTGGAATGTTTAAAGGAATCCGAACGGAGAATCTCCAACACAGTCCAAATAAAACCTGCCATTAATTGCTAGTCCTCCAGTTCCACCAGTCCTCGTTGAATATTTCAGACGGAGATAAGATTATGTTTGATTCAGAAATATATGTGGTAGGTTTGACGGGTGGTGGCTACCACCTAATTTATTCGCACGTGAGTAGCTGAATCTCTAATCTCTTCAAACTGTAATTTTCACGCCATACACCAAACCCAATTCTCAGCTCCATTAATGTTCAGGGAACTAAGGTCTTTCACTGATGGAAGTTTCTGTGTAATTATCAGTACTATATACTAAATATAACTCTAAATCAGAACCCAGACGTTGAAAAAACAAAAAAAATATTATTTATTTTAGAAGGCAGTTGAATCACAAGCCCCAACTACCACCTTAAACAAAGATAAAAGGATGAGATTGTTAGATGGCAAAGCATCATCCACAACCTTACCAGCTTAATATTACTTCGAAAAATTTTGTATCACTTCCACAAAGAATTCCCCAGGAAAATTATCAGTACGTGCTTCTCTATCTAATACTTCTGTTCTATCTGTTTGTTCTACTTCTATGACTTAAATTCTGATTGTGTGTAATAAAATTAGCAGTCATGAGTACTGAAGTAGTAATGGTGGATGAACTCCCTTTTCCTTCGCAGATCACAACGACAAAGCCACTTAACCTTTTTGGTCATGGTAAGCCATCTGGGTCATATTTTGATTGTGCTATTAATGTGTTAATCGATTAGAAGGTGTCTTATTTCAATTTGTGGGGCTTCAACAGGAATCACAGACATTGAGATACACTTCTTGCAAATTAAGTTCACAGCAATTGGAGTTTACTTTGATCCAGAGATTATGAGTCACTTGCAACAATGGAAGGGGATAGCTGGAAGTTCTCTAGCTGAAGATGATGACTTCTTTGACGCTATTGTTTCAGGTAATTTCCAGAGGAACAGATTAACATATTGATTTTAAGTGTTTCCACTTTCTTGATCAATTTCTTGTTAATCCCTATGCGCAGCCCCTGTGGAGAAATTTTTTAGAATAGTAGTGATCAAGGAGATTAAAGGAGCACAATATGGGGTGCAACTAGAGAGCGCTGTGAGGGACAGATTGGCAGCTGATGACAAATATGAAGATGAGGAAGAATCAGCCTTAGAGAAAGTAACTGAATTCTTCCAATCTAAATATTTCAAGAAAGATTCCATTATCACTTACCATTTCCCTGCCACTTCTCCCACAGTTGAGGTACATATTAATCAAACTCAAGTAAGAACATCCTGATGATGACAATGTTCATAGATTGACCCTTGACCCATATTGGTAACTTTTGGTGCAGATTGCCTTTGCAAGTGAAGGCAAAGAGTCTAAAATCATAGTGGAGAATGCAAATGTGGTTGAGATGATCCAGAAATGGTACCTGGGAGGAACAAGGGCAGTGTCTGCTACAACCATATCATGCCTGGCTAGTAGTCTCTCAGCTGAGCTATCAAAATGAAGAAGCTAAATAGTTTCTGATAAAAAAAAAAAAAAAAGAGCTTCACTGTTGGCTCTTCTGGTTTTGTGGCATTATTGGAAACTGGTAATTGACTGAGTATGCTTGTTAATTGTTATGCTTTCTGTTAAAAAACTGGCACTGTGAAGACGTTGTTCTGCTGTTATTTTTATTTTTTTGTTATTTTTTATCAGTCTTTTATTATCTATTACCTTTTATTTTATGGTTGAAACAATTGATTAGAAGTTATATAATTTTTTATGATTTTAAATAAAATAAAATATCTCAAATCCAAAAAACTTTATTATTTTCTTATTTATGATCCAACAAGTAATATCAAAGCAAAAAAGTTGTATTGCAAAGATATGCAAGATCAAGAGTTGCTTCATGTTTTCATAGCATGGATAATGACAACTCTGGGCTCATCAAGAGGGCATGCACAGTCAAAATTTGTTGCTAGTTGGGCAAATTTGGAGAAGGAATATTCTCTTGAATTTAAAGACAATAATTCTATTATTTTTTGCAGATAAAGCTAAATTATTTTGTGTAAAAATGAAAAGGAAAGTTTTGTTATACAATGAAATGATACTAAAACTTATGCAAGTACTATAGACTTGGGTGTTATGTTTAAAAATGCATGTCATTAAGTTGTGAAATTGATGGGATATTTTGATAATGATTAGAGAAGTTGTTTAGAAATCATGAAACAAATAAACATTTATTGTTATCTTTATCTTTTGAAACAATGTGTTAGAACTTATCTTTTTTTTATATAAATATATGATTTTGAATAAAATAAAACATCTCGAATCTTTCCTTATTTGTGAACTAACACTTTTTTATCAATAAGCTTGTTTTGGAATGTTCACAATTTGCCAAATTTAGTACTATTATTTTTACATAAATGTGCAAATTTAAGTTAAAAATGTTTGTTTGGAGAATTTGCATGGTATACATGCTACTTAGACCAGCTCAACTTTCTTAAAAGCCCATCTAAATATGAGAACAAATTGTTACCCAAAAATTCAAGTGGGTTCCTCTTGAGAAAGCTCAAAATATAGGTTGGGGCTGAATTCACAACCAATTCTTTGTGTAGCACAATATTAACACTCACTTTGAAGTTTGGATGACAATTTTGAGATATTACCTTAAACATTATTAACTAAAAAAGATTGAGAATGGATGATGCAGTGGAATCATAAGAATGACAAAAACTTAAAACCTAAATTATTTGAAGTTAAAGTGCAGCATGATGGTGGGTATTATAGAGAAGTAAGAGCCACATGTAATAGTGACAACACAAACATGTCTACCTCTTAAGGCAATTTACAAGATTCCTATTGGCCATAGCATAAACTAAAAACCAAAAATTCTTTAATCCCAAATGCCATTTTTGTATTTCTAACCCCAAGCTTGACAAGTCCATGAAAAAAGTTTGTACAAATGATGGTGCATGTGTCTTGTACGATGAAAATTTAGTGGCTAAAATACCCATATGAATTAGTTGGGCAAATGGGCATATTGTGAGCTTGACTTCCTCAGCAAAAAAAGTAAAAAATAAAAATTCTTTGCTTCAATCTCCTGAAGTGTATGGATAAAAATCTAAGTATGAGAGAGATCCATCAAAGAGGTGCAAGAAAGGGGGTGGTCCAATGGTGCCATGATGCTTCTAAATGAGATGTCTTCATCAAACTCATTGCTTTGTACAAGTTTCTCTTGAGGGAATGCATGAATGAATGAATGAAATTGGGTGGGCAGAATAGACCCACAAAGTGAAAGGAGAGATTAAATTTATATTGTTTACAAAATATTTGAGATTCCATTCTATCACCACAAGATGTTGCATCCCTTGGACATGCTTTCACAAAACGCTTGTTAGCTTTACTTTCCTTGCTCACTTTACTGCTATAAGTAGCCAAATTTGCATGTTTACATCTAACCAATAAAAAGGAAGCAAATACTTCTGAACTCCAACTGGGAATTGCCTACTAGGTAACTTAACAAATACCTTACAAGGTCCCCAAATACCTATCCACTGAGAGAGTATGTTTTGTGAGATGTCAATCACCCTTAAAACCAATTTGTATTGGAAAAAAAATGCTCAAGGGTGGTTAATAAACACTCATTAATCTCATGCTTAGTATATGTGAGATCTTAATAATAACCAAATACTGATGGTTTTGTTCTAAACCATGGGCAGGACTCCTTGACTCTATATTTTTATATATATTATACTTTGTTTTCTGAAACTATGCGCTTGACTTCTTGACTCTATACACACACACACACACACACACACATTATGTTAAACTTTGTTTTCTAATAGCAGATTTGCTATTGCTCTGAATTTCATTATAATACCAATCATCGTTTCTTATTGTGTGAAGAAAATGGATCAAAACCATAGTAGCATCAGCATCACAGGACACAATATGTGATGTACAATGAGGCCTAGAAGCACAGAATACAAAATATTTTGTGTGTTTTACAAAGAAATTAGAACTGAAACACAAGTTATAGTTTAGAAAGAGAATTGAATTTTTTAAGTTTAATTTGCTTCTAGAAACAATCAACACCCACACTGGAGGTAATTCCATCTGCTTTGTAAGTCCCTTGCTTTTTTTTTTTTTTTTTAGACCATTTTCGTTCTTCACTTTTAGAAGGCAGATCTCCACTTCAAACCTAAGAACATGGCTATGAAAAGAAAAAGTGAAAAGTTTTAAAGCTAGCTCTTGTACTTGGACAAATCAAAATTATTTCAATTTAGTAATCCTCCAGATCTTTACAATCTTAAAATGAATTGAACAGCTGATGAATAATTTGGATATAACTGATTAACATACCATTTAAAACCATTTTTATCTCCAACCAAATCCAAGTTTGTATATACAATTACAGAATAGCCTGAGGAATCTTTCATTGCATAAAATTTCTCACCCTGAAATTGCATCCTAACTTGTCAAATAATCAACACCCCAGGTAGAAAAGAAATCTTTTTCCTTTTCTTATTTATTCACTCATTTAGAGAAATATTTTCAAATCATCTAGGCCTAGCCCACCTCATCAACAGTTATAGAGACATCACCTTGTTGCCCTGGTGCATTTCCAGGATCATGCCTGGTTGCAGAATCCACATCAGCTGCATCAGAACCTGTTGCTGTTGTTGATTGCTCCAGTAATGACTGTCTACAAGTTGGGCAAGAAGAGTGAGCCAACAACCATGTATCAATACACCTTACATGAAAACCATGGTCACATTTTGGCAAAACTCTGATTTTTTCACCCTCCATGAAGTCTCCAAGACAAATTGTACAATCTGTAGCTTTAGTCTTTATCCCTGCAGTGCCATAAACAGCTACTGGAATCTGGCGCAATGCACTCTTTTTAAGCCCTGTGGCTGCTAAACGTGCTGCAGTTTCATCCGGTGTCTCGAAAGCAAACCTTCTGCTACAACGAAGAGCACAACGAACTATCGAGTTGAGTCCTAGAGCACAAATTAAGGCGCATAACAAAGCTGCCAGTATGATCACCATGTTGGTGTCAAAGTTGGCTTCACTTGGGTAAGAATTGCGGGTCCTGCTAGTTCCATTATTTACTGATGAGCTTGACTGTTTATCGAGAAGTAGACGATGAGGATGAGTGAGTCCTTCCATTGCTTGATCAGAGCTGACCAATTTTGCTTCTTGATCAGTTTAATTGTTATCTTTAATGAATCGGACCACAAAAGAAATTGAAAGAAGAGAGTTCATGACACTCATGTATTGAGTAAAGCCTTCACTTATTTGCTTCACCTTGAAGGCCACTTGTTGCTTGAACCTTACGGAAAAAACAAACTCAAAAGTCTGAGCTTGAACCTGCTTTCTCTCTTTTGCTTCTTGTTCTATCTTCAACCAAAGAAAGAAAAACAAATGTGGTTCTAAGTTAGTGAAAACTTCTGTTAGGTTTCACCTACACAAAAACCTCAGCAAACAAAACAAAAGAAAAGGCATAATCTATGTAGGAGACTAGGATTAGAAAAAGTAAAATATTTAATACTATCGGAGACTTGAAAGTGTGATGTTCACAAAATGTTGCTCACAAACCTTCTCAGCGTATGGCAAAAGAAAATAGAAGAAAATTATATGTAAATCAGAAAAGAAGTTATGGGAAATTTTTTGTGCTTGCAAATCAATACAAGAAGAGAGAGGAAAATCAAATTTGGAGATGCAAAGAGAGAGAGAGAGAGAAAGAGGGTTTTTTCTTAATGTTTTGAGTTGAATATGGAGGGCCTAATAAAGGGGCATGTGGTGTCTGGATTTAGATACCAAATGAGAGCAAGAGATGTGTTTGGGGTCTTTCACAAACAATATAATAGAGATAAATGAAAACAGATGGTTAAAGTTCAGAATCAAACTGAAGAGAAAAAGTGAGAGAATATTGATTATGGTACCTGATCCCACCTAATCTCAATTAGCTTAAAAAATACTTATTCTCCGGCACCAAATCCTCCTCCCACTCCTCCCTCACTTCCTTTAATTAAAAGTTGAAGTAATTTTGTTCTCTCATTTCAGCCAGTGCCTATCTTCAGATCCCTAGTACTGATATATTGCTAATGTTTGTGCCATCCTTCTATCTGGACAAAATAATCACAGCAGAAACAATAAATATAAAACATCAAAGAGTGAAAGTTGAAATCTATCAGTTTAAAGGAAGGCTGCCAAAATGATGGTATCCACCAAGTAATACAACACCAATATTTGAGCCTGTATGGTATGACGACTAGATTATAAAACTTAGACAATAAATGGAAAATTTTTCTTTCATTTTCTCAGTGATTAATATGTGATGGGGAGTTGTTTATCCTCCTGAGAAATGTGTGAAGGTGAACTTTAATGTATAAAAAAGAGAGGCTAAATGGCGTGGAAAGAAAGGATTGGCACATGGAGATCATGCGGGGAAGGCAAATCCTCCATGGCCATACAAATACAAGAACCTCTACTCAAACTAAGTTGGTTGCTCCACAAATGTCTAGTCTTGGTTAAACTTACTACCACAGATAACCCTTAGATTCAACACCTGTCTCTCTTACATTGACTCTCTCCATTGAAACCATTTCCTTTCATGTCATGTCGCCCACCTACCCTGCTAACCCCTCATTAAATCATCAGCTTTATTAGGTACAACCAATGGGGAAACAGTTAAGAACAAACACTAACAAATGATCACCATCTAAATGAATTTGTTTATAAGTTTCTTAAAAATGTTTAGAATTCATAAATTCAAGAATACTGGTACTGTCACTCATCAAATTCCAAATTTTTATTCTTGTAACCACATCAGAAATGCAAGCCACATTGGGATCAAGGGTTAAAAAATAGAGGAGCCCGCAAGAGGGAATTGTGAGATGGTTGAACACAAACAGGAGGAAGTAAGAAAATGTGCTTGCATCAATTCAATACCCACTGACCAGGGCATTAGTGCCGTTAAACATAATTTCGTATGTCTCCAATAATGTTCCAAATCTATCTACATCACATCAACTTTTCAGTGACAGAAATACTATGATTGGAGTTTTGTTCTTAGACTTGGCTTAGGCTATAGCTAAAGCTAAGCTGCCAATTATTTCATCTCATAACATGGGTTGGATTGGATCCAGTCAAAGTCTTTGATTATTCTCCCTAACAGAGGCGGATGCTAAGAGCCCATCAATGTGAGTGGTTATCATTTTAAAGACTGGATTCATGAAACAACATAACTGTTCTAAGATTGAACATTTCTAGCTAAAGAAAGCAGTTGTGCCTTGTTTGCAAGCCTCCTGATAGAAAATGCCACTCCTTTCTTAATATAAACTAACCATATAAATTTACTAACCAATTTATATAGGTCAGGAAGGTTAAAGACAAGACAAAAGGGTACGAAATAAGCAGTAGTCAGATTTAGAGAAGTTAAAACGACATCGTATTTGGGAGTTTAAATTTTTTTTTTAAACTAAAAGGGAGGTAAAAAAGAGATTGTCCCAACGTGAGCATAGAACAGAAAACAAAGACTCTTCGCTCTCTTTCTCTCTCTGTGTTTGCAAGAAAACTCACACAATATGGAGAACCAAGATCCGCCAAACCCTCCACCACGTGGTCCCTACCACCGCCGAGCACAATCGGAAGTCCAGTACCGGATTCCCGAGGACCTGGATCTGGTATCGGATCCATTGTTCGATGGTCTTGGAGGATCCGAGGACGATTTGTTTTGCAGTTACATGGACATTGAAAAACTTGGCTCCAAACCCACCACCGAAGACAATCTGCCCAAACCCGATGCGGCCAATGCCAATGTCCAATCCAAGCCACGCCATCGTTACAGTAATTCGGTTGATGGGTCCACTTCTTCTTCCTCAATTATGGAGTCTATTGAAGCTAAGAAAGCTATGGATCCTGATAAGTTAGCTGAGCTGTGGACCGTTGATCCAAAACGAGCTAAAAGGTGTGATCTTTTTAGTTTTTTTTTTTTTCCGTAAAGATTTGTCTTTTTTTCATTTTGGTTTTCAATTATGTGCATTTATGTTAGTAGTAATAATGAAATGTAGATTGTATGTAGTATATGTTTAGTGATGTGCTTGGATAAATGTAGTATATGTTTAGTGATGTGCTTGGATAAATGCTATCTTTTTGGTTAAATTGACTTTTTAAAGGTGCAATGCCAAAGCATTTCCCTAGTAGAAGGAAGCATGTTGGGAGAAGATTTAAGTTTTGGAGGATAGCTAAAGACCCTTTTAGTGAATGCTTGTTATCGTGGTTAATTTTGAATACTTTTACATTTCTAGTGTGTAAAAAAGATGATTATATGTTGGGATTTATAATTTGAGCTTATTGGAACGTAGTTAAGTACCTTTTTTGAATTTGGTAATAATAGCCGATATAGTGGTAATTTTTCTTTGCTGTAATTTATTTTTGCATTTGATTTGTCTTTTCTTTTGTTACTTTGATGATGTGTTTGTGGTTGTAAGTGAACTCGGGATTCAACATATACATGAGGAGTGATATCTATTTGATTTTCAAATCATAGAATGTTAAGATTTGACAAATCCAAATAAATTTAGGCAAGTTCAGCTTCCAAAAAAAAACAAAAAAAAAACGCATGTATGGGGATTTGTTATCTGTCACTTGGTGAATGATATAGAACTGTGCCCTCAGGATGTAAAAATGAGATTTTGACAGAGCATTTTTAAGTGGTTACACTGGACGACATCGTTTTGTTACTTGGGCTGAATTGCTGAAATTTCCTTTTCAACAATAGTTAGCTCAACATTCAAACATTTTATCTATGTTTGGATAACGCTGTACATTTTGCATTGGAAACTATTTAAATATAGAGCTCTAACCTATGATTTAGCGTATACTCTGTTTTTCCTTAAATAAAAAATATGAAGGATCAACCTGACAGCTCTCAGAGTTTTAATTCTGTTTTCTTTAGTCAAAATATCTTTTGTTATTAGGTGCAGTTTAGCGTAATTATGGAACTTCACAGCATTGTGCACTTCACCCCTTGTGTTTATTGTTATTAATATTTCCTCTCTTAAATGACTTTTAAACAGGATTCTTGCAAATCGGCAGTCTGCCGCTCGTTCAAAAGAGAGGAAAGCACGCTATATATCTGAACTTGAGAGAAAAGTCCAGACGCTTCAAACAGAAGCCACTACCCTATCTGCACAACTCACACTATTTCAGGTTTTCCTTTTTACACAATTCTGACTTAAATGTTATAGTTAAAGACTAAAAAATGTCCTTGGCATCCTTTGCATATGGTGGAACCTGCTTGTAGGAAAACTTTACGTGTTTTGCTGATTGTGCAGATTTACATCAATTTCCATAATATTGTGTAAGAACAAAACTGTATTGATGATTCCTGTAAAGGAAAACTTTTTGACTAGTTTTTCTCTTTTCATTGGCTTCAATTATTTCTTGTGTTCAAATATTGCTTCTAGGTTATATTTCAAAGCATCTACTCCAGATAAATTAGATAAAACTTTGAAAAAGAGAATGGTTGTGCAAATGTTGGTTTTGTTTGATCTCTTCTTTACCATTTGTTGCTTCCATATATTCTTTTATCAGCATCTACCTAAGAACTTATGGTCTATTCTTTTGTTCTCATCAGAGAGACACAACAGATTTGTCTACTGAGAACACAGAACTTAAACTTCGGTTACAGGCTATGGAACAACAGGCTCAGTTACGTGATGGTATGTTTTATGCATACCCAGTTTTAATATTATCATTATAATCTCTGTCCTTTTGTCTTTTGAATAATGTTTGCTATAGTTGACATGTCAAGGTGCAAGATCTCCTTTTTTATCATCTTGGTAAGACTCAAACCACACTGAAGATTACCCTTTGCTCCCGGCTAAAATCTAGCTATCAAGCTTAGTAGAAAAGCATGACAATATTCAATTACTGTATAAGCAAGCCTATCTAGCTCAATTCAGGATATTGTCTTAATGCAATACAAAGAATGCAAGAAAGCTCAAGATTCTATGGACTGTGTGCTCCATCTAATTTAAGCCTGTCAATATACTTCCAAATTATAATTTGGGTCTACCAATGCATCAAATTGTTCTCACTTGGCTTTTTACTACATAAAAGTCTTTTTTTAACCCTTATCACAGTAAGAACTAAAGCACAACCCCACCTTGAACACCATTAATGCGATGCTTAAGTTTAGGCTATGGACCCTATTTGTGAGCATCTTGTTTGTAAGCATTATGCCCTGTTTGTAAGCATCTTGTCCACCTCTTAACAGATGTATTCTCTCATATAATTTTTCTTTCTTTTCATTTTACCTTCTCATGACTATGTCACTAAATTGCAGCTCTGAATGAAGCACTTAAAAAGGAAGTAGAGAGGCTGAAGATTGCAACTGGAGAAATAATGACTCCTACGGATACCTACAACTTAGGCATGCAACATATTCCATATAGTCAATCATTGTTTTACCAACACCCACCACAATCTGGGCCAGGAGACTCTCAGAACATGCAAATGCCACAATTGCATTCATTTCACCCTAACACGTCAGGTCCCCTTCAGCCTATGCTATCCACAGTCCAGTCACATGCCTTTTCAGATATGCTGCAGCAGGATCCTCTTGGCAGACTGCAGGGGCTTGATATCAATAGCAGAAGTTCTCATCTAGTCAAGTCTGAAGGCCCCTCAATTTCTGCCAGTGAAAGCAGCAGCACATTCTGATAACTGTTCTGTCCACCAAGTTTGTTGAATTGTTCATAGTCTGACCTTCTTGACAGCCAAAGGTACTATGTATTTGATTTCAATTTTTTTTGTGAGTGGGAGTTAGGTTTTTCAGTAGCTTCACCATTTCTTAAGATAATTGTGAGTTCTTTCCCTGTCCAATTCAAAATTCATTTCTTTGGGGCATTCATCATGTAATAGATGTTTCCTTTTTAAGGAGTAATAGTGCATCTTTTCTTGCCAGAAGCCACCATTGTATTGTCCGTTTGTTACTGTTTAAACTCTGATCATCCCGGAATAATTTTTTCTAATCTTACTTTCTATATATATTTATCTGTCTTTTTCTCTCCTCCCCCTCCATTGTATTGTCTGTTTGTTACAGATTAAACTCCGATCATCTGGGAATTATTTTTTCTAATCTTACATATTTTATATATTTTATCTGTCCTTTACTCTCCTTCACACCCACCTCGCCAAATCTGACCTGCTCCCTAATGCCTCTGGTTTACAGCTTCCCCACTCCCCATTTGTCAAATGTGATCGCAGGAATTATGAAATGTAGTGGCTTTTAGCTCACCTGTAAGGCCACAGTATATCATTAGTTTTCAATATCACCAAAACATGGTGGTTGAAACTCTTTATTTTATTGTTTATCAGGGTGCACAGCTTCCCCGAACAGTTCCATCAAGTTATTTACTTTTATTTTTTTTCTTGGTTAAGTTCTGTGCTCACTTTGAATGCATCTCCTTCAGAGACAGTTTTGTATCAATTCATTTGTTAAAGGAAGTGACCATTGTGTGCATTTGCCAAATAATGCGAAATGCAGGACTGATTATTTGATTTTGAGACAATTAACCGAGAATACTTCTTGTCTCCACAATTTAACTCTGGGAAGGCTAGCAATAATGAAAACCACAGATACTTATCATTTGTGGAATCCTCCATATCTACTTGCAATGCTTAAGATTAATTTAATTTCCCACCAAATAACTGAAGAGCATTAGGCGAAAATAAATTTTGCATCAATGGCAGTTCAATGATCTCTAGAAAACCAGTTTTGCCTTAAATGCTGAAAGGCAATCAATCAATTACTAAAGAAAACTTTAGCTATTATTCTCCCCCGCAACACCACTTTCCTAAGGATTACAAAATCAGTAAATATGTCTGAAAAACACAACTGACTTGTAGTGTTACAAAGGGTCAAGTATGGCCTACACCACCAAGCTGCAATTAAACTGCACATGGTGGGGATTGTATTTGTAGTGATCAGAGATTAGAGAGTTGGAAACTCCAACACCCAAATGGGTTTGTTTGTGGGTGCCATAAATTTTAACCACCAAGTGAAAGTGACTATTCAGCAACATGGTCCATGCCTTGCTAAGGGGATCTCAGTCCTTGAGTCCCTACAACTTGAGCAAACACTACACACAGTCCCTCGTGAAGGCCATTTTCATGGGTAGCTGACACACTAACATTTGGATTAATTCTCCACACCACATGTCTGCCCTTTGTGGATATCCTTTCAAGTTTGGTCTAGGTCCAGGCCTATGTTGTCCCCAAAACTGAAAAATATTGAATGGAAAAACTGAAATCATATATATATGTTTTAAAATAGGAAAATGTTATCGTAAGAAGAGATGATATTAAGAATAAGAATAGTACTGTAAATTCCAAAACTAAAAATATAGAGTTTGCCCCCATGCAGGATCGAACTACAGACCTTCAGTTTACAAGACTGACGCTCTACCACTGAGCTATAGGGGCTTCTTGTGGGATTTGACCATGTCAACCTATTGAGCACATGAATAAAAGAAGTGGCTTATAAATTCCATATGAAAGCGATGCATAAATTCATGGACCGCGATACTCGGACCTTCCATGTGCCCCTAACATGGTAGGTCCCTGAGCTGAACAGAACAAATCCCCGGTTTTTCAAACTCTTCTAAAATCAAAAAAATATATTTTTGATTAGGCGAAACTCCTTATTCCCACCCAAGGTTTCCCTAACTACATGTCCCCCCAAAACTTTTAAAAACACAAATATATACTTTGACTAAAATCAATGATTAAATTTAACTATTAACTATTAAATTTAACTAGTTAAAAGAATATTTTTATTTGTTTAGATAAAAATTTAAAATTATAAATGATAAAATTAATTTTATAAAATAATATTAATATAACATTAAAATAATAATAAAATTTTTATAAAATTAATAAATTAATAAATAATTTTAAAAAATAAAATAATTTTAAAAAAGGTTGCCGTTGTCGATAGCTATGATCGCCTTAAACTTAACAAGGTGACCATCGATTGATGATCGAATTTGGTCACCAAAGATCTGACAAAGACAATCAAATTTAATCTCCTCTATCTTTAGAATTAGCCATAAACATTCAATTATCTTTAAACTGACTATTTCTAGCCTTCTTCAATGACAGAGATAACTAAATATGACTATTTTTGCCAAATCTTTAGTGATTAGATCTAATCGTTTCAACTATGCAAATGGTCATATTTAATCATCAATCAAATTAAATAACAATTTTTAGTTATCTAGTTAAGTTTATAGGAGTCACTATCATCGATGACACTGTAGACAATAGAGGCTTTTTTATTAAATTTTTATTTTATTATTTTATATTAAAAATGTATTTTGATATTAATATTATTTATATTTTTAGTGGAGGGTATTTTAGTCATTTGATTCAAAATGTTAATAAAATTGGATGGAAATTGATTAAGGGGTGGGTATTTGATTTTTAATAGTTTTTAGGTGGGCATTTTATTTAGGGAAACCTTGGGCGGGAACAATGGCTTTGGCCTTCATTACGCAAGATATGAAATCAGAGATCAGCAGGTGTGGCAGTGGGAGATTCTATTATGGTAACCGACAGATGAATTCTAAAAATGCAGCACATTGCACTAGACAAGCAAGGAAGGAAGGATGCACTTTGTTTGCTTGGCAAGTCGGCGCCTCTCTAGTTTGCTACGTAAGGGAATCACAAAATATATAGTCAAAACTATGTAACACATTTTCAGAACAGATGTCTGCGGGTAACTCTGTAAAGTGAATTTATTATTTTCCACTGCCTCCAAGTTGGACTTTGGACTTGGAGCCACCATAGTCCACAATCTAAGCCTGAATTGTTTCACTGATTAGCGATATTTCAGCGAGTTTCAGAGGAAATTTTCAAGGGAATAGGCGTTTAAACAGATGACTGAAGAAGAAAATAAGAACATCAGTTCAGTAGCATGTGGGGGTGGGGCCCTTGGTTAGTCTTAAATCAATTAGACACTTGCATGTGCATTTTGATACACGTAATTTTACCTGCTATTGGGATTCTGTATTTGTGGCTCTCCCTCTCTCTTTCATACCGGTAACTTGTCCCTTCTGATTTTCAAGTCCCCATCTTACATTTTCTATATAACTCACCTTCCTTCCTCTGCAACCAACCACAGCTCTCTCTCTGTCTCTCTCTCTTTCACCTCTTTCAAGACATAATACACCAGTTCAATGGCCATTTCAGCAATTTCTTCGATGACCCTTCTCTTCTTTTTGCTCAATTTGTGCCTCCGGGGCACTTACGGTGACTATGGAGGTTGGCAAAGTGGCCATGCAACATTCTATGGTGGGGGTGATGCTTCTGGCACAATGGGTAAGTAGTTGAAAGCTAATGATCATCTTTGTAATATAAATGCTTCAAGTTCATAATGGAATTCGTAATTTGCAGGGGGAGCTTGTGGTTATGGAAACTTGTATAGCCAAGGTTATGGGACTAACACTGCAGCATTGAGCACTGCTTTGTTCAACAATGGCCTCAGCTGCGGGTCATGTTATGAAATGAAATGTGACAATGACCCTCGATGGTGTCTCCCTGGATCGATTATCGTTACTGCAACTAACTTCTGTCCCCCTAACTCAGCCTTGCCAAATGACAATGGGGGTTGGTGCAATCCTCCCCTCCAACACTTTGACATGGCCGAGCCTGCTTTCTTACAAATCGCTCAATACCGAGCCGGAATCGTCCCGGTGTCATTCAGAAGGTAATTAAATTGAATAATCAAGCAGCTAAATCTCCAAAAAAAAAAAAAAAAAAAAAAAAATCCCCAGAATAAACATATAACCAACGTTTTGTATTTTGACAGAGTCCCCTGTGCGAAGAAAGGAGGAATTAGGTTCACCATAAATGGTCACTCATACTTCAACTTGGTGCTGATAACAAACGTGGGAGGCGCTGGAGATGTGAAGGCGGTGTCAATAAAAGGCTCAAAAACAGGATGGCAACCAATGTCAAGAAACTGGGGCCAAAACTGGCAGAGCAACAATTACATGAACGGCCAAAGTCTGTCCTTCCAAGTCACCACAAGCGATGGGAGGACTGTGACAAGCAACAACGTGGCGCCAAGTAACTGGCAATTTGGGCAGACATTTGAAGGTGCTCAGTTTTAGATTTTCATCTGTATACGTTCATTTGGTGTGCGTGCTGCTTTTGTTGTGAGGGTGGATAGGGTAGGAAGTCTGATGCTGTGGTGGTCATGTCATTGGCGCCCGCTAGGCCTCTATACTGATATGTATGGATAGTCAAAGAAAATTACAGAGCTGTATTGTCATTTGTTTCCTTTTTACTATCTTTTGTTAAATATATTAAATTATTTTATAATTTTAAATGATGTTGATCATGAATAATATGACAATTTTTTTAAGAAAAATAATGACGTGGATCTTTTATGCGACGATGTGAATATTTATAATTTATAAAAACTTCAAAATATATTTTTTTATTAAATTTATTTTAACAAATTAGAATCACAAAATATATCTAGAGTAAATAAAATATACCCAAAATAATCAGAACCCAGATATAATAAATTGTGTTTTGTTTTTTATAGTTATGATTTTTGAAATTGAAATTCCAAGTTTCTTTATTATTTGGGTTTGCTAAGGTACTCATAAATGATGGTAAAAAATAAAAATTTTAAATTTCTATAAAAAAAATCATTTTTATTAAAAATTAAATGAAGAAGATGCACTTATGAAATAAAAAGCAGCAATATTTATCATCAATAAATATCATTATGATTTACAGAACTCCAATTAGATTATTTTAATAATATTATTACTTTTAATTAATAATAATAATTTTTAAATTTTAAATTAATTATTTATTTTAAATATTTTTATAAGTTTAAATTTATTATTTTTAAAAAATTTTTATTTAAAAAATAAAAATATTTTTTTAATTAATTAAATTTAATAATTAACTATTAAATTTAATCGTTAACTTTATTTAAATAATAAATATTTGATTTTTTCGAAGTTTTTGAGATATTGGGTGGGAATAAGTGGTTTCACCTTTAATTTATTTGAAATATCTTTGATAAATTCATCCAATTTTTAGTTTAAATTAGGGTAAAATTGCTCAATCCTATTGTCTTAATTGATTTCCAACGTCAACAAGTTATAAGAAACTCATTGGTGGGACACGTGTAGAGATCGCAGCTGATAAACCATCGTCCTACATAATCTTTCTGAAGATCATCACATCCAACGATCGTCATGCTCTCTGGGGGAAGAGTAATACGACTCCTGCTTCGAGCAACACAACAGCTCGCCAAACCAACTTCTTCCGTTACGTTATCCTCCCTGAATTTGCACCCAAAAGCCCATAACGTTATTTACCAATAACCCTTTTCGACAACTTGTTTCATCATCATCCCTACCTACTGTAACCAGAGTTGCGAGGATGTCGTTTCCAGTGATCAAGGAGGTTTGGATGTTCGTTTTAAGTTGTCCGAGTCCGGCACTCTCGTCATCAAGAAAGGGGATATCACTAAGTGGTTTGTTGATGGCTCTTTGGATGCTATAGTAAGTGTATTTTTCTGGGTTTTTTTTTAGGGGTTTTGACTAGTTTGATATTATGGATTGAGAAGCTTGAGTTTATTTTTCTTATTTTCCTGTGGACTTTGTGGTTAGTTCCATGTTATATATGTGAATAATTCTGGGTGTGAGTGCGAATATTTTTTTTTTTTTTTGGGATTTACAAGGCTGTACTGTTTCTTGTCAAAAAATTCTATTGGGATCACTACCAACTTCGTTGACAGTTTGGATTAAGGCAATTGACTTTTGGTAGTCTTCGTTTTGTTTGATGGGTTGGTGGACTGGTAAATTTTATTATTAAGAACAAAATATTTGTTGAACATATCCAATAAGATCCCACCACCAACTCACTTACTTAAAAATTTACGTATCATTCTGATGGTTCAAGTGATGAGATCTTGTTGGACTGACAAGTGATGAAATGATTATATCTAGGGCTGCTCAAAAAACCAAGAAACCAACAAACTAAACTGAAACCGAGGAAACTGAATCGAAAAAAATGATTAACCAGTCCATTGGTTCTAGTTGAGGTTTGCATTTTTATTTTGTTTCAGTTTTCAGTTAGGTTTTGGTATTTTAATTTTAAAAAATTTTGAACTTCAGCTAACTGACCTTTCACTGTTAATGAAGAAGTGTTCACAGTTCTGTCAAGTTTGGTACAAAAATAAACAGTGAAGGATGGAATAGCCATTCGCCATTTTTAATTTGTATTTTAGTTTGGTTATTTATTCCACGATCCTTGTATGTATGGAAGACTATGTATAATAGTTGTTTTTTTTTCCTGTTTTCTTGAAATTTTTAAGGTTGTATGAATGACTTTTGCATATTTAATTTGCTACTTGTTTTATATAAAAATGAAATTTTAGGCGAAATTTAATTGAATTTCAAATATAATTTTTGATTGGTTAAAAACCAAAAAGGCAGTTAACCAGTCCAATATTACCAGTTGACCAGTTAGCAGATAACCGGTGCTATTGGACTGGCTATGTTTAGAACAAAAGAAGTCAAAAACTTTCTGTTCTGTTTTTTTTTTTTTGGGCTCATAAACTGCTTAACTGACAATGAGCGGCCCCATGTATGTCATCCAACTAATACTTTTTTCCTGTATAATACAAAGGGAAGCTGTTCAATTTTTTCAGGGACAATCTAATTTTTATGCTCTAAATATAGTGGTCCCTTGATCGAAATATTGGAAATGATTAATTTTGCACCTATGGCTACTTACTGTAGGTTAATCCAGCCAATGAGAGGATGCTTGGAGGTGGAGGTGCAGATGGAGGTACAACTCCCTTTTTAGTTTTATTTTTATCTTCTGTCCATGATTGTTAATTAAATGAATTGTATTAACTTTACATATATATGGTTTTTAGCCATACATAGGGCTGCAGGACCAGAACTAGTAGAAGCTTGCTATAAGGTCCCCGAAGCCCGACCTGGAATACGCTGTCCCACAGGAGAAGCAAGAATTACCCCGTATGTTATAGCAACTAGCCTGTTCTTGCTACCTGTATTATCAGTTCAGTACTAAACACAATGAGCATATTAACATGTTGAAACTATGCAGAGGGTTTAAATTGCCTGCATCTCATGTGATTCACACTGTTGGTCCAATATATGATTCTGATAGCAGCCCTTAAACCTCGTTAAAAGATTCATACAAGTAAGTTTGGTCTTTTTTACCAAAACTGTAATAGTTTTTTTTTTCTCTAAATTCAATACCTTATTTCCAAAATTTGTTACAGGAACAGAGTGTGGCCATAGAGAACAATATTCAATACTTTGCTTTTCCAGCCATATCATGTGGATTATATGGGTAAGATTGAAGTTTGAGACTTTGACTTCTAGGTCACATAGACTTACATTATAGCCAATTGCGCTTTGTATGAAATGAGTTATTGGACCAGGTTTTTGCATTCATAATGTCAGCTTACTCATACTAATTTTCAGCTCTCCATAGGCACTCATGTTCATTCCAAAAAGTACTTGCAATGGGAATTATGGATTTAGAATTTAACTGTGTTATGTCTATGATAAGTTTCTAATTCATTTTCTCCTGTGATTTGTCAGTTATCCTTTTGAGGAAGCCGCCATTATAGCTATATCTACTGTCAAAGAATTTGCAAATTTCTTTAAAGAGGTATCAGATGCAGCTCTACACTGTTGCAGTTTTATATTGATTCTATCAAATTTACATCATAGGATTCATTTTTGAGTTTCACTAAAGGAGAGTCATAGTCTCCTATAGAAATTTATCTTCAGACTTTGCATGGTTAGTTGCTAGTTTAGTGAACTCAGTCAAAAGCTTCTTTCTTTCATATGCCACAAAAAGTGCTTTAGGTTGCAAAACCCTGGTAACTTCTTGCTTCAATAACATCAGTCCAGCACCAAGGCCTTAGTATGTTGTGATGAGCATTTTAGTGAAGATCATCCTCTGCAGTACTTCAAACATTATGGACTCTACTTTCCCAAAAACTTGTTCTGTCTGTGAACTGGATTTGAAACAGGGAGCGTCACTAAGTCTTAGTGGGATGTCCAACCTCTTGGCTTGAAACTAAAGGTCATACCAGTTTCTCATTCCCAAGATTTACCAAAATTAGATAATAGAATATCGAAAATGAGATCATTTAAGTAAAAATACTTGCTGCCATTTACATTGGTTGCTCTTTGCAGGTACACTTTGTACTGTTCTCAGATGAAATATACAGTGTTTGGTTGAACAAGGCCAAGGAACTGCTCCAGGCATAGTGTGTATTAGCTGCTAGATTAAACCAATCTTTTCATCTTTGAGCATCCCAAATTATCTTTGGAGGCACTGGTGCAAGTGTCATATTATCTTTCGAGAGAATAGATTGATGTTTGTCGTTTGTCGTTGCTCTGTGATATATGGAGTGACTCTCTTCCTCTTGACACTGTGTTCAAGTCAAATTTTGTGTATTGTCCATTGAACTATCTGCTTCCAAACGTTAGCTTAGTCTGCCATTAAACACAATCAACATAAACATTGCGGTAAAGAAAACAACATACCATAAATAGAAAATATATTCTGTACACAAGCATGACTCTTTATTTACAACAGCTCCAATTGTTTCAGTTCTGAATAACTAATAAAGGTTGACCAAAAGAGCCAGGGCAGTCGAACTTCAAAATTGCCCTTTGTACTTCCACAAACATCATAAGCTAACTTTGAAGATTTGAAATGTGGGTTGGACGTAGTTGGAAGTAGAGCTCGAGCTCAAGTATTCAGTTTCCATACGAAAACTAGGAAAATTACAAAGTTCTGGCCTAGTGAAGATGCAAGTTAAAATTACAGCTAATGATTCAAGGGACTGAAATTTCAAACCAATGTACAAATTCATGAAAGGTGATGAAACATTTCCAACAATTTAGATGTCAGTTTCCAGCACTCCAATGCTCTATTATGAACTGGACCCATGATCAGTTTAGGTTTCAGTTCTTGCTTTTGATAAAAATATCAACATTATGTGTCTTTTTCCTTTGATAAAGTCCGGGGAATTCTGCTAATAACATTGTCATCCACTATCTTATATTGCTGACTTAACTTGTTATGGATCAAACCACAGCATCTATCCACCTGTTCTTCATATCTGTTGTATAAGGCTGGAACAGTAATGGATAAGATAGTTCCTGTCACCAAAATATAGGCAAATTTGTAAATAATATCATATTCAATAGGCTTTCGATAAGCCATTGGGGAAATTGATTGAGAACCTCTATTAATTGAAAATAATATGTTTGAAGATTGTGCAAAAGCAGGAATGCAAAAGACACATGTTTTCGAAAACAGCCAGTAGTAAGTGTCATAAAATCTTTGGAAAAAAAGTATTTGCAGTTTTGGGCTAGGACGCTAATTCCTACGGCAACAAAGGTTCAAAGCTAATAATCACTCCCCTACACCATAGGAAAAAATTGCAATAAACTTTTGCAAACCAGCCTATTGAAATTAAGTAGAAGACATTTTTAAAAGATCAAAAATGAAAAATTAAACAAGTATGGAAAAAAACAGGAGTAAAATGATGAATGCACATACCAATATAGGCTAGAGTGAAGAAAGAGAAGTAGCTTCCAATGGCACTCAGGAGCCAAAGACAGATTACCACCTGTCAAGTTAACAATAAAGTGGCAAGATCATAAACTATTTAAACCAGTCAGAGACAATAAAAATTGAGAAAAAAAAAAGTTGTAATTTCAGTGGAACTCATCCCATATTTTGTATACTTATAACAGAGACCTAAAGCCCTGAGTTGAAGCCCCAAATATAAAATTTCATTTACTGCTTAGTGAATTCACTACAGCAGATGCTGCTAGTGGAAGAAAATTCAACAATGTACCCTAACTTAAATAAAGAGTGGCCCTCCTCCCTCCCCTTCTCTTACTTAACTCTACCCAATCAAACCTTAGCTCGCAGAACAGTTTTCCTCATAGGCAGCTCAAACTCATCACAACTTAACTAGCCTCAACCAAATAGGATGGGGATATTTTATCTAATAGACAATCAAACTGAAATACTCTGAGACCTTTTTTTTCCCTCTCTTTACCTACTAATTTTTTGATGAATGCAATGTGTGTTAACAAAAGAATTTTAAAAATAAATCTCCAATGCCACATGATACTACTTCACTGGAATACTAACAGTTTGACAACATGCTGCATAGTTTTGCTATCCTTACAAAGTAAATCTACACATACCTGGAAAAACAGTCTAAAATCCTTGCCAACTGTGATATCATGAGCCATGTAAAGCATATTATTTATTTTAACACGAAATGATGCTGCAGCATTATTAACCATTTCCTCTGATAATACTAACTCTGGTAATGTCTTTAGCTGTCTGTATAAAAGGATGACAATCTTCATCAAGAAGAGTTCAAATATTAAAAAATTGAAAAGCTGGAAAACATGAATCTAAATTAGGCATACCTATCCCTATAAGCAGCAAAGTTGGCACTAACAAACATCACTACTATCAACAGCAGCAAAACATCTGAACAAATAGACAATAACGGTAATCCAGATCGCTCAAATATCAGCCATGCAACAGTCGCAACAACAATGACAGCAAAAGAAACCTGCCACTGCTTCCACAAGAGTATATCCGCAGCTAAAACAATAACCAAAATCTCATCAACTAATCATCACCAAAATATAAAACATAAAAAAGCTACGCTTATTATTGCCTTTGTCCCAATTAAAAATCTAGCGTGCCCCACACACTAAGTTTTCATAATATTGTCTTTTCGCTGACCCTTAGCTTCAGTAGACAAATTCCCTATTATTTTTGCCATAACAAAAGTTCCAAAGTAAAGTTTCCTCAAACCTCAGAACAGAACAACAATTTTAACTGTTTTCATCAAATAGTAACAAAAATTCACAAGGAAAAAAAGTAATACATATTCATTTCCATTACTCCTAGAATTATATTTTCAAATTCAATAACAAATCATTTCCCACATAAACAATAAAAATTATACTCATAATTTTCCATTATGATGTTGTTCACAATCTATTTCACTAACATTTTTGCGTCCAATGTTGATAGCATCACATTAAAAATCAAGAAACTACACCGTTTAATTCAGGTGGACAACGGAGACAATCCAAAGAGAATAGCCAGAGAAATTAGAAGAAATAATGAACCACAACAACAACAGCAAGAACAACAATAATGAATAGAAAAAAGAAAAAAAAAACATGAAAATTACTTTTGCCGCCTCCCATGAGTTGGTGAACAGAGCCTTTTCGGCTAAACAACTTAAAAGCGGAAGGGGATGAAGCCGATGAACTACTTGGTGCAACCGCCTCTCCATCGCGCTCTGAATTATCCATGGCGAATTATAAAAAATAATAAATACTTTTATCGATTAACCAACCTTACCTCTTAAATTTTATAGATTCCAGATCTGCCGGTTGCTGCTGAGGTTAAAGTTTTTAGGCGCTGGCAAGGCAAGCCAAGTTTCATTAAGAGGAGACGTCAACTACGGTTGCATAGTTAATTCCAGTGGGCGATTTAATAATATAATTGGACGGGCCTCTCAGGGGTGTTCACGTTACTTTCTTAAACATCATGGGTTCCAAGAATATTTATTTCGCATGGGTAGAGCTAGGTGATTACTTTAACCTTTTATTATTTTCGAGGCCAAAATCTATATTTTCACAAATATTTGTTAAAATAATAAAAATTTATTTGTTAAATTAAAAAATTTGTTAAAATTTTTATAAAATTATTAAAAAAAATAATCAAATTAAATAATATTTTATTCTTATAATTTAATTAAATATTTTGTGCGTTAATTTAGATTAATCAAAATTAAAAATAATATAAATTTTTATTACTATAAAAAACAATAGGGTTAAATGACAAATAATTATATATTTATGTTAAACTTTAATATCTTCAAAATTTTAGAGCGTTTTTAGAATTTGAAAATGTTAGGATGTTTTTTAAAATTTAAAAAAATTAGAAGTGTTTTAAAATTTTTTAAAATTTCAATATGTTTTTAATAGTTTTAATAATAATTATTATTATTATAAGAAAAATTAAAATATGTGAACATTTTATTACAAATTATTGTGATTATAGTATATATTTAAAATATAAGAATAAATATTATAATTATTAAAATAAAATAACAAAATTATTTATTATATCTATGCAAATTAAAAAAACTAAATTTATATTTTAAACACATATTTATCACAATATTTATTATATTATAAACTATTAATGTTATAAAATTTATTTAAAAATATACAAGTGAATATAATAATTTTTAAAATAATAAATGAAATTATCTATTTGTCAATATTAAGTTTGAAAAAATAATATTTATATTATAAATACATTTATATTATAATTTTTAGATAAAAAATATAAATATTTATTAAGGTTAATATTAACTATTAACTTTCAACAACTGAAAAGTTGGTTTTAAAGTTAGCAAAATGAAATTTTGTAATTTTGGAAGCATAAGGTGGGAAATTACTTTTGGCCCATTTTATATGAATAACATCCAATCTAATATTGTGGTTTTATGAATCTCGAACTTAATGTTTTATATGAATTATATCTTAAAATTAATGTTTTGTTCCCCTAATACCATTGCAAAAATGCCAAATGACATATTTGCCACCCAAGGTTTCATTTAATGACAATGGGATGGGAATATGTCCTTTGGCCTTACAAAAATTAATATTGTGATACGTCAAACAATATATTACTATCCAAAGTTTTACAATTATCATTTATAAAAGTTGTAAAAATCAAATATATATTATTATTTTTTGTTAAAAGATCAAAATATATTTTATAAAATTTATATTATTATTTTAATATTATTTTATTTTAAATTTAAATTTTAATATTTTTATAAAATTTAATTTTAATTTAACAAATAAAAATATTTTTTAAATCTTAATCAAACGAACGAGTATTTAATCTTTAAAATTTTTACCAATCATTTTCATGTTACAGGACATAGTGTCAGGTGTTATGGGCTTTGGTGTCGCCAATTTGTGGGGTGCTAGGCTGTGAGGTCCTGAGAGTTCCCCTCTTGTCTGGAAATGCTTTTTCTTGGGCCATTATCTGATGTGAGGCATCCTTTTATTTACATTTGCGTTTCCAATCAGTGCTAAACCATTTTAGTTTGGTGCCCTTTCAAGCAACACCGAATTCATATTGTCAAATCATTAACAACTACACTACTTTCAAGGAGAGTTGGCATATATCTGTGCATCACAACACTTGCCGAGACTTAATTCTTATCCAGACTTGAGGGTCTAAGGACATTGGGAATATTTGGGCGTTGTAGAATTGTATGGGTGATTCGAGTTCAAGTTCTTTTTCATCTGCTACCCAGGCAATGGAAATTTTAGGCCGGCAGAGTTTTCTAACCCTACTTGTCTTACCCTTTGTCTTGCAAGTTTTCTTGGATTAACATTTTTCTTCCTTTCTTTTTTTTTTTTTTTTGCAGTTAACCATAAGTGACCTTATTTAAATTAATCTTGGAAAGTGATTTATCTAGCCACAACATGTAAACAGACAATATTTATCGTTTTTCATTGTTATTCATAATTGTTTGACATATCTAAATGTATATGTGGATAATCTATCATCATCTCATATGTCTTATACTTGAAAATAAACTATTGTTATCTTTGATAGTCGTAAAAAATGCCTACGACAAACATAACTTTGGGTCTATACGTTAATATGGGATGCGAAATCTCTACAAAATGAGCCTAATTTGAGTTATCAATATGTTGAATTTGATGTGAGTGCACTGCATGCCAAGTGAGAGCTCAGGCTTCAATAATAGTTGATGGGATAGATGTTGGATCAAAGTTTCCATTAGATTAGATATAGGTTATCAATCATTGCATCCAATCACCGCTTAGCTTGTGAAGTGATTCACAGAATTGCAATTGTATGTTGACTCCTCCTGAAGGGGGAGACTGCTCACAAGGATGAACAATTTGATAACTAGTAACAGTTCTTTCAGTATGGGCGACAACTACATCAATGTCTAACTATTGTGTCTTGATCATCTTGGCCAGTTGAAGCATTTTCTTCGTCTTCTAACCTTCAAAGCAGATATATTATTGTAATAGTTGAGACTTAGAAAATTGATACTAAAGAAGGGAAAATATTATTGTAATTATCGAGATGGAGATCTATAAGATTCATACGATGATAATACGAATGACACTTTGTGTTATTTGGATACTAAGAAATGAAAAGAAATGATATTATACATCATCTGCCATACAATGTGACAAGAAGAAGTTTGTCACAGTACGACTGCTGCTTGATTTCTGTTCAATTGGTAGCCAATACACTTCTCCCACTGGGATACACATGGCTTAGCGTGGGATGGCCAAAACCCTGTCTTCATGCATGAGGTGATCTGACTCTACAGACACTGCAGGAATCGAACCCCTGTAAAGCACCCTTTGTCACTACCCACCAATATGAAAATTACATCCCACATTACTACTTGACTCTCTTCTCGAGATCATTTTAGAGAGGAGCCCTTATCCCACAACAGGTTGCCAAATTTGGGATTTGATTTTCAGAATTTTTGGTAAAAATTTTCTATTGTAAAATGAGAGAACGACAATGGCAATGGCGATGGATGTGAAGGTTGAGCAGCTAAAGAGCGCCTTACTTAACCATTCTAAAGCTGTCCTTAAACCGCGTCAGATTCTGCCCACAAATTCTATTTCTAATTCTCAGGTACACATTTCATTCAAACTTCGTGAGTAGTAACATCACTTTTATGTAATAACGTTCAGCCTCAAGTTGCGGGTATTGAGTTGATTCGTTTCTTTTCTAACTCGTGTTTCGTTTGTGATTAATATTTTGTCGCTGACGAGGAGTTTAGTTTGAGTGACTACCACCGCTTGGAGCCGCCTGGGGAGGGCGGTGATATTTGGCTGTGTGGTGGGTCTTTCAAGTCACCCAGCTAAAAGGGGCATTCTGTGAGAGTGGGGCAGTAGCATTACAGGTACCATGAGTGCTCAAAATTTATCCGGTGTTTTAGAACACTGAAGAATTCAATATAATGCCTTCCTGTATCATGGAAATTTCGTTGAATGAATTGTTGGAGTGCAAACCAGTAATCATTGCGCTTAATGGTCTTTGGTGTTTCTAAATCTCAGGGGTTTGTCTCAACATGTTTGGTTATTTACTGTTAAAGATATTTGGTCTGTTTTCATTGTTTCACATGTGCTTCAACTTCGCTTCCTCTTATTTGTCACCATATGATGAGAGGGTCTCTATATTTGACACACACATAATGTATTATTCTAGTCTTTTAGGGTGCCCCTTCAGTTATTGATTAGCATAAACTATCTCACTTGCTTCTGCATTTTTCTTTTATACTCGTTATGTTTCTCTTTTTCCTATTTAGTGCAATCCTTGTGGCATCAATTGTCTGACCTATTATTGTCTAAGAAATCTATCCATATCTGTTGTTAGGCATCTGGTTACATTTTTCTAAAGGATAATTTTATTACATTGACGTCTTTGGGATGGCTCTTTTTTTTTTATGGTGGATGATGCAGAGCCACAGAGTTTCTCACAGGGTTGTGCTGAATACTATCTGCTGCTGTCTTTCTCTTATTGTAAAATAGCTTGTATATTCTGCTTGTGTGAGTTATCTTCTGCAACAGTCTGTAAGTTGACTTTCTTCTGAATAGTTTCAGTCCGAAGTAGTGACTCTCATCGTGTACTTGAAGACTTCTAGGAAAACAAACAAAGATTTCCATGGATGAAATTCAGATTCTGAAGATTTATAAATATAACAGTTAAGGCAATGGAAATGCTGGCATTCAAGGTTGTACCTGTCCTGCCTCTCCAAATAGCACAGGTGTGGTCCTTGTTTTTTCTTTCTAGTGCTAGCTTTCAGCATGTACTTAAAATTTGCTCTAGTGACAATTGCTTATTTTTGAATTTCAGATCCTAGGCGTGAGAAAATTATGATTTGCTTTCATTAAATTCTTTAACATAATCAGTGCAGTTATCTAAGAAGAGTTTAAATGGTTTGGTTCACCTACAAGGTCTAAATTATGGGCTTTTTGATTTAGATCTGCATATCACTTTTTTCTGTTGGGAAGTATTCACAATATAGCATGTGCATCATCAAATAGAGGTAACAAGAAGAACTTCTCATTACTATCACTTTTTTCTGGTGGGAAGTATTCATAATACAAAAGCTTTATTATTATGGATTCTAGAAAAGTAGAATTAAGCAAGAAGACCGACTTCATCTTCTGGGATCTGAGTCAGCTCCTTTGCCCTCTCAACTTGGTGTTTCCAATTTGTGCAAACCAGAGAGTATATCATCATGCACACACACGAAACCTGGGCTGCAGCTAGCCCATACCACAGCCCCAAAAAGCCCTTGTTCAGTCTGAAAGCTGAGATAGTTGCAACCGGCAAACCAATTAGATAGAAAGCAACAAAATTTATATAAGCACCAACCCTAGGCCGGGCAGAGCCAACCAGGATTCCACAGGCAGCTGTTTGGGGACAATTGCCTAGTTCGCAAATGCCTAATATAGGTAGGACAGCTGATGTCAAGGCTAGAACCTGTGGCTCACTTGTATAAAGCTTTCCCCACACATCTCTCACTGCAACTGCAGAAGTAAGGGCTAGTAGTCCACACACAATAGCCACGATAATGCCCATTATGGTTGTTCGTTGAGCCAGTGCAGGCTCCTCAGCGCCCAATGCTTGACCAACAAGTGTTGATAGACCCATGTTTAATGAGGAAGGAAGGACATATATCAATCCTGTTGTTTGTATGAGGATTCCCATTGCGGACACACTTGCCTGTGGATCACTAAGCACTCCACATAACAGTATCATTATTTCATACCACCACCACTCTAAACACACAGAGAATAGGCTTGGCACCATTAATGCCATCAACCTCTTCCAGCCTTGGAAGAATGTGTTAGCGAATTGCCCATGCCATGGTTTTACTGCTTTTGTAGACAGAAAGAGGTATACTAACAGACCCAAGATTAAGTTTACTGTACAACAAGCAGATGCCAGGGCAACTCCCTTTACCCCTAGATCCATATATACTACAAGTATGTAGTTGATTGGGATGTGGAGGATCATTGCAAAAGTTGCTGATATAGTGAGGGGTTTGGTTATTTTTTGGGCCCTTAAGAAGACCCTTAAGGGATGGAGAAAAGACTGGGCTATTAACTCTGGAATGGAGAAGGCAATATATGACTGGGCCACTGATGAAATGTCTTGATCTTGACCTAACCGCTGAAGGATGGGATCGATGTTTAACCACCATATGGAGATTGGTAATATTGTGAGTACTATGATGGATATAGTTTTCACTAGTGTTTGGCTGAGGACTGGAAACTTTTTGGCTCCATAAGCCTGTGAGCATATGGATTCCATCGCCACGGCTAGCCCCTTAATGACAGAATATCCTGTTATATTTGCAAACCCCATTGCAAGTGAACCTCCAGCTAACTCAATGTGCCCAAGATGTCCCAAGAAGAGCATAGATATGATAGACTTGGAATGTAAAAGAAGGCCTGTTATTGCTGTGGGGTACGCTATTTTCCACAGCGATGTCAGCTCCTCAGCAACCTGCATTAAATCACACACGAGATTCTAAGCAATCTAGGGAGAAATACAAAACTGGAAAATCTACTGGCATGTTTGGCATATAGTTAAGAATTTCTTTACCATAATGTTGAACAAACTACTGCCACAAAACAAGATTTGCAGTATTAGTTGCTCCCAGTTGACACAAGCACACTTTTCTTTCCAGATTGAAAATTTCTAAATTCCAGCTTCAAACTAGAACTTACTTTAGCAACCCTAAAATTTATTTGGAGACTGTAAATCACTAAATATGGTTAAGAATCACTTATATAACTCAAAATTGATAATTAAAGCCAGACATCTGACACGAATTTATACTAAAGATGTCCTAAATTTTCTTGAAGGGTATACATGCCACGTAGTGTCGGTGATTGACACCTAGAAAAGTTAGTAGAGCTAAGGTGATAGATTCTTTTCATTAATGAATTAATAACCTCATTTGTAAAATACTATCTTTCCTTGTGAGGATAGGGGCTTTTTTGAGGAAAGCGATGAAGTGATAGATATATTCCATAAATGCATATGGAGAGAGCTTGACTATCTTAAGAATAGAAGATAAACCAAATTTATTGGCCAACCTGGTGACAAACAGGTAATTCATAAAGTTTCCTTTAGTTCATTTCCTTACTGATGCCATTATAAATTGACTCAAAATTTAGTCTCTGGTTTAAATAATGAATGTTTAGACTCTTGATGGATCCTAAGACACAAAATAATTAGTATAGCGAAGGTCCTTATCTAGGCTTAAAAAATATTGTAGGACTACTTAAGTAATCCAGGCAAAGTGGTGTCTTGTACAAATAGTTGTGTTGTACAGATTTATTAGATTTTGTAATCGGAAAAGATGAACATGGGAGGGCTCTATAATTTAATATAATGATGTGGCATGCCATTGATTACAAGATGCAGAAATTGAATGAGTCTTGTCTTAATACTGCGATTTTAAAGTCATTGAGTTATTCTTGACACGTTGATGGTTTTTCGCTATGACACTACAAAAAGTGACAGACGCCCTTTAACTGACATTTGTTATTGCTTTATCAAATGTTTGACTATGAACAAGTGAAAGCAGTTTCATTTTAATGATAATTAGGAATGCAGTTTGCTTGTTAGATTGATCAAGATAATTCTCCAGCTAGCATTATTTTCTGTATATGCTGACAAAAGGTTTGATAGGTGGAGGTAGTTTCAGAATTGGTTGGCTCTGATACATATGTTGCGAGGTTTCTTATGTTTGATAGTTTGGTACCTGGAATTATGGTAAAAATGTGTTTAGATGTCATTCCATTAGTGAGCATGAAAGAGAATATATGTTGTGCAGGTAGTTTTGGAATGGATTGGCTCTGATACATATTGTTGTGAGGTTTCATATGTTTGATAGTTTTGGACCTGAAATTATGTTAAAAATGTGTTTCAATGCCATTCCATTTCTGCACATGAAAGAGAGTATATTCTATTGTTATTGCTTGAGAACTGCCTCTCACTTTCGTGACCTATAGAAATTTTGCAATCATCCATGTTGTTTATATTGACTGCCTCTCTTTACCAGACACAAGAAGCATGCCATCATCTTTGTCATTCCCTTACGATTAACTTTGGGACATTTTCTGGCTTCAAGCCAAAGATTTTCAGATTCTGCTGGGAAAGAGAAGAAAACACAGAAGTAGAAGAAAATATCAAAAGCAGCTGACTGAAAGCAAGTGCATTGAAGTTTTACCTTGATTGTCCACAACCATTTAAAAAATTCTTCAATGGATTTTCTTTTTCCTGCCATTTCCCCATTGATACAGTCATTTTTATCCTCGGAGTTCCAAATATCACCATTCGAAACTACCAATTGAGGTCCACTCAAAGAGCACATTGCCAAGTGCCTTACTGCAAAAGCCAACCAATTTGGAATGCAGCAAAGAACAAGAACAAGCAGAAGGATAAACTAACTCAATGAGATCTTGGTTGTATGCAGGTATAGTATTTATAGTATCACATGCATGGAAGGCTTAGATTTAATTGAGGAGAAACCTTAATATTTTCATATACATTTTGTCATCTTCGATCCTGCATCATGTGAAGTCTGATGGGTAATTTTCTAGGTAAGGACAATTGGGAGTATTAGCAGACAAAGATAGAACTGTTGCATGGGTCAGTAGGATCAGAAAGAACTGAGGAAACAACAAAAGTAGACGCACACAAACATTGTTTTTTGGTTGAGGATAAAATACCAAGCTGGCAAACTTGATTGAATAGACAGAAGATAGCATATTTAACAAATTCGTCACACTTAAAAAGAAGATAAATTTGCTTTGGACGGCCTTGTGCTCCAATCTAAGCATTTTAGGAGCATATTAAAGAATAGCATTACTAAGTAGTCTTACGTTATTATATTATTCTCTTCATCTCTTCTATTCTGGCTATCAAAATTTCTACATTTGTGTATATGAGTATCTGTTTGTATATTACCATATACATGACAACCCCTACTTTAGTTAGCACAATGTTTTAAGGAAACAAAACGTTTGATTTTTTTATAGGTTTGAAAATCTATAATTCAATCCTTACGAAAGTTGAAAATCTTAAACCGATTTGTCACATTTTTGTATAAGATCTTAGGTGGGAAAATGTAATATACTCTAATTGATATCATAAAATAAATTACATAGTATTTTACCAATAGTTAACTATTTCCTTGGAGGTTTAATGAAATGATAGATTCCCACAATTAATTTTTTACCCGTTTATTAAATTTATTATCAAAATTTGTTAAATTTTATATAAATTTGTTGAAAAAGCACAAAAATCCTTAAATAAATAACACTCTATTCTCAAATTTTTATTAAATATTTTTTATGCCTTAATTTATATTAATTTTAATTAAAAATATAATTTTTGTACGAATATAGATATGAATGTCAGAAATGCTATAATCATATGTTTAGGATTAATGGCATTAAAAAAAATTTTAAGAGATTTTTTTACAATTTAAAGGAGTTTTAAAATATTTTTAAAATTTTAAAATTTCCATGTCTCTCAATAATTGGAAAATTATAGTTATCTCATAAGAGTTGAATAAAATGGAATAAATTTTAAATGTTATATTATAAATTATTAAAATTTTAATATATTTCAAAAATATATAAGATGAATAAATTTTTTATAATAAGTTATAAAAAATTACCTATCTTTAATAATAATATTTATATAATATTTTAAAAATTATATAAATACCTTTAGCTATTAAAATTTAGGTTAGAAGACTTAATTTTGCCTAAGGTTTCTTTAAATAACAAAGTTTAATCGAAACTTAAACACTCACTTATTGATTTTGTTAATGGTTAAATTAAGCGGTTAATCGTTAAATATCAATGGTTAATGAAACATTTTTATCTATTTAAATAAAAAATTTAAAATAATAAAATAAATTTTATAAAAATAATAAAATATTACAATAATAATAGATAAATTTAAAAATTTAAAATTTAAAATTTAAAAAAACAACCACCATCTCTTGGAGTGGCTATCGAAAATTGAAGTGGTTGTTTAGAAAATGTTATTTAGTTGATCGTCTTATTCGCGTGAGGTGGTTAATTCTAATTGTTTTTGTCATTTATAATATTAAAAATAGTAAAAAATGGTCAATTTTGTTTATAATAATTATTTCAACTACCATTGACAATGAAGATAATCAAATCTGGTCATTTTATGCAAATAAAACAGTTAAATATGATCATTTCATAAATTAGATATTTTTTTCTTAGTATTTAATCTTTTTTAAAAAATTTTTAATTTTTAAAATTTATTTTATTATTATTTTAATATTATAATAATATCTAATATTTTAGTATATTTTTATTTTTTTTATTAAAGATATTTTGATTATTTTATAAAAAAATATTAATAAAATTGAATAAGATGTTTAACCTTTAAAATCCAATTAAAAAAAGGGTTAAAGACTTAATTTCCCTCATAGTTTTCTTAAATGATAATTTATCTGTTAATTATAGTTAATGACTAACCATTACATATCAATAATCAAATGAATATTTGTATCTTTTTAATAAAAAAAATTTAAAATAACAAAAATATAAAATAAATTTTATAGAAATATTCAAATAATGATAAAAATATTAAAAAAATTTCAAAATAAAATAAAAATTTTCAAAAATATATAAAATTTAAATTTTAAAAAATAAAGTAATAGCCAAGATCAATAAGGGTAATGGTTGGTGAAAGTTGAATGATATTATCGAAAATAGTTACTTGATTTAAAGTACGATTAGATTTGAATGTTTCAATTACATGAAACGATTAGAACTGACCATCATGTGAATTATGTGATTATTTTTAACTATTTGATTTAATTTTTGTTGATAATCACCTTAAATGATATTATTGATAGTAATAGTTGTTTTTTATATTTTATATTTTTAAAAATTATTTTAGTTATTCTATAATTTATTATTATTTTAATATTTTAATATTATTATAATTTTTTATTTGAAAAAAACAATTAAATTTTAAAACTTAATGGGTATAAATTGTTATTTAGGGAAACCACGGTGGGATTAACATTTCCCCCAAAACAGTGGTAGTACATCTGTTTATCAAACAACCATTCTTAGAAATAATTCGGCGGCGAGCTGTCCAGTGGTCGCACCCTGATTTCCGCCGCCTCATCCACTATAAACCAGTCAAATTTTCTCGCTTTAATTGGTAGGACTCGTCTTGTCTTCTCTCCTCCGCGATGGCATTTCTCTCTCACGCGATCAGGAATACCCTAACTGATTCCGTACGGCTTGGATTGAAGTCGCACGTCCGTGGACTTCAGACCTTCACATTGCCGGATCTTCCCTATGATTATGGCGCTTTGGAGCCCGCGATTAGTGGCAATATTATGCAGTTGCACCACCAAAAGCACCACCAGACTTACATTACTAATTACAACAAGGCGCTTGAGCAGCTCGACCAAGCCATCAACAAAGGCGACGCTTCTACTATTGTCAAGTTGCAGAGTGCCATCAAGTTCAACGGCGGAGGTCTGATTGGATTCTTTCCAATTCATTATTTTAGTTATTTAATGTTTTCTTTCATCGAAATGAAATGATGAGACTAAAAGGGGAAATGAATAATTCTTTGTCAGTATATAAGTTGAAGGTTTTATTTATTTATTTATTTTACTCCTATTATTCAGTTGAATCTGTAGCTGAGTTGAAACAAGTTTCACTTTTACACAAAATTTGGTTTTAAAGTTAAAGTTGGAAGATATTTAGTTGTTTTGGCGAAAAAAGATGACTATAACAGAATTGGAATAAAATTGATTTATTGTTTAGTAAGTTAGGTTTTCCAGCTGCAATTGGATGACATCTGGTTTGAAAATTGTTAGTTTGATAATGGGGTTGATCGTAGAGCTATTGCTTAGTGTAATTGTTAGCATGATATGTTATTATTCAGAAGTTAGTCTGAGAAGTACATTAATGGAGAAATAACTAAATGTGGCTTCATACCTCCTGTAGTGTTTTGATTTATGATCAAAGTCGATGGCATATTTATAGGTAGCGTACTTAATAAGAGACTTCAGGGTATATTACTTCTTGTGTTTATGGTTCTATTTGACAAAACTAATACTGTTTTATATCAATTTTTTCACTTCAATTTATCAATGGGTATATGTCATGCAGGTCATGTCAACCACTCAATTTTCTGGAAGAATCTCACTCCTGTTCATGTAAGTTATGCTACTAAAAGTTTTTGTGGGTCTTTTTCTGTACAAGTTATTTGATGTTATTAAACATGTTGCTATGGCAGCAAGGAGGTGGTGAGCCACCAAGGGGTACCCTTGGTTGGGCTATTGACACACATTTTGGATCAATGGAAGCATTGATACAAAAGATGAATGCTGAAGGAGCAGCTTTGCAGGGCTCCGGATGGGTGGTAAGTTTTTCAGTTGATTAATGTCCAACAATTCCAGATTTATCAATCTGTTTTATTGCATTTATTTCAAGACAAGGGTTGAACAATTACTTAGCCAAAAGCAGGGAACTATTTGTGAATTGTTTAATTGAAATAAGGAATGCTAATTGTTGATGATTTGTCATCTTTGAATTGTTTTCGAATGGGTCCATTTAACGTTGGAAAATATCACAATGTCATAAAACAATCAATTAAAATTAACAAGGTTCCTCAAATTCCAATTAGGAATTTGTTGGGACCGTTCATGTTTGGATTTCGCCTGGATGTGTCTGGCTGTGCTATTATTTTATCTGACTTTACCACATTATGTTTTGGCAGTGGCTTGGTGTGGACAAGGAGTTGAAGAAGCTTGTGGTTGAAACAACGGCAAATCAGGTAAATGAAGAATTTTGTAACTTCTCAACATAGAAAAAAATATTAGGAGTTGAGAAAACTTGCTGGAGGCATGAATGAGTAAAGAACTGTCTAATTTTCTGGAACGTGTATTGATTTATTATTCTGTTGTAGCATTTAATAAGTTATCAAATTATTATGCAGGATCCACTGGTAACTAAAGGTCCAAATTTGGTTCCTTTGCTCGGCATAGATGTTTGGGAGCATGCATACTACTTACAGGTAAATTTCAAATCATTGGTTTTCTAGACTACCAACAGAGCAAATGTGGCTACTTCATTGTGCTCGAAAATAACCCCTGTTTCTCAGGTTTGCCATGACAAAGAAGTGGGTGCTTTATTGTCACTTGCATTGATGACATAGATGGTAGATATGTACTTCGGAGCCCTCACCAGAAAACTAGAATTGTTTTCTATGCATCAATTAACCTTCAATTTAACATAGCATTAAATTTGTTAGTTCCAATTTGGCTAGCAATTCATTATCCTCTCAACTGTTTAAAAACCATCGGTTGCTGTTAGTGTATATCAGTTTAATATCATCACATGAGCTTTTGTGTAAACAGATGATTTCTTTTCAGAATATTTTGAATTATTACTCTCATCCTGTTATGAACACTTGTTTGTATTCTATTCTAATATCTCATGTGTTATACATTGTCTCCGTGCTGCAGTACAAGAATGTGAGACCAGATTATTTGAAAAACATTTGGAAAGTCATCAACTGGAAGTATGCCAATGAAGCATACGAGAAAGAATGCCCTTGAGCTAGGGGCAGTTTGCTTGAGTTGGGTTTGAGCTGTTGAGGATGAAATAAATATGCTGTGTCAGATACAGAGCCCCCCTTTCTTTTCTGCATTGAGTCTTGATTGTTTATCCCATTTATGAAAACGGGATATGTCGAACTCTGTACTCTTTTGTAACTCGCCATTAGTGACACTGTTGATCATTTTAACCCATCATGTGATCGACTTCTCAATTACATGATAAGTTGGGTAATGCATTGAAATTGTTTTGGCATGTGTTATATCTGGTAAATACTACGCAATGAACCAGCAATTCGGCCTGCCTCCTGATGTGAGGTTCGGGCTCGGATGTGGAAGGCCGTTGGACGAATAATGCCTTCAATGGATGAACTTTGTGTAGAAATGGGGAGAATGACCGGGTCCTTAAAAAGTTAAAAAAAACATTTTTCACCTTTCGACAGCTACAAGTTGTGGAATTTGTTATTTTTTTGGGTAAATATACTGAAAATAAAAAAATAATTATTAAAATTTATAACAGTCGTTAATGAGCGTTCATTGCCTGAAATCAAGATGGAATGGTGTGAAATCAAACCGACTAAAAAGATGTGTGATTTTGATAAATTGTATAATTTTAGTGTGGTCTTCATCTGAATCATATCATTTTTTATAATAAGTTAGATTAGTTCGAATCTTTTTCAATTAAAGTTATAAATTTTAAATTATTTCAGAAAGTGATATTAATTATATAAATATTATAAACTGACAAAAATATGTTTAAAATCATTAAAATTGAATTTTTATTTATTATAAAAAGTTGAAAAAAATATTAATTTTTACTATTAAGGTTGTAATTATCGTTTTAAAACAATTTGAATGGAAAATATTGTTTTAAATTATCTATATTCCTCTTTTTTTCTATGTTTCTAAAATAGAATTAAATTCAAATCGTATTATTTTAAAATTGAGTTAGTTTGATTCGAATAAATTTAACACGAGTTTGTTTAATTCGAATCGAGCTCAAATTCATGACAAATTATAGCTCTAGCTTTGCACGAATATAACTCGTGAAACTTGTACACTGATGAAAATCATTTAAATTGATTATTATTTTGATAAAAAAGAATATTATTTTAATAAATATATATGAAAAAGACATTGTTTTAAACGTTTTAAAAAACTAAAAAATAAATTAAATCGAATTTAAATTCAATTTATCCCAAACGAACTAAACTTAAACTTAAAAAAGTTAAACTCAATAAACTCTAAACCAAAGCTTTTGGCTCGAATCTAGTTCTACTCTAAAATAAACTTTTTGTAACATTATATATAAATATCTTGGGCTATCTAACACACTAGGCCCCGAAAACTTTCTCTTTAAGGTGGGCCTAAGAGAAATATTGCAAGAATGGGGTCTAAGTAGAAATACTAGAAATGCATAGGGGCTTCAAAATTACGGTAAGTCGCTCCTCTATATAAAATGGTAAAATGGGAGAATTCGAAAAACCCTAGTGCTGCGCAGCCGAAACTGTGACCTTGAGAGCAAGAACTCATCGCAGCATTAACAATGGTGAGTGTTGCGAAACACTCTTCCTTGAGATTTTATATCATATATCAATTAATTTCAAGTTATTTGCGTTTATTCTTATAGATTTTGGGATATTCATCTGTTTATTTGTTTTTGTTTATAATGTGTCGATAGACTTTCAAGCGTAGAAATGCTGGGCGTAACAAGCATGGGCGTGGACACGTCAACTTCGTGAGATGCTCAAACTGCGGAAAGTGCTGTCCAAAGGATAAGGCCATCAAGAGGGTTCTGGTGAGAAACATCGTGGAGCAAGCAGCTGTTAGAGATGTGCAAGAGGCCTGTATCTATGATGGTAAATAATCTGGTTTCTGATCTGATCGTTGGTCCTGGTTTTGTCGTGGTTTGGTGTGGTTGAATAATGTTAGATTTGTTTATTTTGTTTTGGTTTTTGTGAAGGGTATGTGCTGCCTAAGTTGTATGCGAAGATGCAGTATTGCGTTTCGTGTGCAATTCACTCCCGTGTTGTGAGGGTTCGCTCTCGCACTGACCGCAGGAACCGTGAACCACCAAAGCGATTCATCAGACGCAGGGTACTTTCATTTCTTTTTAATTATGATTTAATGGTTTGGTTTTATCGGGCTTTCTATAGTATTAGGGTTTCTGAGTTAGGTTTTATTAGGATTCGGAATCTAAAATAATGAAAAATGATTAATAGGGATTTTTTATTTTGCACTTATAATCAATAATGCTACACTTCAAGAACTTCTTTTCTTGAGTGCTGTACTTAACAGAATGTGAACTTTGTGATTGCTTGTTTGTATTGAAATGTCAATGTTATGCATGCTATTTCTAAATGCTATTTTACTATGAAGTTATATTTTATGCGGGATAATACTCATGTCTTTATTTGATTTTTCAGGATGATATGCCAAAGCCCGCTCAGGGTGCTCCTGGAGCTGCACCTCGTCCAGCTGGTGGACTTGGTGTTGGGAATCCCCTTCGCCCATGAAGAGTCTTACATTCTTCCCTTTGCTTTTCTTCTTTCCTAGAACTTGAGTATTGTGTAGGGATTTTTAATATTATATAATGATCTCTTAAGACGATTTTGATCATTACTGTTGAGTTTTGCAAGTTTCATGGGTATAACAAATGATAATTTGTTTTAATTGGATTTCTTATTGGCACCATTTCTTTTCAATAATGGGATGTTTAAGTTTTTATGAATGCAATTTAAACTTCTCATATTGATTTAGTAGTCTAGTGATTTATGCAAATAATATTTCATATAGATATGTCCTCCAATGTTTTTGGTTTATTAACAGGCAATTGTTATACTATTTGCTAATTTAGTCTGCTCGTATTTGTCTCCTTGCAAATAGAGAGAGATTAATTGAACAATTCGTTTGTTCACGTTTAGGATGATATCTTTAGAATTTCTCTCCCAGTAAGGTTGATATCTAACTGCTTGCTACATCTGGTTCATAAGTGAATGAAAATCCAGTATCAGTAGAGCTCAGGCTTTTGATTAATTGATTAGTTGGTATTGGTGGCATCTTTCACCAAACATCATATACCAATGAGGAGAGCACTACAATGATTCAACAAATAAGGATTCTGATTCAAAAATGAGTTTGAATACATCTTTATTTTCATTTCTTTCATTCGATGCTTGTAGCAATATAGGCTTTCAATGTACAGCCAGTTGTTTCATTGATGGAGTAATGATGTGCAGCTTCTAATGTGATTGCCAGTTTCTTAAATACCAAAAATATTAGTCTGAGCATCTATGTAGCCTCTTGGCGATCCTGATGCATTGTGTCATGGAACAATTAGTCTTGATTGCATTGGAAGCAATGTGTGACCTACTTGCCGCATATCCCTCCTGCAACACTCACACAACACACTCAGGCCAGAGATTAAAAGTCAGAAACACTAATGCTACCCAGATAATCATAATGGAATTTTGTTCGATGAATATAATCTAAGAATTACCCTGTGCATGGCGCTCATAATGGTACCTAGAGAAGGAGAATTCATCTTCGCTCTGCTTGCCATCTGGGACAGTTTGAAAATTCATCAAACCACTATGTCCTGGAAATATAAATAACAATAAAAAGAAGAGAATCTATTTGTACCTCGTCCAATTTTATATATCCAACTGGTAGTCTGGGGTCACTTTCATCAATCATCCGTTTTAAAAGTTTTTCCAGATCAGTTCCTGTGCCATTGCCCATCCATCCCATCTGCTCAGCCAAATTTAACATATCTGTTATGTAGGAAGCCTTGTGAAGAGGGCCTGTCCACAGGGGCCCTGAAACTACCAGTGAACTAGAACCCTGGCGAAGAAACTGACAGGTTAAAATACTCTTCAGATCCCAAAGTAAAAGATGGTACTGAGTCTAGCCACAGACTGAGGAAATATTGCATTAAAATGGAGGCATACAATATCATTGCTGCAGGGGCAGCAGATTTGACCGAGTTCTTCCCAGGCATACGTTCGAGAATTCCCACACCTGATGCAGTAGCTAACGAAACCATAACATCTGTTTGTCATTGAGTCATTGACAAAGACTAACATGAGCAACAAGATTCATAAAAGCTGGAGTAAATTAAGGACTAGAATGTTACCTGCTATCTGGTAATGCGCCACGGTTGACTCTTAACATGACTCTGAAAACAGGTCCATGGTAAGAGTCTGAAATAAGAGGAGTAATATAAAAACCTTGAGCAGAAGCTTCCCGTAGTGCCCCACCTATAAGCATCCTCAAACCAATCTCGTTTGAATATGGCATAGGGCGAATATAGGCTCCATATGCAGCTAATGAACTAGAAAATGAAAAACACAGCCATTTTCTTATTTGCCAGTGCCAGAACCAATAAAGAAACATGGCGCAATATGCAATAACCAAAGAAGCAATACCATAGCAAAATACGCAGCCAATCACATGCGCAAAATTTACGGAAAAATTATAAACAGTTAAGGGATTGAAACAAAATCAAATTCGGTTCTACTTGTAACATTGCTAGAAATAAAGAATTCAGAACTCCAATTTCAGCAACTTATCCATTTTCTCAGGGTCAATACAGAACTGCAGTTCATAAAGATCAAGAGCAATGTTATGGCTCTTCCCAGATGAAAGTTTGTATTTTAATATCTGAACTAAAACTTCAGAGAAAGAGCTTATTAGAAAGACAAGATTTTGAAAATCCTATCCAATCCTACGGATGGCAGAGGTGTTTTATCTTGCAAAGAACTCAAATTTTAAAAGGAAAAATGTTTAATAAAATCAACGAGGGAAGATAATAGCATGAACGGATAAAAATATACCAATAATATCTCGTAAGGTATCAAATTTAAATGCAATGAATTCCATTTACCAATCAGGCCGATGACCGCCGGAAGAGTAGCCATCTGTGGACGTTAAATAAAGCAATCCATCAAACTTTATGGCATTAAAGACATTGCTTAAGAAACTTGAATCACTCCCAAATGAGTCAATATCAATCAAATCAAAAAATTCCCTTTTCAAATAACACTCAGATAAAATCCTATTTGCATCAAAATGTGTCACTACCCATCTCTTGTCCTCCCCTGAACCCCTCTCAATACTTGTCAAGTTACCCACAATAACCCTCCTGTTATTATCATTTGCATCGTTGGCCATCACGAAATCAGCTTCAGCTTCCGCGAGGTATCGGAGGGAACGAACTCCACACCCACACATCGCGTCAAGCACATGTAATTGTCCCTTTGATTGCTTGTAAAGTATCGCTGAGAGCACGCCGAGGTCACGCCCGGTGGCGCTCTCACGGCGAAAGAAGGTACCTTCGGTCTCAAATTGGAGACCCCTTTCACTTTGATAAGTGGATTTAAGTTCATTTGCGATAATTGGTGGGCTAAAGTTTGGAACATGGTTTGAATTTAAGAGTTTATGATTAGGGTTTTGGGAATTGGATAATAGATTGTCCTCATTTGTGAGGATTGGTCGGTTAAAGTGTGGAGTTCGGTGTAAATTTGCGAGTTTAGGGTTATGATTTTGAGGTTTGGATAATGGGTTACGGAGTAATGAAGATGGGGAAAGGATGAGGGTTTTAGGTGGCAGAGGAAACATGGCGGGAAATTTGTAGGGTAGTTAAGTGATTTTCTCGACGTTTTTATATAATGGATTTTTTTCTTTCTTTAGCTACCACTTACGTTATTGGATATCGGATGGTGGGACTACATCTTAAATTGATAAGCCTTACAGGTTTTTAACCTACTGTATGTTTAATTGGGTTGGAACTTTTTATACAGGTGCTTTCATTTCTGGGGTTTGTATATTGTGGGTGTTAGAGCTTTTTTATTTTCTCTCTCTTTGGATTGCGAATTATTAATCTTTTATTAAATTGATCCAGACAGATGTTGTGCTACAAGTTGTTGTGCTTTTACTTGTTTGAGGGCCGGGAGTCCACCGAAGTTATGAGCTTTGAACAAAGCAAGAGGGAAAGAGAGCAAAACGGAAGAGAAGAAAGCAGCAATCTGGACACTCGTTTAGGTAAACCTTTGATTTTCATTAAAGTTATTACATTGAATGTGTGAGACTTCTGCTGCCTGTCCTGCACTGTACTGTAGGTTGAGGTGAATATGCTATTTATTTTTGGCATCTTATACACTCAAAAGTTTGTGTGGCATATTTCCTGCTAATTCAAGAAAATTTTACCTAGGTCAAAGTTAGAAGTAATTGTCCCCATATAAGAGTCAGTGATGGACTGTCTGGTTTTACCAGAACATTCTGAATTTCATGTTAGGCCAGTGTCCTGTATGTCAACTCTAGTTATGAAGCTTTAACTAATACAATGGATGGAATTCTGCTTGCACAAATATCTTCTGTATCCTATGATAAGAAAATCTTAAACAATTGTACTTCGTCTGCTAGTTGTATTTGATGATATTTCCCATCTGGATAATTTAGTTCATAATGAACTTTATAAAACCAGTTTTTGTATATTTTGTCACCTGTAAAATCAATCAAATCATTTGAAAATTGTAGCGAGAGTCTGTATATTCTGCAATTCTCAATTTCAGTTTTCATTAAGACACGATTTGTAAATGTCATTGACTTTTCTTGAACAAATTCGAAATCTGATATTTAGAAGTGTGTATCTGATCATAGTTGAAGACGTATATGCACCATCTTTAACACCAATAAGAGCACGGAGGAGCTTTTTTTTTTATTGCCATTTTTTTTTTAGATAAGATAGTATTCTGTTGTTAAAAATATCTTGTCATCAATAATTTTCTGTGTTTTGTTTCTCACTTTTAGTTTGATTTCATAGATGTCTATTTTACTATCAGCATGCTCATACACGGGTGAGTTTCTGTAAAAGAATTTGGCCACAATCTTAAGACTTTGCTTAGTTTCCCAACTTAGATTGGATGCTGTGCTAAATTAGGACATTTAAATCTCAAGAGGTTTAAAGAAAAAAAACACAGTTGGAAACTCTGTTGACTGATATTTCCTGTATGTGGCATTACACTGAAGTGTCAAATGCGGGTTTAAACAGGCAGCAAGAAAAACAGGGCAACAAGAACATCACACAAGAATAGATAATGTGAAGTGGTTGCTTAGTAATTAATTCTCTTGTAAACAGTATTATGTACATGGGAGAAAATGATTAATAAATAGCATTGATAATTGATAATGACAGTGCATCCGTACATTCATAATGCCACGAGAATTAACCTGTACTAAATCACAGTCCAACACATGGATATAACCAATCATGGTACTGCATCAGTAGCTAAGCTAGGAGCACCATAAACCAATATATCCATATAAGAAAATGCCCACTGATTATGGAGACCAAATCCTATTCTTGGATGAAGAAGAATAAACGAATTTGAGCCCTGAGAAGAGCTTTTTAAGGTCATCAGGAAACAGATTATTTTGTGATGCAATTGCAACGAAAGAAGGAATTTGAGACCATAGCATGTGTGCCATTTTTATCTCCCACATCTGTTAAGCAGTGCTTCAATGGAAAAAAATTTCTTTTCCAATTTTGAACCTATGGTACTTGATGTAGAAACACGCTGGCTTCTTTTGGGATAGTTGTAAATGTAGTGAAAGAAGGGACTGAAAAGCAGTGGATACTTTCAAGTAGCAGGTTCTTTTTCTTCTTGTAATCTTGTATGCTCTCCACAGTTCTATTTGCCATATTTTAATTGAAAATTTGTTGCTTCATAAGATTTAAAGTGTAGTCTGTTTCCCAAATGAAGGAGCTTAGGCTACAAAACCATGAGTATTAATTATGCTTATTTTTGCATATGGTAGATTGATGATTCTGTGCCATTTAGCTGTGGAAATTGGAGGTTTATTATCCAATGTGTTCTAATTTAACACACTTGCCTCAACTTGCTTGGACCATTCAAAGATCTCAAATGACCCATAGAAAGCTAGGGGCATAGATAATGTAAGTGCTTTGTCCCTGGAATGATTTGAACTTGCCAACTGTACATTTGGTTTCATAAATGATGGGACAGATTCTATTTGTCATTTTCTTGAAAGTCCAAATTGTTCCGGGCCAATATATATTTAATATGACTCATTTTAACATCCATGGAATTAAAGTTACCATCAGAGAACGGAGGCTCAGATTTAGTTATATAGAGGGTCATTCAATGTGTATCTAGAAGCCTGAACTAATTTGGTAAGAATTTGGGAGGTAATATTAGAAACTGCTAAAAATGCACTAACTGTCATTAATGCTAGTTATTCTTATGTGGATAATTGGAAAACTTTACTACTGTGACCTTGTTACAGCCAATCTTTTACTGCATGACTCATTAATGGAGTAGAATTGCATCTTTTCAAGAGAAGTACTGCAAAATTGAAATAAGTGAGACATTGCTCATATTTAGCGTAAAGACCTTTCTATTCAAAAGTCGGGCTCTGTACTGCAGCAATATACACATTTTTTCTTATTTATCCAATTTTTTTTCTTTATTTCACTTATGTCGCTTTTGTTTACCTGAATCCTCTTTTAAGGCATCCATTTAAGGGAAAAAAATAAAAAAAGTAAAAAGAAAGAAAGGAAGGAAAATTATTCTCCTTTTCTTTCTTGTTAATATCACCTCTGTAGTTATTTAAACACACTTCCAAGCTCAGGATTCTTGCCTCTTTCCACATTGAAGACCTACTTTTATTGATATATATCCTCACTACATTACCCCTGCACTTAGAAGACAAATTCCCAGACTATCCAAATAGTTCTAACATTTTCTTTATTATTGATTTTGGACTTTTTTATGTTTTAGAATATTTGTAGATTTTTTATATATATCCATGAGATTGTGTTGAAAACAGTATTAGAGATTGGAATAGTACGGAAGTGTTTTGGACTTATTTAGTTGTAAACCAGGGGTAGGAGCTAGTTTGCTTCTGACCTCTGGGGTAACTTGGCAAATGCTAGATTATGTGCCCTGTTTTATCACCATTTTTTATTTCTCGTCAAAATCTTACCTTTGTATAGTGTCATTGTGTCCCCTTCACTCACAGATTCTGGTGTCAGCTGAATGTTCTTTTATTGTTTCAAATTTCAACTTTCAAAGGTTTCTCATTGTTGTCTCTATGTGATCAGTTGAAATCAAGAATAGAGCATTGTGTTGGTGAGCAGTCCTGGGTTTCCTTTTCAGATGCTGAAAATTTCAGCTTTCATAGTTATGGAAGATCTTCAAGAGAGTTCATCAACTTCTTTCTCTTTAATCTCCTGCTTGTCTTCCTCCTCTTCACTTAATCAACATCCATTGGCAATTACGCTGAGCTCTGGCTGATGACTGAGGAAAGGATCCAAGAGATATTGTGTGTTGTGCAACCAACTATAGTTTCTGAGCAGAAAAGGAAGGAGGTCATTGATTATTTTCAGCGACTAATTAATAGTTACTATGGAGCTGAGGTGAGAATTACCATATCCTGCTTTCTAGATTCTTAAAATTTGTCAATTTCATCAAAATTAGTGGAATCTTTCTTTTCTTTTTCATTAATGTAAGTTATTATCTCTCTCTTTGCTTAAATTAGGTTAAGTTTATAAATTTTTGCTTATTCTCCTAACGTTTTTATTATGGTGGATCTTTTAAATAATGCATATAAGCATCATATGAAGTTCATGGTTGATGCAAGCCCATTTTCAAATGTTCGTTCTAGAGCTCCTTAGAGGCTACTATATAATTTGGTAGCTCATGAAAAATTTTACCATTTCATATTAGTATTGTTACTTTAAGGACATTTGAGTACTGTACATTTTATTTCAAGGATCTTTGGCTTTCTTTCAAGGGTCTAAAATGTTCATTGTGTTTATTGATTGGTAAGGATCTCACATAATCTGTGGGTGTTTCTTTTATGATGTGATATCCATGGTATCCTGTCTAAACAGTTTGTTCTGAGGTAGGCACTCTCTTCCTTTCAAGGAAAAATTGGCTATCTTGGTAGTTTATATAATTTCCTATTTCAGTGAAACAAATGGCATGCTTATGCGTTATCCTTTGTTGTGCTACTATTGCTTAATAGGAAGCTGACATAAACATGTTGCTTGAAATAACCATTATGCATTTTGTTTTTCCATTGAAATATTAGTGAAAATTTAGTTTTTCTTGTTTATTGTTGATATGAACAAGTGTGGTTATAAATGCGGGGCCTTTACCTTCTAAATTCCTGATAGCATATGCCCAGAGTTTGTCACTTATCATTGTTTGGTTTTGAGTGCCAATGCCAATCATTTTGAGACAGATGGTTTATTTGATTGTTTGGGTGGTCAATTATTTATAATTCAGTACTTTCCCAAAGTTAAAAAGCTCTTTTGATATTCGGTTTGTGTTAGACCCCCAATTATAGTCATTTTCTATGGAAGACTAAAGAAGATTGTGTTATTAAAAGTCTATAAAAAGAGCATTAAAGGGAATTAGTGATTGAAGATTACACAAGGTTGACTGGATCAGCTTTGATTCGGGAGAAAGAAGACTTCAAGATTGATTGTTAGCTTAATAAGGAAAGAAAATTACCTATTTATAAGTAGTTTCTTGTAAGGGAAAGACATTTATCAATTTTTTAATATTGCTAGCAAAGGAGCTCTGTTACGGTAAGCGAAGCACCTTAGTTCTCATCTAGGTGCAACGTCTAGGTTATTATTTCTTTTTCATCGCATTTGGTTATTATTATTTTTCATGTTATTTGTTTAAAATGAATATCAGAGTGAAAATTAATAGAAAAAAACCTATCGATTTTTTTTTTAACATATGGTCAACATGTGGATGGAGAGTCAGGTGGATTATTGGAGAAGGAAGTGAATAATTTGAGGGGCTCGTTACAGAAAGAGCTTGAAAAATGTAATGAGCAATTTCAATGCTTGACAGGAAGCTGTTGAAAATCTCGTTGATTTGAGACATGCTAGTTGTTGTAAACAAGAGGTTGATTACCTAAATGAGGATTATTTGATGCAAGCTAAAACATCTGTAGGAGGGGTAGCTTTAGGGAATAAGGGCGATATTGATCCCCTTTTGTGACCCATGTTAATCCTGTTGCAATCGTGCCACCACTGTTCATGTCTTTGTTCCTCTAACAATGTGACTAGTTCCAACTTTCAAGAAGAAACTCCTAAGATTTTATTCACCAAGATCTAATAGGGTGGGTATACCTGGCTAAGCAATACTTTTAGGTACATCTAGCCCATCTTAAGTAGAAGTCTGGCATTTATAGCAATGGAGGGAATCAAAGTTCACTAGTTAATGTGGATGAGGGGGAAATGCCAACAATTTGAATGTCACTGGAATGATACCGAGGTTGCTAGAACAATCATATTTGAGAAATTCACTAACTACAAGAAGAAATCACATGTCAAATAACAATGCATGACTCACAGAGGCAATGAAGTTGGTTTAGGATCTAGAGGAGGACATAAATAGGGAGACTTCAGACTGGGTCACCACTCAGGTCACACAATCCACTTCATACAACCTACAATAAATAGGTTACAGGGTCTCAAACCCAGCTCCTCGCATGCTGACTGTAATACAGCAACCAAAGTGTCTTCTAAGGGAAGCAATAACTTTGAGAAATTAACCTCCTCAAGAAATTCAAGCAAATTGTCCACCTACACTTTGGATTGATTGCAACAATCTAAATCTAACGCCCACAAAGATGCAGGCTCGATGAACTAGGAATCAGTGCTTTCATTATGAGGAGCAATACACTGGAATCATGTTTGCCCAAATGCCTATTTGAGGGTATTGTTAGCCATTGATGATAAGGAAGGGAATCCAACCGTGGTTGACACAACAAAAATAAACAATGAACCTATTGACAAGGGAAGATGCTTATGAAATTAAGGCGCAATTTCCTTTCATCTGCCATGCGGACAAGTTAGGTATTGAGGGGGAAAGTATTGTTAGACGCTCAATTATAGCTATTAACAGTTGGGAACTGAAGATGATCGAGGCATTAAAAGTCTATTGAAGAAGATTAAGAGGAATCAATGATTGAGGATTACAACAAGCTATGCGAATCAACTTTGATTCAGTAGGAGCAAGATTTCAAGATTGATTGTAGGATTACTAAGGGAAGAAATTTACCTATTTAATAAGCAGAATCTATTTGGGGAAAGACATTGTTTATTTTTTGAACATTGTTGGCGGAGGAGCTTTCTTACGATAGATGAAACACCTGCACTCTAATTTAGCATAGTGTTTGAGTTATTTTTCTCTTTTTGTATTTGTTTATTATTCAGTATATATTCTTCTCAGTATTTGGTTAACTCCTAGGGTTCTAACAGTTTAACGACTTCTTGTCCTCGCCTCTGTTATATATTAATACAAAGTTAATCCAAATTTATAGTTTATACTAATGTGAAGTTATTTCATTTTGCCCTGGACTTCTTAACAGGTATTCCTGTTTGGCTCAGTATCATTGAAAACCTATCTTCCAGAAGGTGATATTGATTTGACTGTGGTTAGCCATCAAAATGCAGAAGAGGAATTGGCTAGAGATGTCTGTGGAATCCTCGGAAGTGAAGAGCTAGACTCTGAATTCCAAGTAAATGATGTTCAATATGTTTGTGCGCAGGTTTAGCTTTCTTAACTTCAACTTTCACCACTTAGCAATGACTTCATAACTCATTCTATTATTAACTATTGTGTGTTGGCATCATACAGTACCAACACTTGAAGTGATGACTTCATAGCTCAATTTACTGTTAACTCGTGCCTTGGCACCATACATTATTTGTTAAACTCTTGCACTTATCTTTTCTGGGTTTTTTTTTTTTTTTTTTTTTAAATTTCAGCTATTCCTACTTGACTGATTTATGTTGCTCTAAACTTTAAAATGCAAAATTTTAACTGACTGAGACATGCACCCATTTGTAGTAGGCTGGTAGAAAGTCAGCAGAAATATGAGTGATGGGGTTGTTGAAAATTCTAGGACTCATGTTCTATGATGGTTTGCCATATCAGTGATTAGCTTGCAGCAACGTTTCAATGCCGATGTTTGCACATTTCCAATAGCCATGAAAGGGTTTACTTGTTTTTATGTTAAAATTTGTGTTGGCAGAAGCATAACGGTACTTTATTAGTTTAAAAAATAAAAAAATTTCCCACATCCACATACCACTAGATTCGATAATTATAATAAATTTAGGAAATGAAAAAAAACAAATGAAACTATGGTCTCTTGTCTAGTTTTGTGATTGTTGTATTAGAGACTGTATGTGTATCGACATTATCTGATATCTCAGTGAACATTCCATGGGTCAAAAAGTTTCCATTTGACATCCAATTATCTGTCATTACTCCTTTCTGGTTTGTCAAATGGCAGTTTCCAATACTTCGTCTTCGGAAGCAGTATACTAAATGCATACCCCTTTCTTGTTGCAAGTATTTGCAGGGCTATCATATTCATGTATTCATAAAGGGTTTCATCTTCATCATTCAAATTTGGGAGTTTCGAAGGCAAGTAAAGATTGTAAAATGCAGTGTGAAGGATATACCGGTGGACATATCTTTCGATCTAATGGCAGGACTGTCTGCATTATGCTTTCCGAAGCAGGTACAATCTCACTTATTTCTAAGCTAGGGTAGTTGCATATTCATGTCAGGCCTGCCTCAAATTTTTGAAAGATCTCACATATTTTTGGCGTAATTGAAATAATTGAAATTTATATTGCTTGTTGACTGGTTTTGTGCTGAAAGACAATTTACATTACAAAGGTAACAAGAAAACAACTCTCTAATCTGAATATTCAAAAGGCTGACTTCTCTCCCAGGGTTGTTTAGCTTTTCAAGAGGCTAAACTTTACCCTTAGTCTATTGAAACTGCCCGCAAAATTCAATGTTCATCGCCTCCTCTTTCCTTCTTATCTCTTCCTTTTTATCATTTTTCTCCTTTCTCCCTTAAGTCACATGACCCTCTGTTAGGATTGAGACACATGTCCTCATTCCATAGGATATTTTTTATTATAAAAAGTGTGAATTGGTTATCAAATGGGAGATAGAAAAAAATATATTAGGGTTTTGGTTTGTGGGCAACCACTTGGTTGATTCTGAGAGGTCTTTGACTCCTCGAACGACCAGAAAGTAGGAGGTTCTGGGCTCCTTGAATTATCCGGTTTATTTTTGTATCATTTGCAATCTCTTTCACTAGATAAAAATAGTTTTTATTTTGTTCTTTTTGAAATAATGGTTGGATTCCTAACACCCTCTTATGTAAGTGGTCCTCCCATTTCTGCGCCCACGTCCCATTTGCTTTTTTGTGCCCCCAATTGTCCTCCAACTATTTGTCTCCTAAGGCCAAACAAGTGGTCCTAACACAATCACATGCACAAAGGAGCAACAAGTGAATATATGTCGAAAATATGTTCTTAAAAACTCTTATCAGCATAATGCATGTATTAACATTCATTTGGTAGAGAAATAATATCGGATACTATTCCTCGCATACTTAAAGTTTCACTTGTTTCAAATTTTCTGGATGGTCTCTGCTTCTACTCATTTTGAGTTTCTCTATCTGGATCTATTGGTAGATTTGACAGCTTCCCCATCTATTCTTTCCGTCTTCTTCCCTGACATAAAAGAACTTGTGTGTAATGGTTATAATAAATCTTTTCTTCTATAGCTTTCTGTTCTTTTTTCTGTAATTTTTCCTTTTTTCTTCTTTCATGAGTCAGCTTATTTAACATAAGTGTTTTTTTCCTCTTTCTTACATTTTCCATAAAATACACTATGAGAATAGTGTATTTTAATTAAACTGCAATGTCTTGCATCTTTAATGCAGGTTGATCAACTTATTGGGAATCACCATCTTTTCAAAAGAAGTATTATCTTGATCAAAGCCTGGTGTTATTATGAGAGCCGAATTCTTGGTGCCCATTATGGCTTGATTCAACTTATGCATTAGAAATGCTGGTTTTGTGCATCATCAATCTCTTTCATTCATCTTTATGTGGCCCTTTGGCAGTGGGTTCTTTGCAGTTCAGGATATATATGTTGTTCTGTCAGTGCATGAAGTAATGCAAACTTTATCATTCTGTTTGCAGGTCCTATATAGATTTTTGGACTGTTACAGCACATTTGATTGGGACAATTACCGTGTTAGTATAAATGTTCCACTTGCCATGTCTTCACTTCCAGAAATTGTTGGTGCGTAGTCATAAACAGAATGCAAGTCTTCTAAATGGTTGACATGCTTGCTCAAGATCTTTCTCCCTGTGCTTGTTGCAGCAGACACTCCTGGAAATGATGGAGATGAATTACTGCTCAGTCAGGAATTTCTGAGGAGATGCAGGGAAATATATTCTGCTCCAGTTAAGGGATTAGAAACTACGGGACATGAATTTCATGTTGAGGACCTCACTATGGTGGGTCCTTTAAAGGACAACAACAACTTGGAGCGAAGTGTTAGTGAAGGTATTTGATTGTTTGTACCCTCGATTATTGGGAGATAATAAATAATGCTTGCCAAGTATTCTTGAAGTTTAAGCTATGAAGATATTATTGAATTTTTCATTGCTAGCACTAAACTTGAGAGGGCTGTGTTTGATGAAGATTGACAACTCAAATGCGTGCATAAGCCGGTGAGAAACAAGCACTGGAATGTGAAGAAAACTTGAGAGGACAACAAAGAAATAAAGAGTGAAGACAAGTAACAGAAGCTGGTATTGACATTTTTTTCTATAATTTCAGTTCAAGCATGTGTTGGACTTTGGAGGCAGAAGAGTTAATAAAGAGTTGCCAACAGGAACAGCCCTCTATTTGGATATGTAGTTCGAGTTCAGTTTCATTATTAGTCGAGTCTAGAACTCTATCTCAAGTTTGGTTCAAGTTTGATTCATACAAACTCAAATTAAGTTCAATCAAACTGAGCCAATATTTGAATTTGAGTCAGTTTGACTCGGGTCCAATCCTAAGGGAAATTCTCTCCACACATCCAATTCTTGGGAGTAGGGTGATGCTACCATCCATGAGCAAATATTGACTTGCTTTTAGGTCATTTTGTGGAATTTAAAGAGCTGTGACCAAAATATTTTGTTCTCGATACTTCCCAATTGGACTTACCAGTTCACAGATTAGCATAGCTAAAAAATTGAAGTTTCTGTAGGCTGTTTAACCCAGACATATTGTACACGTTCTTAAAGTTTCTTCCTGCGTTCATTAATGGAAATTATATTGTTCTGTGCTAGAACAGTTTATTTTCCTCTTTTTTTTCTTATTTTTGATTGCTAGGATACTTGTGTGACAACTAAGATAAGTTCTCTACATACTGTCTTCCCCAGGAAATTTCCGCTGGACAAGACGCGCTCTTTTGCATGGGGCTCAGAGGCTTGAAGCTATCCTTACGCTACCAGGTGAAAGCATCGGTATGGGACAGAAAGAGTTCTTTCTGAACACTCTGGACAGGAATGGGAAGGGACAAAGACCAGATGCACAAGTTCCTGTCTGTGTGTTTGGTACTGGAAGATATGAAGATCCGATCCCAGTGGAGACTTTAATAGTTATTATAATGGTTTACCGTATGGCCAGAGGTATCATGATTATACCTTGCCCGTTCCTTCCCAGTTGAATCCTTCATTGCCACTTTCTGAGATCCGTAACAGAAGTGCATGGGACAGCCTGCTCGAGTTTGTGTGTTGCAAGCAAATTTTGTTTTGTCAATGGGAAACAAGGTTATTTGTCCCTAGACTACCATTCTGCTATCGTTATGTTTCTCAACTGTCTGGGGCTACATTCAATGTCAATGAGGTTGAGAAATCACGAGGAACAGGCATATATATTCCTGACAAGGTATTTTAATTTGAAGCCTTCCGTTTTATTCAATTTACATTATGCTTGTTCGGCTATAAAAACCTGAAGTCAGAAAATGGTTTTTAACATTTATTACAAAAATATACTGCTTGAGAATTGCAGGCGCATCATTCTTAGGCAGAAACAGATGCATCAGTTAGAGTAAGGAATTCAGAATATAAGACTCATGTTCTGACACTGAAATCTTGTAGAAAGACTGGTCAGGATGAAGATAAACAAACAAGGGCAGCGATGGTTGTTCTCTTGATCTTTCACTGGAAGAATTCCCATGTTTTCCAGTCATCAAGAAGCCCACAGTATCAGAAGCCAATCACCAGTTCAACCAGTCCATTGTTAATTCGGGCATGGATTACCATTCTACAGTATGTATCAAGGCTGGAACTTATGAACAATCAGTACCACTATTAAGGTTGCTACCATCACCGGTGAGGAAGATGAAAATTTCTGGTGTTTCAACTACTTCAGAGTCTAAACAGGAATCTTCTGAAAGTGATGAAGATATGTTAGGCATTCCAGAAAATATATGAAAATCTATTAGAAATTAAGAGTATTACATATTTCTGAACTTGAACCTTTGCTGGATTGGTGCTGCAGGGTTCTGCAAACATGCCATCTGAAGGATGAAAACTTCCCACCGTTGTCCACATGAAAGCTTTTAAGAGTGGAAGCAACAGTCCAGCATGAGTGCAAGCATGTGCTCTGTCCTGACCTTTCTTGCAAGAGTATAATCCATCTTAGGGAGGCTTCAGGAATAGTGCTCTGTCCTGACCTTTCTTGCAAGAGTTTAATCCATCTTAGGGAGGCTTCAGGAATAGTGCTCTGTCCTGACCTTTTTTTTTTTTTAAGTTTTTAGCATTTTCCTGTCTTCTGCCAAAGGCTAATTATTTAGGTGACACTTTTGGAGGATGGATTTTAGACAGCAACGGCCTAGCACCTTATCATCATCTTTATATTCTTCTGATTCTAGATACAATATATTATTACCTCTTGTAAAAGCTCTCATAATTAGATCATGTTGAAGATGAAGATCAGGATGAACTTTAATCTATCCAAACAAGACCTTTTTATTATTTAATGTTTTTCAAGCAGATAAAATGCATTTCTTCCCTTATGTCATGTTTCCGTAAAGATCAATTTCCACGGTGAGTTTAGTTTCATAGACATCAAAGCACGATTTACCAGCTCTCTTATCATATTATTGTCCCAGCGCCTCTTTATCGTAAGATAAAATTTACGTCCAAGCATCAATTAGGAACATTCACATATTACAATCAGTTCCATTAGACGACCAGAGCCATCTACAATACTTGAATACAACTGCATTAGAATTCAGAATATGATTATGATAATACTTACTGATTGATTGTTTTCAAATGAAAATCATAACCTGTCTACTTAAGAGTGAAACTGTATGGGGTAAGTAACTAGATTACAGAGCGGGTGGCTGCCTGAGGAGTGAAAATATACATATGACAGTCATGAGCATCCACACGAGCACCAAATGAAGCCACTGCATCTCCAACAACTTCTTTGTGCTGTAAGTAGTGCAGAAACAAAGTCAGGATTGAAAAAGGTTAAGAAAATCAAGAAAAGTAAAGACACAGAACTGCTATGAATAGTGTATTATTGATAAAAGGGAATGTAATGACCACGAGTAAAGCTTGGAAATTTTCCAAGGCCAATTAATGTTAAACACCCTTTTAAAAATAGAGTCACTAGTGAGTTTATGACTCAATAAAGATGAGTTGAAACCAAAAGGAAGACAGTTTTGAGACTGCTATAAGCTTCAGTGGAAACTGTTAAACAATATTATACAATAGGTGATTGCCAACAGGTTAAAAATAAACCATGATTGAATAAACTAAGTCTTCAAAGCAATGCCTTAATTATCATTCAGGTATTTAACAGTGCCATCAAGATGTATGTCAGATCCTCACCTGCCATAAATCCCTTATTGAGACACTAGTACTAGATTCAAGCCCAAGTGATCCCCATCCAGCAGTGATAGTTGCCGCTTTCAAACACCGATTCCACAAAACAACTGCCAAGCGATGTCCAGACAAAGGACCTGCCCAAACCTGCAGGACAAAGTCGCAATTATAAAGGAGCAGAATTAAGAGATATAATAAGCACAACATAAGAGCCCCGCAATGTCAATAGTTAAGTAGAAACAACTTTGTCTGCAGGGAGGAAAACGTTCACCTCCTAAATAAAGCACAAGCACACACAATTATAAACACACCATAAAGACTGCATCATCTTGTGGGGGTTGTAATATCACACAAATTGCATGATCTTATAAGGGCTGTAATATCACTCATATTTTATAAGTGTAAAAGAAGAAGACCTGAAGACAATCGTCTGTTCCAGAAATATTAACTTTCCTTCCCTGAACCCCAAGTGGATCTGCAGAAAGAATCAAAATTGATATGAATTGTGGCATTTTTGAGTGAAAGATATCTTTGACTAAACCAATAAAAAAGGCTGCAAATTCTCATTTAAACAGGTTGTGTTAAAGAAATGAGAGAGCACGGCAACATATGAGTTATTACCTTGATTTACAGCAATGACCTCTTCATTGCTTATAATCTCAAAAGTTTCTGCAGTCATGTTTCTTATATCACAACCCACCAAAAGGGGTGCCTGCAAATGTAGGACTAAGTCCCTTAATGTAGGGTAGTAGAACCAAAATGACATATTCTAGAAAACTGACTTGTGGAATTCTTTAAGCAAAGATCATATAACAGTTCATAGGTCCCATCTAATAACCAATTGACTATAGTCAAGAAGTATTACTTGATCATACAGGACACAACCAATCTATTACTAGGCAGTGGAGAAAGTTGGATATTGGTGCCAGACAGTAACAGAGATCAAGGTAAAAAAAGATGCATATTTAAGGTAACCAAGTACAAGACAGTTTGTTGGAACCAGATATATAAGATTGCTTTATTTCACATCTACAACTCAGTAAGCCTATTAAACTACATGTTGACAACAAACCAAGAAACGAAGAGACAGAAATTGAAGATAGACCTTCATTAAAGCCCAGATGCTAAAATGAGAACGATACTCCTGGTAAGTCATGCCTCCATTGCCAACTTCTAACATATCCGGATCTACAAAGAAAGAATAAGGTGGCAGAGATGTTAAGCTATTTCCAAATCAAAGCTATAAAAGTTTCTTTCGATAATATATTCATAAACTTCACGTTTTTACCATTCCATCCACCAGGTCCAGCATATGATGCCCACTTGTCATTTACATCAGCAATAGTAGTCATGCTTCGTGACAAAGAAACAAAGACACAATCAGCACAGCAATTATACCACACGTGGCATACATAGTAACGAAATGCTTCCTGAACAAAATACCTCACAGAAAATGTCCAACATACCATCTAACAGGCAGAGTCAAGAACTTTTTACCTTACCCATGTATCGTTGATGTCATCTGTAGTACGCCAACTATTTCCAACTATGCCAGCCCATAAGGCAGGGTCATCAACACCCCTGTAAAACCAAAACAGCAGGATAAAACTAGCCTCAGTTTAATGGGGAATCAGCTCCAGCACTTGCAGACAAATCAAGAAAGCATATTACCATTCACAAAGTGAATAGAAAATGGTACGTCCAGTTGAATTTAAAGCGTCACGCATAGGTGGGTATCTGCAAATTATGAAACCTCAAGTCAATTTAAAGCTATCAAATAACGATCTTCTCCCCAGCCTAAATATGAAAAAATGAGATGAACCTCTCTTCTGGCTTTATGCCCAGATTGAAACAGTTGTCATACTTCAAATAATCCACACCCTGGTAAGTAAAAAACCGAACTCAGTAAAAGCAATTGAGATAGATCCATTTACCAGCAAGTACAATATTATTTAAGAAAGACATGAAACCATTTCATCACAGGTTGATTCATATTGGACTATGAATCTGATTTTAACTAATAGTCCACTCGGTAATCAAATGACTCTCAAGTCCATGATAAAATTTCACCAATATATAGTAAGAGTACCAGAAACTAACCCAAGAAGCAAATAAAGCTGCATCATCTTTTTCGTGGTAAAGAGATCCAGGTCGAACTTGACATGTAAACACCCTACAAGGTCCAGTTGGTTGGATCAAGGAGAGCGAGAATGAGACTGAAAAGTTAGCACTTACTAAAAGATAATTAGCAATCTAATTATTTTCTAGCTTCAAAGATTCTGACTAAGTGTTTGAAATCTCATCCTACCCAGCATCCGAATAAATACCAAGCTTGAGGCCCTTCCCATGAATATAATCAGCAAGAGCTTTGATTCCGGATGGGAAAGTTTTTGGATCGGGAACCAATTGACCCTGTTCCAGCAAACAACCCATAGAAAAGAATTATGTAGTATCTTGACAATGGTAAATGCATCTGATTTCTTGAACAAACAATTTCATATAGAAAGTAGCTAAACAAAGAGACAAAACAAGTTTTAGGTATAATCCTTAGAAATGAGTTTTACTTATGCCACTAAAAGCAGGTAATCCATTATCAAGTCAAAATTTATAAAGAGAGTCTAATGGAATGCATGGTAACCGATAAGAAGATATTGTATTCTCTGTCAACCACAATATCGATTATTGATCATAAAATCATAAAGATTGTGATTCCTGATACTTTGTGCATTGAAAGTTATAGGACATAACTGACCTTTGAATCTCGTGTTATGGCAGACCAGCAATCATCTAAATTCAATCATTCAGACACATTAGAAAAAAATAACATAACAAAACAAAAGTAATAGCAAAGACTTAAAAATGCCAGAAGACTACCTATATTTATATATACATAGCCTAAATCAGCCAATCCAGTTGATATAAGAGCATCAGCTGTCAAAAAAAAAAAAATTTAACATAAATACTTATTTTCGATTTTTAAGTTCATCAACTACCAAATAATGTTTCAGCACAATGAATAAATATCAATGAAAAGGAAAAGGAAAAGGAAAAGGAAATACCACGTGATCCACAAAAACAATACCTGTTTCTTTGATGACTGTTTCGTTGATATTGCAAGCAAAGAAATTCCAGCTATTCCACCTGCAAAAGACTCACAAAACAATCACAGTTCACAAAGCAAATCACCCAATCACCTATTTTTCCCCTGAAAAGTCACAATCATTCCACGCTTAAGCATTCACTCAAAGCTCAACACTAACCTTGAAGACTTATCAAAAACTAAAAAATTTCCTCGAAAGCAACTCTTTTTTTCACAAGATATATATGTGTAGTCTTTGATTAAATATTAAAAAGGAAAAAACAGAAGACAGAGACAACAAACTGACCCCATTTGAGGAGTTTCAGCCAAACCGTTGTTGAGTTGAAGAATACCATACTTGGAAGTATCAAAAATGCGATCAAATGAGTTACTAACCCCATAACTATTTATGGGTTCATCAAAATTTTTCAACAAAGTCACAACTCTTCCTTCAATTCCCACATGCAGCAGGCACCAAATTACCGTAAAAATGAAAGCTTTCATCATTGCCATGGATGAAACGATAGTTTCAACTCTCGTTTCTTGGGCAGTTGTGTTAAGTTCAAGTATGTATCACGTGAAGAACAAAACCAAACATTTAGAGAGAAATCTTGGAATGGGAAGTAATCTCTTGTTTAGTTAGAATTTTAGTTTCACAGGTAAGCAAGAATCATATCTTAATAGCTCAAGTAAGTGATTGGATTGGAAAGTAGATGATGCATACGGACATTAGACGTATCTAGAAAAAGCATATCCTCTCTTACAACGTTGATTTATATGAATAATTAAGGAAAACTTATTTAAACAGATAATCTTACAAACTATTTATTCAATGTCTGAAAACGAGTATATGCCCAAATGATGGAGAAATTCGCAACACATTTTAGCTTTTGTTGACCATGCTTGTTAAAATGTCTAATTTAATAGGTTTTAATTGTCTGATTAGATGAAATTTGACTTTTAATTTCAATTTATGAATTATTTCTGAAGAGAAAGGGCAAAGCGCGAGTTTTATGAACTTTTTTATTTTAAATAAGTAAAAAATTTTGTAAATAAAAAGAACAAGTAACCTAAACTATTAATTGTAGTTAATTAACATGTTATTTAAATAATTTATCACAAAAAAATCCTAAAAATCTTTGATAATTTAAATAATCTATCTTAAACAAATCTTCGAGATTCTTTTTGTAAATCTATTTTGATTCTAACCAAGATAGAATATAAAAGAAGTCACAAAAAATCTAAGCACAAGGCAGAACAAGGACTAAATCTAAATAAAAGCGAAATGGAACACTTTACACAATCAAGCTTTACCACGTAAATCACAAATTCTTAATCCTAAGTTAGAATTTACAAAATGTAAATAATTACATATTTTCGACAAATTTGCGCCAAGTCCAATCCACCCAGCCCATTGCCGCAGCCCAGAAACAGATGGATTATGCCTCCACTTCTTCTTCGGCCAATGGATAAAATTCCTGCCCATCTCCACCTTAAGAACATGATAAAGGGCCCAACTTTGCCACCCTTGAACAAGAGCTGAAGCAGCATAGCACCCCAGGAAAAGCCCATCCAAGCTTGCTTGCATGCTCTGGAAACAGCTTGAAAAAACCTCACCAAGTAGCCACGAGTCAGCTAATAACCCCCTCGCAACCGCAGCCAACAAGCAGCCTTTTCTGTTTGGCAGCTTATCATCATGCTTCTTGTTCCACCATATTGCCGCCAGCCAAGCAGCCTTCCTCCAAAGAAAGAAACCTCATTGGATAGTCTGCATGCTGAGGATTATGGTGGCCATGTTCCCCTCCCAAACTTCCCTCGGAACAGTAGTAAAAACCATGCACCAGCCTGGGAGAAAACCAGCTTTATCCTGGAAAATTGCCTAGAAATACTGTTCACCAGAATAGTGCCTCTGAACACTAAATTTCTTTTTTTTTTTTTAAGCTCCAAAACTGAGGCTCAATTGAGGTCTGAACATTTACCTTCGACTTTCCACAAGTGTAACTATCTCGAGTCAAATTAGTAGAATTCCTCGAATAGCAATCTATATTATAAATCTTCATATTGACCTTTGGAACTAATATATGACTTTGAGATGTAAAAGCCTCCGGCCGAGATTAAAGTGCACAGCCCACCTCACAAGGATATGGTACAAAGAGCACCTAGAAATGAGAGTAATCTCATATGAAGTCCAAGTTAGCCAACTAAAAACCAGCAAAACACTAACAATATTAGTATAGAACTTTTTTTTCCACACACTCACAAATTCAAATCCTAAATGAATGATGGAAGAAAGCCCAACAAAAAAGGAGGAAGGCCCACTCAAAAACATTCTTAAGTCCCCCTCACTTTTTCCATGCTAAACAAAACGGAAAGGACAAATTAATAGATAAAATCACTTTTAAATACTTTATTCGAAAGAGACCAATTGGAAGCAATAAACTCATTAGGAATAGATTTTACAAAACCAAACAACTTTATCCTTGTATCCCTTATGACTCTTCTCACAAGAATACAAACACACTCTTTGGATTGGGTCAATTTAGAATGAATTAATTTAGAGTGGATCATATTGTTTCCCTCATGCTCTTCTTCATCTTTAACTTCTATTCTACTATGCTCTTTTGTGTTTTTCATTTAGATATTATCAAACTTTAGATCAAACAAAAGATATAAACTAGTTAATTTATGACTTTAAAATTATGATATGACATATTTTATTACCAATTTATGTATATAATATAGAACTTTGTGCAAATTGAATTATGGTAACAAGATTAAAATCTAAATAAACTACAATACTCTATTTAATTATTAGAATATTTGTGTTAACTGTCAATTGAGATGTATCCTATAGAGAATGCATACAATGAACAATATGTTTTCTAAGTATTTGATCTCTAGTTATGATTTTTTATAATCTTAATTCTCTCATAGATAACTCTTTATATTATAGGATTTGATGAGACAAAATTACATACAAAATTAAAGTAATCAAGAGATTTCTAATTCGAATATGATTTTAAGAATTGATTCCTATTTTAATTAGACTAAAAGAAAATATTTATAATATTAAACTTATCTCGATAAGGCTATTGAAGCTAGTTTCCTTTTATTATAACAAATGAGAAATAAGAAAATACATGTAGAAGATTTTGAATAAATTTCTTTTTAAACTAAATTTTTCTCATTGTCTTGAATTGGAAAGTCTATATGTATCTTTTACTATTTTGATTTATCATTAGAATAAGCTAAAGTAATATCTACTTGTTGGTCTTAGTGATTTAGATCTCTAAAGAGGTGTTTCTCCAATTGAAATTCTACATACTAAATAATACTATATAATTTCCCCTAAATCTTAAAAGTGGAGGGCTACAAGAATTTCAATAGTTTTTTTGACATGGAAAAGATGGTTGCCATGTGGAGATTTGCCATGTACTTTCAATAAAGACATGTAAGTTATCATCATTATTTCTTCATACCCTTTGAGCTACTTATCAATTATGTCATGCCATTTTCTTATGAAATGTGATTGGTTGTGCATTGTTTACATCACAAGATATTTGACACATGTCTTAGAGTTTGATTGAATGGCTAGAATTGACTCTTGTTTGCCTAAGGAAGTTGGATTAAGTTCATGATGTTGGTTGATAAGCACAATTTGCTTAGTAAGAAGCTTGTCTTGCTAGTCAAGAAGCATTAGCTCGTAAGGTACATTCAACCACTTTCCCCCAAAAGGGTTGTTAGACATTTAAGTGGTTATGTACTGGTAGCCTCGTGATTGGGTAGTCAAGGTTGCTTATCCCATCAACAATTAAGTTTGTACTATTGCTAGGTCTGAAATCCTTTAGACTACGGTTATTAGTTGTCAGTCTAGAATGTCACCTTAATAAAGTTGGACATGGTGTCTATTGTTTTGGAATATTTTGAATTTTTCCTTGTTGGGGGAAAGGGTTTCTATTTGCAGTTGGTAAAATTATAGTGCGAGATGCACTGCTAAGAACTAGGGATCCTCTTATTATTATTTTGTTGTTGTTATTGTCAATAAGAGCAAGTAGACTTTCGATATAGTCCAAATGTTTGTGCAACCATTCCTCTCTTAGGGGTAAATATTTCTAATGAGGTACGTGCCATTAGGATGAGATTGTTTATCCATTAAATGATGATGGGCAAGTTACCTTCATCTAACTTTAATTTATAAACTTCATCATAATCTAACTATATGATGTTAATTGTCATACAAGGCTGACTAGATTCTACAAAACTAGATGGTTTTGGGTTGTTATCTAAATTTTTGGATAACTGATTATTTAAAACTTTTTTTGTCATCTTCCACGAGCCATTGTTAGAAATACTTATTGTAAAGGTTGTGTGAGGATGGGATGTGGTGGATGTCATTTTTATAGCATTAAATTATTGATATAATCTTTTATCATTAACCAATATATGTAATTCAAAGTCTTACGTAAGTAAAACTATAGAAGCAATGATTAGAATCTTTATATACTCTTACATCTACTACTACATCATATGAATTCAAAATAACAAAAAATAAAAAAATGGACACAAGATTTTTTAACATGGTTTAACCTAACAGATGGAATGCCTACGACTGTGGTGTAATTATTAATTAAGGCATATCATATTAAAGATAAGTACAATGAGCAATATCTATTATGATTGGTCTATAGATAACATTTAACCTTAGTGTTTAATATCTTTTTATGATAATTTATAATCTTCTTTCTTGCTTGGATAACCCTTTATATTTATAGGATCTGACAATGAAAAGTTATATTTAAATTATGACAATAATAAAAAATTTTAATTCAAGTTTAATTTGAAAAATTGGTTCCTACTTCAATTAAACTAAAAAAAAATATTTACCATATTGGATGTATCTCTATTGGGAAGGCAAAAATAGTTTTCCTCTGCTATAACCAATGAAAAACGCAAAAATATTTGTAGAAATTTTGCCAAATGAAAATTTTTTTATTGCCTTGGACTGAAAAATTCTTCTACGTACATTACTATTCTAATATCTGATAAGAACAAATCGAAATAATATCTTATTGTTAGTTTTAATGACTCAAATTTTTGAAGAATTGTTTCTCGAATGGAGTCATTTTTAGTAGTAGACAAGTGTAGGGCTAAATTTCTAGCAATATCATCAAAATAAAATCACAATATTTTTATTTCTTTTATTGATACATGGTAAAAAGATAAAAAAAAAATAATAATCTAATATGGAACGACAGCCCTTGTATGAGTTTAGACATTGATTGTCCATGTCTAAATTTGAGCCTCGAGACGCGCTGTGTTTACGATGGCAAATCCAAAATCTCTTTTTTAATTAAAAATGAAATAAATTTGGCATTTATATTTTTAGGTTGTTTGTGGATGGCCATAAGCCCAATCACATTTGGGCCTGTTTAAGACCAGTAGGCCAGGACTTTAGTGGACTCTCCACAAGTTGTTCTAATTTTAAACGAGTATCGCTTAATTATCGCCTTGTTTTCTTTTTTCGATGTTTGGGTTGGGGTAACCTTTTGACCTTTTCAAAATTGCATTTCGTTAATAATTTTGGGTCCAACGTCTGTTTTTCACCTTTGATGAAATCATAAATTTTATCGTTTATATATTTTAAAAAATGATTGCTTTACTATTTTATTAAAATTATACAGCTGTCATTAAAATTTAATATACATACCGTATTATCAATATATCTTTATAAATTTGAAATTGTATCGCTACCTTAAAATATTATTTTTTTATTCAGATTTACAAAAATGTAATTATTATTTTAGAATTTATTAAGGGATATGTTACAATTTTTTTAAAAATAAAAAAACACTCTTGATTTTTTAAATTTCAAAAACCCCTTAAGATATTTTTTTAACACCCCAAATATTTAAAAAATATATATAATTCTCCCCTAAACTTTTGAAAAGAAAAAATAAGGGGAAAAAGATAATTAAAAAGAATATAAAATAAAAATCTTTTTCTCTTTTTATTTAACTGGTGAGATTTTAAATTTTTAAAATTTAAAAGATGATTCAACAAATATTGGGAGGGAAATAGTCTTTTTGCCATAATTATTTTGCTAGTAATTTTATAGCATCATTAATAACTAGTACATGACGTCTTTCATCATTTCAGTTTGATTTATTTTTATGCAAAAATGGTCCTCCAAGTCCAGACCATGCTTGTCAACCTCTGATTCTGCTCATAAGATTGGTTAATTTTTATGATCCTTCATTCTAAACATTACATTAAAAAAATATAATATAGTTTTCAACAAATGATTAAGGTTAAGCATAGTTAATTTAAAAGGATTAAGATGACTTCATATCAACTAGAAAAGTCTCCTGGAATCATAATGAAACTATCTAGGCCAAAAAACAATTGCCCACCCATAGTTTGAGGTGGTGACAAAATCCCACCCGCAAGTTTTCAAAAATCTGTCTCCCACCCTTGGACCAAAATTCAAACTTATTTTATAATATTTCAAATGAAATGATTAAAATGCCCTTTAATAAATAAAAATTTAAAATAAAATTATAAAATAATTTTTAAATATAAAAAAATTAAGAAATATATTAAAAATTTTTAAAAAAATTAAAAAAATTATTAAAAATTAAAAAAAAATTTTAAAAATTTTTAAAAAATAACCACAGCCGCCGATGCCGGCGGCGGTGGCCGTTGATAGCTGCACCAGGTGGCCGTCTCTGGCCACCTAGTTCCAGGAGAGGCCAGATCGGGCCTCCCCGTTGGGTGGAGGCGGCCAGATCTGGCCGCCTCCAGTTTTGGAGGAGGAGGCCAGATCTGGCCTCCTCCCCCGACAAACGTGGCCGGAAACGGTCGCTGGGACTAATATCGATCCTCTTCGGCCGTTTTCGGTGGTCAGATCTGGCCGCCTCCACCCAATGAAACCAGGTGGTCGGGGATGGCCACCTGGTGCGGTTATCAATGGCCACCGCCGCCGGCATCGGCGGCTGTGGTCAGTTTATTTTTTTAATTTTTTAAATTTATATAAAATTTATTTTATGATTTTATAAAATTTTAATCATAAAAAGACGAAATTGCCCCTGAAATATTACTGTTTAGTATTTTATTTAATATTAAATTCTTTTCAGGGGTGGGAGATCGGGCTTTTGAAAACTTGCGGGTGGGACTTTGTCCCCGCCTCAAACTATGGGTGGGAAATTGTCCTTTGGCCAACTATCTATAATCTCTCTCTCTCTCTCTCTCTCTCTCTCTCTCTCTCTCTATATATATATATATATATATATATTCCTCAAAATTGAAGTCCTATTTTTCACCAAAACAGGATCTTTGAAAAGCTTAATTTCAATTCAAAGATGAAGTTGAGTGGTGGGGATGAATATAAGTAAATGTTTAGGTGAAATGTTATGATCATATTACAAAATATTTCTTGGAAAAGGTCAAGACCGAGGTGGGAACCCACTCATTTCCAATATTCAAAACCCTATTACATAATTAATTGGCTTGATCAAAGTAGTTGAAATTCTTTTTGACCCTTTTTCCATCTTAATTATTTGATTATCGTATGGATTATATATCCTTAACATATTTTTTTCGTGGTGTTATTTTGTAATATCGTAACAAACTTCGAAGTTAAGGTAGAGTATAGGCATTAATCAAGAAATTAATAAGCAATCATTTTCTTATAACTAATCTGTGTAATTGGTATATACAGATGATAATCAAAATCAACTATTAAAAGAAGAAAACTTATATTTCTGTAAAAGAATTATTAAATAAAATAATTAACACTGAATAACCTTCAATTCTTCACGTCATTGGTTCCCTTGCTTGGCCCTGATGGTGCCACTGTACCCTTTGGAAGAAGGTTCAAAACCAACGGCCCATATTTCCCAGGAATTCTTGGAGATAACACCCAAATTCCCTTATCCGAATTCTTCTCTGGAGCCTTGGCGTCGCGGCACGGTACTTTGGTAACTTCACCATTATTTGCGTCATCTTCTTCCTCTGAGCTGTTAACTTTGTCGCTAGGAAGAGCAATACCATAGGCCGCTGCTGCTGCAGGTTCTCCATTATCCATGTTTTGTAGCGCAAAGTCGAGAAGTGGCCTAGCCGATGATAAAGAAGAGTGAGATAATAATATGATGAAGAGAAGGATAAGTAAAGGTTTCGCCATTGATGGAGAATTACAAGTAGGAAGATTTTGATGGAAACTGCAGAGAGAAAATCTGAGGTTGGGGGGGTGGCGGGGGAAAAAATTTATATGGGAGAAGATGAGATTGAGAAGAGAAGGAACATATGAAACTCAACGTTTTGTCTTGAGTTGATAAAGTCATATGGGTTTAGATTTGTCAATGCATGGACCATGAGGTGATACAATAAGAGTGGGGAATCACAAGCACAAGGCGTCAAGCTTTGACTAATGTTGGCAACATTTATAATTCAAGTTGGAAACACCTATGCAAACTCAAGTACGCGTTGTAGAAAACTAAACACTGACACTTGGTTGAATTTTTGATCTCCATATTGAATTTCACCAACTTTCTTCACTCTCCGACATCTTTCCCATTTCTTTCTTCGTAAAATGAATTTTTTAGATCATATAATTAGCAATTTTTATCGATAATTCTTAGTTCCACAAGAAGCATATATATGGTAGAATATCAGGTGATTCAAGTACTTGACACATAAAATATATATTTAAATATAATATGTGTTATAATATAACTTGTATATACACATATCTGTCGGCAGTATATCATATTTGCTTTAATCGGAAGGCATAAATTATAAAGAATCTGCAACATATGTACAACACTAATCGGTGCTGTTTGTTGAATAATTGAAGGCGTAAGGAAGAGATCAATGATTGAGGGAAGGAAAGAGAGTAGAGAGATGATGAACTGAGGTCTGGTCTCAACAATCACCAACCCATTTATTAAATGTGCCTTGGACCATATGTTTTGACAGCAGGCCTCCAAATAACCAAAAAACGCGTTGACGATTACCAAACCTTGTCTTTTGATTTTCACCACTTTTTCAATGGCAATCTTGCAGAGCCAATATTTAACTATTCAATCTTGGGAACATCACGGGTTAAGCTATATATATGGTGCTGAATATTTACAAAGATTTATGGTGCTCAATATTTTAAGATGGATCTTTCTGGTCTGATATCGTTCTAGCATTTATCTTGAATTCAACTAAAGTTTTTCTTTTGAATTGGTGGATTCGTCGTATTAAAATCTTTCTCGTGATAAACAAGTTGGTTCGATTTTTTATGCTTCATGTGGGATGGTAAATGGTCTACCTTAGGACTTAAGTTGCCTGATAATCAGGCAAAAAATATAGGAATTGGTCATCGTTGTCAAATCTCACAAGAGCTATATATGCAGGTAGCATTAATGGATGAAGTTACACACGCCTTGCTAGCCGATACATGATTCATGCCTTGGAGGAAAATAAAGTTACAAAAAGAAACCCATTTGCACTCTGTGTCGTCTAGATTTTCCTCGAAAAAGTAATTCTTTTGACAATGCATAAATTAATTTGTCTACAAGATTCACCAACCACTCCTCCAGTCTCAAATATTTTGATGTCAACATGACGAATTGTGACAAATAGAACCTTGTAGCAAGCTTTCTACATCACTTAGTGGAAGTAAAGGCAAATTATTCACTTATAACAAATTATACACAGACTGGGCATCTTCTTTTTTATGGTTTCCTTTTTCTGATACTGACCGTTCTTGCCGCCTAACCGAAAGTGCTTGATCATGGATACTATATGAAAGGCTCCTTTTTTGAAGAAGAGAACCAGACCAAATGATCATGGTGACCCCAACTCATCATCCCCTTCCATATTTTACTTTGTTGCTTCTCGGTGGTTCTCTAGTTCTTATCCATTCAATTAAGAAGACACTGCATTGCATTTGCAAGCCCCCTTTTTTCTTTTCCCCAATAATCACAACAAAGAGAATTCATTATAATTGTTTATATAATTGTTTAATTGCTGTAATTAAGTATTGAACAGCTTAGTCTATACAAATTAACATGATATATTATTTGTTAAACCAAGACCAGGCATCGTTATCAGATACGCAATAAAGAAGGCTTCCATACTGTCGATTTAAACAATTACATCCAGCATGACTGACTTCAAAAACTTCATTATAAGCAATCAAAATGTTTGTAGTGACTAGAAACCAGATTATACATATTAATTTTTCTTTAGTTCTAAGTTTTCAAGGCAGGCAATTACATTACAAGATCCCTAATACCATGTAGTTCATCAATATATACCTAGGAAATTGATTGATTAGATAATATATATATATATATATATATATATATATATATATATATATATATGTATGTATGTATGTATGTATGTATGTATGTATAATGTTACTTTACGTTCATCAAATGGTGATTTGGAGTCATGAAAGTCATCAAAGAAGATTTCATCCAATATGGCTCATTACCAAAGAAGAGAAAAAGGCAATTAAAGTTCATTAAATGTTAAAATACTATATTAGTTCTTTATTAATCTGGCCCTCCATTTGTAAAAGGCAATGATAATGTTTTATCTTTTGAAAAATCATGATGCATAGTCGTGCCTTATAAATAAAACAGATGGCCATCCACATTTGCTTCCTTCAAAACTTTGTTCTCCATTAATACTAGGTTTGAGAAGTAATTAATGGCTCGGAGGGACCTCAAGGGCAGTCTTGTTCTTATGATTTCATTACTTGTTTTCTCTTTGATGCTTCAGTGCAAAGTAGCCACCAGATTTGGCTCAAGTTTTAGCTCCGGATTATGCAATTGTGAAGCTGCTGCCATTGCTGCCTCCGGAACACGAAGGCTTCTAGACATGGAAGGCGATTATCATAATTCAGGAGATGAGTCGCCACCCCAGAATGATTATGATTATTATAGAAGACAAGGTGATGTTCCAAGCCCGGGTGTTGGGCACTGAAGTGAAAAATAAGGTCGTTGTAATTGTTAGCTATTTACTTTCAAATTTTATGTATAAAATTTTAAGTTCTTGGACTACATATACATATATATTTCTCTTCTTGATGATATGTTCATGAATCATATAATATGTTTTTTTGTTTTTTCTGTTAATATGGATGTATACTTTGTTTTTTTTTTAGTTATACTGTGATATTTGTATTGTAAGTAAATGAATTTTAGTGGATATGATAATAAACTATTGTGAGTTTTTCAGATTAATAGAGCAGCAGAATGATTAACATTCTAACTCATATTTCTAGAGCACGCCTGATGATGGTATTTTTCCTTTTGTGAAAGGTCGATTTTGAAAACATTAGAGGTAGGCCTTGATTTTCATAATCCCAAGTGCAAAGTCATCTCAACCTTTTACCATGAAAAGCAATGGAAGCGTATCCCAATTGAATTTTGGAACCCTGCAAAAAGTTTTGGTTGTGATGTTTTAGAAGTAAAAACAGGATGTGCTATGATTGAATATGGGATGAAGTTTCAAAGCCAACAACCACGTCGGTCTTCATATGGACTGGATTCTTGGGCTTTATCTAGGCCGTTAGAAATAACATGGGTTCAATGTTTCTGAACAGTTTGATGTCGATACTTCCGAACCGGACTTATACACACAAGAAAAGGAAAAGCATGGTTATATCTCCTCCTTGTTAAACATATTCATAGATGGCGAGATTTATTAAATATATATATTATTATATGATTAAATAATTTTAAATTAATATTTAATTATATAATAATAAATTATTTAAATATATGAAATGATAGTTAAAACTATATATAATTAGTATTGTTTAAAAAAAATAGATATGTGTTTCATCAATAAGTTTTTGAGTTCTTCAAATGAAAAAAAAACTAATTGGGATTTTAGAATTAAATTACTACTGATAAACTTTTAAAAAAAGTTTATAAGAATATCATATTTTATTAGTTATCACATCTTCTCTCACACTTTTATTATTATCACTATTTTTATCTCGTTTTTTCTATTTTAGCTCTTCTCTTATTATTATTATCTTTCTTCTCTCACTTTCTTAACTATCATCGCATCTCTTTTTAAATTTTGACACTTTTCATTGGCACCACATTTTTTGTCTCATTTTTGCCACCTTTCCTCTCCTTTCTTATATTATAAAACTTTTTTTATTACTACTATCACTTTTCTCTCATATTCATCGTCACAACTATCTATCATTTTCTCTCACATTTATTGTCACAACTACTTATCATTTTCTCTCGCATTCTTATGATTTCAAATTATATTTTTATCATTTTTAAGTATTTGTAGTATGGTGGATTCATATGCAATTATGTGTAGGAATTTTCAATTTTAATTTGGTGAAACAAAATGTTTGGTTTGTGTTTGCGATTTTATGATTATTATTTGAATTTGGGAGAGAGACATATGTTTCAATTTGATGAAAAATTCTAGCTTGATAATAGATATTGCAATTGTTAATTATTATTATTTTTAATGTTAGAGATAGATACAACAATAAAAAATTCTTGGATGTCAAGAGAAGCTGAAGTGGAGGTCGATGAAGAAGTCAAAATTGAATTTTACTAAATAACTATGAACTTTGTTGTAACTAGTAACATATCTAAAAATCTCTTAAATTGAGATGAAAATGAAAATGTTAGTAGAACAAAATCATGCCCTTAAGACTTAGTGATTGATAGTAACTCTCAATGTCACAAGTACTATTTGATAACTATTAAATGGAAAGTACACACATTGCATTAAATGTAAACTAGAAATGTCATTTTCATGATGTGCTTTGAAGTATATGTATCAATCTTTTACCCATTGTTCATTCATACATAAATGTAAAAAGCTTCTAAAATTTTATTTGAACTATAAAAATTGAAGAAACGATTGTTATGAATTAGACACTATCTTTGTTAAAATTATTAAAGCAACATAAAAAGAAGTGATCATATATACAATCAACTACTAAATGCGTTATCTATATGAAAATCAATCAAAGTTATGAGTAAAAGGTTTTTTTTTTAGAAATATCAAGAAGATAAACTCGTCCATTTTTATCACTCTCATGATCTCTTCAACATGTTTTCGAATCTCTTATAGTTACAGAATAATATTTCATATTTTTCTTATTATTATAAGATAACGTAATTGTCTCTCACTTCATTGAAATAATTTGATTAATAACTTATATTTATATGTCTAGATTCAATATATTAGGACTTAAATATATTGACTTACGAAATTACATTATCATATTTTTTTTCCTCTTGTTTTTATAAATATAGGATTCTATTGATATAAAGTGATGATTTAATTTGTAATAATTATTCTTATTCTATTGAATTTATATAAAAAATAATAATAATAATAATAGATATAAATTTTAAATAGTAAATTCAAACATTTTAAAAATATTCCATTTACCACTATTGCTTCATAGAATTTTGTGTACTCGCTGTTGACAAAATTTCCACAATTTCTCAATTATTTAAGTAATTTTAAGATGGTGGCACACTATACAGTTGGAGGATGCTTGATGTTTTGGGTAGGGCAGATAGATAAGGCCCGTGAATTGAAGCCAGGGCCCGGCCTATAGTCCCCACCTACACATGCTCATGGTCATGGCTCCAGGCTGCAGCCTACTTGATAATGTTGGCAGTTATGGGCTAAGTATGGTCCCTGTCTCATTGAAACCAGTCCCTAATTTGCTACTCTATTTATGAGTGTTATGGAATTGTTTCCATCATCTGTAATTTCGTGGAAATTAACATTCTATTCCACCCAAATAAATAAATAGTAGAGAAAGCTGCCTTGCCTGCATATTCCTTGGTTTGGGTTTCACGTGATGATTTGACTGTCAATTCCTGCAGACCAACTACATCCCTTCACATGCATTTCAACTTTTCAATGTTTTTATTAATTAATTATTCTACATTCAAACAATTACACTTGATGCCTATTCTTTTCACGCTTTTCTATGTATTATATTAATTCCGTGATTTCATCGGTTTATTTGCATTGTATTGAAAAGATGGTTGTTTAATTTTGTTATACCTGTGTATTAATGAACTGGTAAAAATTATGGGAATGTCAATACATTGGATGTGGGAAGATCTTTTTCAGGATTTGCTTTATCTTTCTCGATTTTTATTCTCATATAAACAAATAAATTACTGAACAACATTCGCAGCCAATGTCGGTTGTTAAAATCTCTAAAACAGCTTTGTGTTTTGTCATGTCCAGTTAAAACTTGAAAACCGGACAAACTGACCGTTCTTTGGTGTCTATACACGTACAATAAACTACTGCAACTCTTAACTAGCTAGCTAATCTAGTTTCCCAATTCGAACATCATTTAGTATCAGTTGAATGGCAGCTATATACGTGCCTTCTTTCAAGTTTCATTTGTATAGATCTGTGGTGTAATCCCTTCATTATTTGTGGGAACTACAAGAAGATAACAGAAACAGTTTCCAATGCCATGGAAAGTTGGTGGTATCTTGAAGTTTATATTTTTATTTTAATTTACAGCTCACAGCTTAAAACTCTTCCTTGTTTTCTTAGTTTCTGAAGATATGCAATGATGTTTTGGATGAAAGAGGAATAAGGGTGATAGAGGGCTGGAGGTCACCATCAGTTATGGTGGAAAATCTCATAACGTGATGGAAGATGATTTAACCCAAAAGCTGTTTACCTAGAATTGTTAATAGGACAAAGCAAAAGTGGTCATAAAGGGTTTGCCGATACTGTGTTTAGAAAACCAAAACTCAAAACACCGAGCTTTTATTGTTGTGGTAATGGAGTTTAGGAGCATTAGTACTGTCTACTGAAGATGGTCTTGCTACTTTTTAAGTATGAGCATGTTCCTATCATGTCGATTGCTTTTAAGTTGTAAACCCTTGCAAGCAAAAAAAAAAGTGAAAAGGGTTGTTCAGGTAGGTGGTAATTTGAAAAACACCCAATTCTTGTTTTCCTCGAATGAATAATTAGTGAATGTATTTGGTTTCGTGGACAGAGAGAGGAAGACAGAAAGTGGGGTGTTTAAAACATGGGCTTTAAAATCAGCTTTCTTTCGTGGGCACTTATGGAGGCGATGGTGGAGGTGGGGATGTGAAGGTTTTCTTATGTTTGTGAAATAAAGTAACTGATGTTTGAAATCACGTGACTGTGCCCTTTTCTCTGCCATAACGAAAGATTCTCTTTCAAAGATGTTGTAACTTCTTTTTCATACCGTATACATTTTGCCCAGTGGTGGCGGAATGTGTTGTAATGTGTTTTTAGTTCTTGCTATTATCAGTTTCTTTTGTCTTTTAATAGCTGCTCAGTCGAGTCCGTGAGTTCAATGTTCCGGAACTTTTTGCTTAATTCCACTGTATGGACGTTAGGTGAGGGAAAAGAAAAAAGATAAAGGGTAAAATTAAAAAACACCAAGTACTGTGTAGGGAGCAAAATAAATGAGTGTCCTTTGTGTGTATATGGCTTCTGGACCTCTCCAGATAATTTTTCAGTTATTTTAGTTTGAGTTGTGCTATTCTTTTTGGGGTTCAAGATCTTTTTCTTTTTTTTTTTTTGGTTTTTCCAACTTGGGTTTATGTTTTCTTTTTTTTCTTTACCCCCTTAAACTGCACCAAAAGATTTGCTCAGTTTTCCTGGAGTTTGGTGGGGATGTGATGGAGGGAGGGTTGGGATGTGTCTTTTATTATTGGAAAGTGGATTAATGTGCTCTGCTTTTATCACCTCTATAAGCGGGTGAAAACTGGGGATATGCAATGGGTTTTGAAATTTTCGTAATGGTTATCTCAGTTTTCTTCTGAAAATTTTCAATTTTATGAGTGTTTTATGAAGGGTTTTATTGTTTCAGTGCAGATCTGCTGATAACTGTGTTCAAAAGCAGTAACTTGTAGTGAAGATTGAGGGAAAATAACCATGGATCTTGAATATGGGAGGTGCCGGGATGCTATAAAGGTTAGTACATTAAGTTTTCAGTTTAATATTTGGATCTGTGCTATACATTCAAATTCCCTGTGTATGTGGATATATATATGTTTGCCTTAATGATATGATACCTTTTGCTGTTTGGTTTATTATAATTGGTTGTGTATAGTTATAACTTGGTTAAATTATGTGTCTTTTGTAGCTGAGCTGAATTCTTAAGTAAATTTGCTTGTTGAATTGCGCTGCAGAAGGATTCTTGGAAGACAATAATGATTTTAGCTTATCAAAGCCTTGGTGTAGTATATGGGGACCTGGGCATTTCTCCACTGTATGTTTATAAGAGTACATTTGCAGAAGACATTCAACATTCAGAGACAAATGAAGAAATTTATGGGGTTTTATCTTTTGTCTTTTGGACCCTAACTTTGGTCCCCTTATTCAAGTATGTTTTTATAGTCCTTCGAGCTGATGACAATGGGGAGGGTAAGTGCCTTACTGATTGACAACTGCATATTTCAACTAGTTTTGGGGTTGTAACCTTACATGCATTTTCCAGGTGGTACTTTTGCCTTGTACTCGTTGATATGCCGACATGCCAAAGTAAGCCTTCTGCCCAATAGACAGGCTGCTGATGAAGAACTCTCTACATATAAAATGGAGCAACCACCAGAGAAGAACAACAGCTCAAGGGTGAAAATGTATCTTGAGAAGCACAAGTTCTTGCATACTGCTTTGCTTATCTTGGTTCTTCTTGGCACTTGTATGGTAATTGGAGATGGACTTCTTACACCAGCCATATCTGGTAATTAAAAACTTTACAACAAAACTACAATTATCAGCTGTTTTCTCCTAGTTTGCTGACCATGAATATCTGTTCTGTTACGTAGTTTTCTCTGCGGTGTCTGGTCTTGAGTTTTTCATGTCCAAGGAACATCACCAGTGTAAGTTTCTCAGCTTGTTGTCTGTTTTATGACTTATTATACGATCTTAATTGTAAGCCTGGAAATTAGATTAAATGTTCGGTCCATTGAGTTGAAGACATTGGAGCATGGAAACAAGTCATCAAGGGGTTTGTCAATATTGAGAATTAGTTGCCTGGTTATTGTTGTTGTGAAATTATGTTCAAACAAGACCTCAATTTTCTCCAACTATTTATGCAAAGGAAAAGATATAGAGAACCACGGGGTTATAGAAGTTGGACAATTTATTTTATACATAGATTTATTTTTTATTCATAGATTAATTAGCTAATATTAAAAAAATGATATAAATTATTCAAATAAGTGACTGGCCGTTTCTTTTAGGTCATTCAAGGGGATAGCTGGATAGAAGCTACACCTAGTCAGTAACTCCGCTAGTGGACAAAGTTTAGTTGGCCTAATTCCTAAGAGTAGGGACCATCCACATTGCTGAAGTTATGGTGTGGTATAAGTCATATCGTCTACTCCCTTGATCGTATCTATCTTCTCTGTTATAGGAAAATGGAGGGGTCCTGTTTCACTCGAAAGTTAGGCAAAAAAATACCCCTTTCTATAGCTTGATTATAACTGCATATTTATGTTTATAATTTAAGGTGAGGTAGCTGTAAGGAGACACTTTATATGCATTATGGAGAATACAATGCTTGGATAATAAATTCTTTCCAGTGGAAAAAAGATTCTGGACTCTAGCGACTCCCTTAAAGGGAGACTATAGTTGAAATCTGTTACACTTATGAATAACACATATCTAGTTTGGTACTAAACTATGATTAATGAATGCAAGTTTCCATTGTTTATGTATGTTTGTATATGTTGAACAAAATATAGAAGAAAATAAATAGAAATACTTTAAGGATGTGGGTCTAAAGTTTGCAATTCGATGGTTATATTTTTTTAATGGTGGCTTATTTAAATAGTTGGGGACATCACCTTATCAGTTAACTGTAAAAAAAAAATTCAATCCTATTTGTGGATTTCGCTTTAAACAAAGTGGTTTAAAGGAATCAAAGCCTACATATATATATGGGTTAAAATTTTCATTAAAGTAATGTGCTGCACTGTGGTGGTTATATTTAATCATGAGTTTTGATTGTCCTCATTTGTAGATGCGGTGGTTCCAATTACTTGCATAATCATAGTATGCCTTTTTGCACTTCAACACTATGGCACACATCGGGTTGGATTTTTGTTTGCACCGGTTGTGTTGATATGGCTACTTTGCATAAGTTCCCTTGGCCTATATAATATTTTCCGCTGGAACCCTCAAATATATGAAGCTCTTTCTCCATACTACATGTTCAAGTTCCTGAAGAAGACAAGGAAAGGAGGGTGGATGTCTTTGGGTGGAATACTGTTGTGCATTACAGGTAAATTTGAAAAACACACAAGTACACTGAATTCTCATATAGTGATATATATATATATATATATATATATTTGTCAAAGAATTAAATTCTGAGCAACTTGAAGAAGCAATTGCCACAGTCCAATGTATCTTTGCTTGCATTGATGATGTATGGCTCACATGTTTTAGTAAGGGTTTGTGCAGGACATAGGGTGATGGTAAACCATATTAGAATTGTATTTCAGGAATAAAAGCTGATGAAAAATTAACTAGGACTTGGAGCTTTTAAAAATTTACTTATGTTACATAGTTCAATGAGCAAGGATGCTATTAGTATGTTTGTATCTGCAGGCTCAGAGGCTATGTTTGCTGATCTTGGTCACTTCTCTTATGTTGCAATCCAGGTACTCCTGACAATAATTTAGGCTGAGAGGTTCTGATTTTTAAACCTTTTTTGCTAGCCGTATCTGGTCTGGCTAAATCCCTAGCTGTATATAATAATTCTGACTCTCTTCTGTTCTGTAGATTGCTTTCACCCTTCTGGTTTATCCTGCACTTATATTGGGATATATGGGGCAAGCTGCTTACTTGTCATACCATCATCAATCTAGTTACGAGATCAGTTTCTATGTCTCAGTTCCAGGTATGCCTTTGTCAGTTTTCTCTAAAAGTGAAAGCAATGCTACTTATGAATGTGATCAGTAGTGCATGACAATCAATTGTGTGATTAACTGGGATATTTCCCATATGCAGTTAAAAAATAATAATAGCTTTAATTTTTTGGGTGCAGAAAGTGTTAGATGGCCAGTGTTTATAGTAGCCATCCTTGCTTCAGTTGTTGGAAGCCAAGCAATCATAAGCGGAACATTTTCTATCATTAACCAGAGCCAATCACTTGGCTGCTTTCCAAGAGTTAAGGTGGTTCACACCTCAGACAAGATACATGGGCAGATATATATTCCTGAAATTAATTGGATGCTCATGATCTTGTGTATTGCTGTGACTATAGGATTTAGAGACACAAAGCACATGGGAAATGCATCTGGTAAGTTACCGAGTATATGGTTCTGACAATTATAAAATTTTCCATTCCATTGAAGGCTACTTTTAAAATTTGTTCTCCCACTTATTATGTCAAACTCATGTTTAGAGTTCAGTGAAAGCATACCTGCATTGCCTTGACAATAAAAACTGGTTTCTGGGAAGAATTTTAAGCTTTCCCTTTACCTATCTGTTTAAATTTGATGAGGCTTCTTCATAACATTTAAGTTAGAAGAAGAGAGATGTGATTGAATAAATTTATAGGTGAAGCAATTGAATGAGTTTCGTTAGGTTGGAGAGTTATAACCTTGCTGTTATTAATTGCAGGATTAGCTGTAATGACAGTGATGCTAGTTACCACATGCCTCACCTCCTTGGTCATTATCCTCTGCTGGCACAAGCCCTCTATATTAGCGCTTGCTTTTCTACTCTTTTTTGGTTTTATTGAATTGCTTTACTTCTCAGCTTCATTAACCAAGTTCCGGGAGGGTGCCTGGCTTCCCATCCTCCTAGCTCTCTTCCTTACTACCATCATGTTTGTTTGGCACTATGCCACCATTAAGAAGTATGAATATGATCTCCACAATAAAGTATCATTAGAATGGCTTCTAGCACTGGGTCCAAGCTTGGGAATTGCACGAGTTCCTGGAATTGGCTTGGTTTTCACTGATCTCACCTCAGGCATACCTGCTAACTTCTCCCGCTTTGTTACCAACCTGCCAGCATTCCATCGTGTTCTTGTCTTTGTGTGCATAAAATCTGTACCTGTCCCTTATGTGCCTCCTGCTGAGCGGTATCTTGTGGGCCGTGTAGGTCCTGCAAGTCATCGGTCTTACCGCTGCATTGTTCGATATGGATACCGTGATGTGCATCAGGATGTTGATTCATTTGAATCTGAATTGGTTGATAGGCTGGCTGAATTCATCCGCTATGATTGGTATAAAACTGATGAGGCTAATTCATGTTTTGAGGATGGTACAGCTCGATCAAATGAATCAAGTGAAAGCAGATTAGCCGTTATTGGAATGGTGCCATTTGCTGGCATACCAGCTTTTGAAATCGAGGAGACATTGCAGCCAGCAAGTGTCTCGGGTGGTTTTACTTCAGCGGAAAGTGTAAGAGAAGTTATGGAGATGCAATCTATTAATGGAGTTCGGAGAAGAGTAAGATTTGCTACCGATGATGACTCTGATGCAGATGCACATTCTGAGATAAATGTACAATTGCGAGAAGAGCTAGAAGACCTATTTGCAGCTCAACAATCCGGTACTGCATTTATACTTGGACACTCACATGTTAAAGCAAAACAAGGGTCATCATTCCTGAAGAGTTTGGCCATTAACTTTGGGTATAATTTCTTGAGAAGAAACTGCAGGGGACCAGATGTAGCACTTAAGGTACCTCCAGTATCTTTGCTAGAGGTTGGAATGGTTTATGTTGTGTAATAAGTAAAGTTTTGCCTGCTTACAGAAATGTGTAGGTTAAAAAGGTTCCTACAAGTAGCAAGATGAATGTGTAACCTTATACATGATAACACTAGAAACTGGAATTATGTGTAAAAATCTTATCTTTACTGTCATTAGCCTAATATAACAAAAATGCGAAAAAATATTACTTTACCTAATAAATTGTCATTGATATTATATAAAAGCAGTTTTTAGAATATAATTTCACAAAACATTATCTTTTACGTGAACTAAAAGCACCCACCTTCTTTTACTCCTAACCATGAATTTTCTATCAAAATACTTCTCAAATACGATTTGACCCAACAAGGGGAACAAAATGCGGCCTTCTCTCATATATGATAGTCTGGTAATAGACCACGTAGTCTTACACCAACCACCAAGTTCACGAATGGCAGTATCCACTTGTCTGCAGGTTAGTGGCCCAACAAGGCAAAAAAAGACACATGCAAAGTAATATATGTATAACAAGACCAAGTTCAATGGCTGCAATTGTCTGCTCAAGAGTAAATATGGGACTCCGGGCTCTTCATTTGTCACTTTCCCCTAATGGTCTCGTTTCACAAGTTGGGGTTAAACATAACTTGTCTAGCTGCAGGCTTAGCAAGGTATCTAGTTTCAGGGTTTCAGCCAAGAAGGAAGAGCCGGTGAAGAAGAATAAGCAATCACTGTTCAGCAGTGTAACTGAAGCTCTTGATTTCTCTCAAGTAAGGTCTCAAGAAGATGCTCAACTTCTTGAGGATGCCAGAGAAGCAACCAAGTCCGGCGGCAGGATGAACAGAGAGCAGGTTTTTTTAAAGTCAAATTCTGACAATCAAATATGTATTAGACATGTTAGTATTGTTTATTTATATGCAGTTGATAAATTATATTTCTGTTCAACAGTACGGAGCTCTTAGAAGGAAAATTGGAGGAACATACAAGGACTTCTTCAAATCCTACATTGATGGTATAAACTTCTTACTTGGTATAATTTCCAAGTGATAAGTATTTTTATTTATGTTTATGAATGGTGGAAACAGTGGATGGGCAATATGTAGAAGAAGGGTGGGTCGACAAGACATGCAAGGTGTGCAAGAAAGATACAAGGGGTGAAGCAAGGCAAGTCGACAAATTTGGAAGATACGTTCATGTTGCTTGTCTCGAGAAAGCCAATTCTGGAAACTTTTTTACCAGACTATTCTCAGGATGAAGATGCAGAGGAAGAGGAAGAGGAAGAGGAAGCGGGAGACGAACAGCAGAGACCAATGATTTTGTTATTTTGATATTATATATCAAAATTGTGTGTAATTTTATATATTAACAACTCTTTTTTCCTGTGGGTATATTATAAAAAAAAAAAAAAATTGACAACATCAACCATAATTTTATAATTAATATAATATTTAAAATATAAAGTATTAAATTGATTATTAAATTTTAATATAATACATAATTAATATATGAACCAAATTTTGATGCAATAATACAAGGATAACAATATTTTTGTTTCTCTAAATCAGGTCAGAGGCCCATAGGTTTCTATGTCCAGGACCTCCAACATGTGGGCCAAGCCCATAATTCTTGATTTAATTAGCCTAGGTCCACCTACTGAACTGGCGGGAATCCGACAAATGTTTGGCGCGAAAACTTTCTCCTACTTATGAGGGTTGGCGCCACGGTTTCTCACACTCCACAAGTGGCGCAGAGTGAGAATCAAAATGGTCGGACTACCGTATGATTGTCTGGCGAACCCGCTGGGAGCCGTCCGATTGACCTTCGAGAAGGCGATCGCATCAGGATCTGATCCCGCCTCTTTGGACGGCAAAGATTGGGGGACTGTTGAACTTTTCCGTCAATTTCTCTTCGATCAAGGAGGCCTCTCCCATGTAAATCCTAGATCTTGTTTTTGTGTTAAATGCTTCCCTCAGTAAATTTAATTGATTTCTAACGCTGCCTGGATGAATATAACAAATAAAAAATCTCTTCTGAAAAAGGCTTTCAAACGCACTCTAGGTCACTAGGGAGTTTTAAGAGAAATCGAACTAAGGGATCTGAGATTTGCTTTAATATTATGTGGATACTATATATAATTGTATAGTAAACCCCCTCTGTAAAAAATTGGAACCTTTCGCTGTATATATGGCCATGGTGTTTTTGTAGAATTATCCGTATCATTAATTGTTTGATTGATTTGAAGCGCTTAGTGATTTGATTTTTTGAAATTATTAAGTATAGGTTCCAATTCTTAATTCGACAACTAAGAGATGGGTTCAGCCCAATACGTTGGTTCGCTTTCGCGGAATGATACAAGATATGTTGGGGAATGAGTTCTATGTGGGTGCTTACAAGGTAGTATTTGGCCTTTGATGATAGCACGCTATCGCCATTTTGATAATGGTTATTGCTACTAAAAAGATTTGTTGTGTAATTGTAGGATGGCTCCATATGGAGGACAAACAAGTTCATGGATTTTTCTCAGTATCCTATGACTTCTTCATTTGATTCAGCTGATGTGCGAGTTTGGGAACGTCGATTGTTGTACTGCATTCCGGTTAGTGTTGTTTAAATTAAAACTTCTTTTTCAAGATTTGCTGGATATTGCAGTCACTCATTTGTTAGTAATACTCAGTAGAGATGAGTAGGAATATTTGCTATTTATGATTCTTGCCAACATATATGCTTGACTGTGACTTGAATGTATATTCTGCTTTGTTTCCATGAAGAAAAAATTGTCAATAAAACATTTTGAAATAGTAGAAATTTGATTTGCCTCATGATCAGTTAGTTGTATGGGTTGTTGCCCATTTTCTTTGTTTGTAGGTTCCTGGACAGAATTCATGGACTGAATCTTCATCTGAAGTAATGATGAATCATTGCATGGATGAGACATCCCAACAGGGAGAGAAGCGCCGAAGGATGGATGATGATGCTTCTGACCACATGGATATGGTGTGACTTTCTTTCTGATATTATTTTGCTGTTATTGGCACATGGTTTTCATTAACATTCTGCACTTACCATGACAAGGGTGAACATTCAAGAAAACATTGGAACTTGCACTAAATATACTTAAGTATGAGAATATATGTTGATTGCTTATACTTCATTTGGACCATCATTGGCACAAAGTATGAGCTGCTAATTGATCCCTGAATAATGATTGATGATTAAGTTCCACATAGGAAGGTACCTGGTCGTTGTGTGTTTATAATTTATGTGATTCTTACTTTACCTGATTGACATACTGTCTGTATGGCAGGTTTCAGATGATGATTTTGAAAGTTCTCCCAGTGCCAAGAAGATGGTAAGAAGGAAAGTTTTTAGTCAACAGCTTATCTTTCTGTATTGAGGTATAATGATTATTGTAGGTAATGTTTATTAAGTATGTCTTTTGATGTCCTAACTCTGAAAGGCCTGGCCTGACATTAGAAATTGCCCTTGGGCATTTATCTTTCTTTATGGAATAGAAATGCATACTTTTACCTTTTGAGGGGATTACTTTATGTTAATTGCACCCTTTTACCTTTTCTAGAGAGAGATTGAAGTCGCTTCTCCTTCTTTGCTGTCCAAGGATTCTAAAGTTGAGGGCACTTCCAGTGTAACTACAGTACCAGATATTGACAAAAATTCTCTTCCATGTCTGGTAAAGGTAAATGAATGACCCCTTTTGTTGTTCTAAATACATAAAGTCCTTCCAATTAGAACTATTGTAACTATAGCCACTCCTCTTTTCTCCCTAACTGATGATGCAGATTTATGACTGTCCGGAGAATGAATTGAAGCTTAATGATGTTTTTGAGTTTGTTGGTGTACTCACATTGAATTCTGATGTTACTATGGATAAACATGATGATAATGACTTCTCTAATGGTTTCTTCGAAGAGGAGTTGGTTCATTCGCCCCCTGACAAGGTAGTGACTACAGATTGAAACGCCAACCATTGTCTCATTTGATGAACAAAAGGTCCATATTGTCAATTTTGTTAGATAGTATTTAGCTGAAATCAATCTCTAAATTTACACCCCTTCAGAATTTTCTGTAGTATTTTTGTAGTTAGTTCTGATGATAATCCATATATTGGTGACTTTTGTAATCTTTGTGCATTGGCTACCACCTTATGCTTGACACTGATTCCATGCACTTTTCCTTTATCAAAACTTTCTTCATTTTCTTTTAAAATTTTAGAAAGCATTTGATAAACATTATGAACTCAGCATAATATGAATTGTGTATTTTTATTTATATCTTGTTTAAAAAAGTAAGTCTAGTATTATATCAGTTTTGTGTCTTTTTTGATTCAGGTACCACGACTCCATTGTCTAATGCATCGGAAGCTAGATGTTCACGACTTTGTACATACTTTACCCATAATAGAGGTGATCTACTTGCCTTTCTTAGCCTTGTTTATCCTTTTGATTAGTAGATTGTCAATCTACCTTGTTCTGACATATGTTCTTTCAGTTATGGATTCCAAAAGTTCATTTTCACTCATTGTTGATCCACGTTTCTAATCTTTGATCCTGCAGCCAAAGCCCCATTTGGTAAAAGAGATAAGGGAATCCCTGTTGAGGCATCTTACTGCACTTCTTGGGAATGATGGGATAGCTGCTCATTTCATGTTGTTACATCTTCTTTCCAAGGTAAATTTTTCTTTCATGATCTATGTTACGTCTGCCTAACTTTGTCTCATAGTTTAAATAAGTTGTTACCATTTCATGATCTTTCTGTCATGTAGGTACATGCTAGAGCAGACAACTTTGCTGTGGGGAAACTTTCTTTGAATCTCACTGGTTTAAGCAAAGAAAGTGTGTCCGTGTTTGGCAATCAGCTTAGACTTGCTTTCCAGAATATCCTACCATTCACACACTATATACCCCTTACAGTGGAGTATCTTAATACTGCCTCACTTGCCCCCAAGAAGGATTATCAAACGAATAGGTATTGGATTTATTTGTTACAACTATGGTTTTCTGTTGCCTATAATCAGGGAAATCTTGACATTTCCAGCAAGTTGGATTTGTAATACTTGCTTGACAACTTTATATATTTTATTGACCAGATTGATGCATGGAGCTCTGCAGCTAGCTGAGGGTTCACACTTGATTATTGATGAAACCCGATTGGAAGCAGGGACCCTCAACTCCAATGGGGTTGAGAATGCAAGGTTACTGAAACAGCTAATGGAATTTCAAAAGGTGAAATATTATCCTGCCTTGTTGGTGCAAGCAAGACCTTTTTAGGCTGTTATATTTTTCCTATAGTTGTGCATCAGGAGATCTATCTTCATTGCACTGAATTGCGGATGAAATGTATGTCTCAGGTGGTGTATGACTTTGAGTACTACAAGATGGAAATGACAGCTGACATCCAGTTGCTTGTATTTTCTGAAGGGAAGTCAAACATTGTACCTGCTGATTTGGTTATACCTTTTCAGCCATCTTCATCAGGTTCCCTAGAAGTTGTGCCTAGAGAAATACTAGAATCTTGGAGATGGTACTTGGCTACTGTTAAATTGTTGCCACATTCTATTGAATCAGAAATGCAGCAGGTATGTGAAATATATGGCCATCATTTCTTTTAGGCAAGCATTCTGGAGCATTGACAGATTGGTGATAATTAACAGGTGGTGGAAAATGACTTGGTTGCAGCAAGACAAACAAATAGAAGCTTAAACAGCCAAGATCTGAGCAGGTTTTACAAGCTGTTATTAAATGATATTATTATTGTTAATTATAAACTGTGTTAAAACTTGAATGTTGCTAATTTTGTTTGATTGAACATCAACAAATATTGCATTGAAAGATTGGTGACAATGGGGCGCCTGATGTCTGCAAGTTTTGGGGAAACAACATTGACATTGGAGCAATGGCAGATGGTAAAGGAATTGGAGAGGCTGAGAATGGAGAGATTGAAGTAAAATTTGCGCAGCAGTCAATTTGTAGTACCAGATGTTGACAGATAGCCATTATGGGATGATGTGGGTCATCTGAATTAACTGTGTATAAATGTTGATATAGATCCACTGATTATTGTTATGTGTCGAATTTTATTGGCTATTTAGATGGTAATCAGCTTGAAACTCTTCTGCATTGAATGAATAACTCTGCTCAAATCCTCCTTTCTCAATGGTTTCAAATGATTTATATGGTAATACACGAAGAAAGATTAACACCCTTAAATCACTAGTTGGCGTGTCATTGCCTACAATACAAAAATATTTACACAGCATAGGAAATTTTTACATTTGCTTGAAAAGATGCTAACACACATCACCTCCTCCAAAACAGAATTCAGATGAATAAATAGCCAAATAATGGGCTGCCTTAAAGGAATCCTAGCAACAAAAAAGAGGCAGGCCTTAGTAGCCATAAATTCTTCAAGCATGGCCACCTTGTTTCTACTTAGTTTTTGCTTGTTGAGTATTTTAGGTCACGGTATAAAATTAGTATTCTATTTTCTTTGTTGAAGGTGGCTTTGCTTAATTTGATTACTATTTCTTCAACCTCGCCTAGTGTGATTGATGTGATGGACAGTGAGGTCTGTGCACGAGCATATTTAACTTTGTCTTCTGACTTGATAATTGATTCAAGATTTAGCAATAACTTATGAAGAGGAGTTGAGAATGTTTGATTATTCTGGTTATTGAAGTACACGTTTTTAAAGAAGGCTGTATGAATTTTGTAGATATGTATAATTGTGAGTCTAATCCTTATTTTGTTAATTATCCTTTGAGCTAGTTATAAACAAAGTTAGAGTGAAAAAGAAGAGTGAATATTTTTGTGTGGTTTTGTCGTAAATCTACTTCGGTGTTTCTAATGGCTTGGTAACGGAGGGTTATGCATAAAAGACATGTCAACTTTCATGTCAAACGCTGGTTTGAAATTTGAGTATATAGAAATATTTATGGCATGTTAAGTGATCGAATGCTTTAATCACAAACTTAAAAAAGTAAGTTGCCACTTTTGTTTGTAGTAGTTGAAACAAAAAATACACGGTTGCATGGATGATGTTGCGTGACTCAAATTGTACGGATTGCAAATTTACATGGATGTATTTAAAGAAGTGCATGTATATGAGAGTCATATATGGGGCATGACAGACTCTTTTATTTGGTATTGTTGAGATTTAAATAAAAAATGGAAGTTGGAATGGTGTTCAATTCGTGTTTTGACTATATGTTATGAGAAACTACTCCAGAAGAAAGGCTTGAAAAACTATCCCTGTAGGATACTTGGTCGAGGACTAGAAAGGAAAGAGAGAATTAAGGGAGAGAGTAAAGAGAGAAGGTGAAAGTGAGGATGATATGTGTACAATTCTTTTTCAAATTAATGTAGCAAAACTGAGTACAAAGGAGGCATAAAATATGTATAAAATCAGTTCGGGTTGATTGGTGTTGGTGCTACATTTGGCCAGCTTTTTAGTTCATCGTTTGGCACAGCTATGGCCTTTTTAGGTCCATGTATGCATTACCATTCAATTTTGTCAAGTTGCAATTATATTCTTCTTATCATCTTCCTTCAAACAAAGGGCTGGTTCATTGTAGTTCTCCTCCTGTTTGCTACACAGTCATCAAAAGGAATCACTACAAATTTATCTCATCCTTGCGAGTTAATTCCCATAAGATTTAGCTATATAACTTATATTTCTATGTTTCACTTAGTGTTTCTGGTTTCTGTTGATGCTAAGTGATAAACATAACTGGAATTTGAATAGTAATGGTTTTTTTTTTTTCTTGGAAAAATCTGAATTCCACTATAAATATGTCATATTTAGTGTGCTGCAATTTATAGAAGGCATCTAGATTGGAATTTGAATAGTAATGGTTTCATTTTTTTGGAAAATTTTGAATATCACTGAATCATACCATATTTAATAGAAGATAAACTGTGCATGCATTCACAGACACAGAATACACACAGGCTCAGAGCTGTATAAGATCTTATCCTGGTTGCTTTTGCATTTAGAGAAGCTGATTCTGATCAACAAAGTGTGGCTGTTGAGCGGACTGCACCTGCAGCCAAAGCATCTTCTCCTGAGTTATCTACTTCAACAGCAAAGCCTCGTCTTGGGGCTATCCTGGCTGGACTCTGGCTTATACTCTCCTCAACTTATCTGTTGTATGTGTTTTTATTCCTGTGGCTGAGTGCAGTTTTCTCCTAATTCATCCATTTTCAGGTAAGGCAGCCTCTGTTCTCTGAAATGAATTTTTGGTTTTTTAGACCGCCTCTGACTCCTATTGTATTCTTCATTGAAAGTTAGGGAAGACCATCTATATTATATCAAGCACTACCTTATTTGTTTTCCAGTTGAAATCATTGTCACTGTATTACTAATGGCATGTTAATTTCAGATTAATGTGCTTTAATTTCTCATTATTGCTCCTGATTTTTGGTGATCATCTTTCCTTGTACTTTTCTGTTTCTCTTATTGAAATGCAGTTTGTTCTATATGTTGTACCACATTCCAATCTTACTGGTTCACCACTCTTCGCTGAATTGCAAAAAGTGACTGTTATTGCAATGACTGTTGCTAGCTGTGTCGGTAGAAGATTGTTTACCCAGATAAATAGCTTTATTGATATTTCTATTCTTGCTGGAAAACTAAATTAATGCTATGCTATTCTAGGATTAGTTTTTGCACTCTTATATATTTGATTTTATACTTGGCTGTCACAATAAATTTCTTTGGGGATGTTGTGATCATTTGAAATTTGGTATCTGTTGTATTTAGTACCAGATTTCTGTTTTCTTAGTATTGGCCTAGAAAAAGGTTTGTGGCATATACTGTTTTTGCAAAATAACTTCTTGGAATCTTGCACAAAATAAACCTCCCAATATGGATGATTCAACGCCTTGGAGATGCATCCACAGCAGGAATGTGCGGAGTACAGCACAGCACTATTCATGGAAGAACATAAGCTGTGTCCCTCTGTGGCCTTCCTGTAAGTGTAAACCAATTTCCCACCTATGTATATTAAGTCTCAAACATGTTTATTCAATGAGCTTTCGCATTGTTAGTTTCTAACTGCTTCAAGGTATTTTTGTTTTGGCTCAGGTCCGTTTGTTATGGATGACTACTGCATACCATTTAGGATGCTCGCAAGCACCACCATCCAAGCCTTTAGCTTCCTCCCCTTCCTGAAAAATTTCCCAGAAGTATAATTTTTTGCACACTTATCAAGTATTGTAGGTTGCCAACATCAATGGCTACTAAAAGTTTGCTTAGAAGTGTTAAAAAAGACCATGAGCTATTTAATTAATCTCATTCAGATAGGAACATCAACATCCAAGACTCGCACAACGTAGTTTTATAGCTCAAGGCTGCAGATTATTGCCACTATAACTTAAATCAGCTTCTTTTTTTACTATTCCACCTAAAGTTATATTTGAATGGATAATACAAGATTTTATAATATGATTTGAAATAATTTGTGTTGAACCTTCGTGTATTTCGCTGCAATGAAAAACTATGTGAATTAACCCATGCCAAAGAAGGACAAAAGATTTTAATATTTCAAGTTTGGCTAAACATACAATCGAGTGTCTTGTATAAGAAGACACACGAATTGTTAGTTATGTAAAAGTCTATGCAATCAGATGCAAAGACGCATAATTATGCAGTTTTTCAACACACGATCATGTGTTATAAAGTAATAATGCATTACCAAGGTTCCCGTATAAGTCCAGTCGTATAAAAGTTAAAAGTCAACACCTGAATGCATGTTCGTGCAGAGAAGACACATGACCGTGTGAAGATCAAATCTTGTTCATGTACATCTCGTGAAGGGTATCACATTGTAAGTTCATGTGACCTTTCAAAAATTTGAAAACTTGAATATATGAGGGCACACAATCGTGTTTTTGTAACACATGCCCGTACTAGATTGACATAATATAAAGAAATTGATCGTTAAATTACAATTAATGTCGAAAGCACGACCATGCATTAGAAGTGCATGATAGTACGTCTATTCAAATTTCATTTTAATAATTTTCAAATCAACTGTAATGACTCTTTTTACTTCACACTATAAAAACAAACTAATTTGAATGAATAAGAGAGAAACATGTCTTAAACCAATATCTTTTTTTTTTTCTCTATTCTATCTCTCTCTAAACTTGAATGAAATATTTAAGAGAATGTTTGAACTTAATTTTTGTGTTGGCCTTATAGAGGCTAATTTAATTTTTGTATTCATAATAAAAAATCCAAAGACATAATTCTGTAGAACTAGTGGTTGAGTAAAATTCCATAAAACTACTGTAAATAATGTAACCCTTTGTATCAAAATTAGTAGAAAGACAAAATCTCTTTTATCAAAGTTATTATATCTTTTAGATTTAAAAATAATGAAAGAAAAGCTCCAAACGATATTGTTTAGAGAAATAGATGTAAGAGATTTGAGGAAAAATTTCGAACTACTATAAAAATTGACTGAGCACGTTCTGCTCTCTTTATCTTATTTATATGATTTATATTTGATTGATCATTTACTTGGTTGATTTGTTGTTTTATTTGTATATAACTTTAGTTGTGAGTGAAACGTTTTAAGTTTAAAAGAAATATTCGAAAATCCTATTCACCCTTTTAAGGTTAGTCATTTATTATATCGAGGTTCTACGTTATCAAATGACTATAGAATTACACATTCACAGTTCTTCCTAGATTGACCACTGCCATTGAAATTGCTCCTCCAACTTCCCTCTCTGCGCTAGGCTTCACATACCAATCTCTTGTTGCTTTGTTATGTTTTTAAACTTCTGATAATAAAGAAACCTGTCAAGTATCCAAATTACTTCAAAACAGTAACAAAATCTTCAATTACACTAAAAGTAACAAAAGTAACTTTGATATCCCTTCAATTTCAAAAAATAAAAATAAAAATTTTTAGTCTAAATTTGGTCCAAAGTGGACTAGTTTAGTTGATATTCGGCTTATTAAGGATTTAATAGTGATCAAGACTGAAGCTTGATACTGAAGCTGGTTATTGCCAAGCAAACATACCAACTAATTAGTTTTTGAGTGGTAAGATGTATTCATTGAAGAGATCCACATATTGGGAGTAAAGCACTGGATCTTGGATGAATTCTAGGGCAAAAGTAATTACCTAAATGTTCAAGTTCCACGGAGAGAACGGACACGGTCTTGAATCAATTTCCTCTCCCAGTCTGCTATGTCCTCAAAAGCGTATTCTGGAAGACTATCAAAGGGCTCCTTCCATGGGTCATTTTTGGCCAGATCATAGGTAGCTCCACGTATTGCCTCTTTGTTTGGTCCACAAGGTCTCTTTGAAGTTAGCATATTATATGCTGTATTCAGCTGTCAAGAGACCATAGCCAAAGGTCATAATCAAGCAGGAAAAAGGAAAAGAATAGCAATAGCCTAAGTATTATTAAGTGGCATAACTTAAAAGAAAATTGGAACTCATTCTTTCAAGTCTAACCTGACAAATAGAATTTTAAGCAGTTTGTTTTTTTTTTTTTTTTTCTTGTGAAATTTATTCCACACAAACTTGCTTGAAATATATGGCAGGATATATGAGGCAAGGACGGAGTCAAGAACTTACATTCATGTCACAGAACCAGAACATGTAAGCAATTGCAACAGCTGGAGCTCTTCCCAATCCAGCAGTACAATGCACATATGCTTTTCCCTTTCCTTCAGAGATGGCCCATTCCAATGATGAAACCGCTTTAGGCAATTGACTTCTCAAAGAATCCGGATCAAAATCTTTTGCCTACAAATGCATATTAAAATCTTGGGAAGGAAGATATCCCGAAACACAAAAACCTGATAATGAAAAGAACACTCAAAGAATTGACCCTGAAAAGATTCTAGTCCTGAACCTTCATTAGAGACACATTCAGTAAGTCTCATGAAATCACTGTTAGAAAGACACTGAACATAACACATTAAATGGCCCAGAAAATAACAAAATTTGGTTAAACAATGTCTATGGAGAATCTTATTCCTATTATACACATCCCAATATAAATTGCACACTTACGTACAAATTGCTTATGCAAACAGAAAAAAGAAAAATCGCTTACAGGCCTTCTCATGTGACAAATTCCAATTGCATGGCATCTATTCACTATAGGCTGAAAATCAATTCCCCAATACTCAATGTCCTTGTCCTGCTGCAAGCTTAGTATGTAGGCAATATTCTCTTCTTTTTTCAGATGATCAATATCTTCAGGTTTCTGGGGCTGAGAACCCACTATCAAATTATCAGTTATCCAAGTGTAGTTCATGCCTGACAGGAGTACATGATTGATTAGAACAGTTAAGCAGCTATAATGCAAGTATTTAATTTAAGAACTAATTTATTTATTTTTGTCCCAGCAAAATGGCATGCCTGGATGAATTTATAACTTGTATAAAAGAAGGAATTACAAGCGCCTCATATTAGATTGTTCAATAGCCAACAAACTTGATAAAATGGCACATTTATCATCCATCAAGATGGAAACACTGTTTAGAATTAACTCCCCACTCATTCCTGAGGCGCCTAAAGCTCCACTAATCTTGAATAGAGCTAATTTTTCCCGTGGACCCAAATTTGACATTAAATTAACCTTCTTTTTCAAGATTTTCAAAAGGGCCAAATTTCAATTAAAATATTTATTAGCCAACTAATGGGGATCTTGTTCTAAAAGCCAAGTCAGATGATCCAACAAAAACAAACGAAAAATAGAATCCTTTAAAGTATTCAGACTAATATAATAACATTTTAACCATGAATTCTAAACAAAGCCAGCTAGGAAATATCTAAAACACAAAACTAAATTTAATAGCAAAACAGATTCAAAATGAAAAGATTCAAAAAAGTAAACTCAACCAACCTAGATCATGGTGATACTCATAAGGGTTTCTCATCATTTTCTTCATGGCAATGTTGTACTCTTCCATTCTATTGGTTTTGTTCCCAAATGAGACTTGTTTGCTTGAGGGGCTTCCCTGAGTTTCATTGTCTGATACTCTGCAAGAAAGTGTAGCCATTTTGAAGTAGGTGTTGGAGGACATGGAATTGCATGTTGATTTCTTCTTCCCTTCAGTTTCAAGTGGGCATTTGAAGACTGAAGATAGGCAACTTCTAGCATCTACACAACTCATTCTTGTTTCTTCCCTGCCTTCTGCTCTGATTACTAAGATTCGAGTAGAAGATTTTATAGCATGCTTGTTATTTGACCATGATGCCCCTTGATTTTTTAAGGTTGATGGTTAAGGCTTTTGGGCCAGTTGTCATGAATCACTTTGTAATGGGCTACTATAAATAAAGCCCAAGAGCCAGTGTCCTCAGAATCAAGCTCTTTGCTCACCAGAAGAAAAGTTCACAATATGATATTGATCATAATTAATTTGTCTTCTCAATTTTGAAAATTGGGAAATCAACCTCAGACAAAGTATAAAAATATAATTGAAATATGGACTAAAATCTCATATTTATTGCTTTACAACATTTCAATATCATTCAAGGACTTGGCTTAAAGTCATCTTTAGTTTCTGTTCCTATGACAAATTCCATTATTGACAAAAAATTTCACATCAAAGGCATTGTTTTCAGGTGGGTATTTTATTCTAAATGTTGCTGGAAAGTCAGCCACAAAGACTTTAATCACATACCAAATTTTCCATGGCTGATGGCGCTAACGGATGTATACTCCCCCAATAGAAAAAGATTGCTTTTATTTGTAAAATTTCTTGCAGATTTGAACAATTGTTAGAGTGACACAAAGTCCAGGAAAAAAAAAAAAAAAAAAAAAGAGAGAAAAATTACAGACTGAGTTTGTGCATAAAGAATCTCCATACGTGTCTTTGTAGAAGATGAAGATCCCAAGTTGTACTTGAGATATATTAGGAGGAGGAGAGCTTTAGCTTATATTAATGTCTAAAAAGCTCCACAGGCTTTTAAACTGACACGTTCCCATAGATGTTCCAAGTCAGTTGGACAATAAGGCAAGAATATGTGCTGCCTGTGCCTGCATGCTCACAAAGAGAATAATAAGTCATGTTTTGGAAGCTAATCAATGGAGCTTCTCAGCCCAATCATCTCCTCAAGTCATATATATATATCATTTATGTACTTGGGGACTTTGGGTTCTTTTCTTGATGCATTTTTTTAAAGACTCAAACCACATCGATTCTCAATCTTGAATATCTACGAAATTGTCTTTGACACGCAATGGGGGTAAGAAGATTTTTGTTATTTTGGAATGTTGAAAGCGTCTTAATTGCCCACTAACACGACACCAATGAGAAATGTGTGGTCTCAGCTTCATATCTCTTAATTCCCCACTACCACAATTCAGTGCTTTCACACACACAAAGATTTGATGGCACCTTGACACATCAATTCTCGATTATTACACAATGTATTTATATTTTCTACCTCGATACCCTTTCTCAAATACAATTAATATAAAGCCAGTTAAAAGAGCAAGATCCTAACTGCAACACTTCCCAGGGCAGACAGCCAGCCAGCCAGCCAGTCAGTCATATGTTATTATCTTATTGGAAATGGTACGAGGGTCACTCTAGATTATTTGATCCAATACATTATAATAATGTTACCCTTAATGTTACTTTGATCTGGTCTAAATCATTGCATTCAATAATTCATACAAGTAATTTTAGTGGAGAATTATAGGTGGCCCTTGTCTAGGACCAGAAGATACCTAATAAAGCCATGGTTTGCCCAGATGGGGGTCATAATTTAAAGAGGGAAAACGACTGGCACTATGAAATAAATGTTTAAATAAAGATTAAAAAAAAAAAAAAGGTAAATTTCTTAGGCGTCTTAGACATAAATTGATAGCTATGTATCAATAAAAGCACTTGCCCTTTTATTATCCTATTCCTCCTACTAACCAACTTTATCATATACTTTTAATTTATTTATGGAATCAAAATTTTCTTCTTAGACCAAATTTCACCATAATCATTCCATCTACAGAGGAAGAAATAAGAAACCATCAAATTACATAAAATAATGTCGTTATTTTGGCCTAAACAATTTCATTCCCTTTCCCGTTCACTTGAACTTCTCTACTTGCCTCGATTGCTCCACTAGTTTTCTTTTTGCCGAGACCAAATTTTGCAACAAACTGCGCGCCCCAGTCCCAAATATGCAGCACAATGTATGTGCCAATCCCCCCGATTAGCCCGTATGCAATTGAATAGGTCAAAGGCATCAACATCAACGTTATAAAGGCCGGGATAGCCTGCCTCATATCATTCCATTCGATCTCCACCACTGATCTCATCATCAACACGCCCACTAATATCAACGGCGGTCCTACTGCCCAAGCTGGGATTGATGCCAACAATGGTGTAAAAAACAATGCTAGAAAGAAATATGCGGCTACTGTTAATGCGGTTAACCCAGTTCGTCCTCCTTCTCTAATTCCGGTTGAAGATTCTATAAATGTTGTTACAGGTGAGGTGCCAAGAAGGGCTCCCACAACGATTGACATGGCATCGGACATGAAAGCAAAATATTGACCCTCAAAATCACCATTTTCGTCTATAAATCCTGCAAATTTAGCCATTGAATACAATGTCCCAGTTGTGTCTAATATGTCAACATACAAAAACGTTACTAAAGCCTCCCAAAAATACCCTTTGCCTAAGCTTTTGAAACTTAGTGCTCCAGCTGTACTTTGAATTACATGTATGTCAACAACTTTCTTGAAGTACTCATACGCAGTATTTCCAGCCTCAGTATCAGGAAACGCCGTTACTTCTGTATTACGGAACCAAGACACGGCCGTTACAAAAACTATCCCGTAAATCATTGCCCCCTTTATGTTTTTCACCAAACAATAAGCAATTATAACAAAGCCAACGATGCCAAGCCACAGTGTGGGGCTTTCCATCCTGTCCCGGAGGCATAAAATGTCGCCGGAGACTGTGCCACCTTGGATTAGACTGACGGTTCCGTTAGCTGCTGTTATAACGGGAGCTACTGCAGCTCTAGCTGATCTGGGACAGGCTCCGAGAGTCACTAAAGTTGACGAACTGTACCCAACTAACCCGATTCCTTGGTTGTTTTGTAACCCGATAAACGCTAGGAATAGCCCGATACCGGCTGAAGAACTCATCCGAACCGGTTTTGGAACCAGTTTTGCAAGTTTCGCCCTGAACCCAATTGCAGAAATGAATAAAAAGATTAAACCTTCTACAAAAACAGCTGCTAAGGCACTCTTGTAAGAAACATTACCCGACCCGTGAAATCCGACAACTGTATAAGCAAAATAAGCGTTGCTTCCCATACCCGGAGCCAGGGCCAGGGGCAAATTTGCAAAGGCACCCATTATTAAACACCCAATGAGAGAAGAAGCCACAGTGGCCACAATAAGATCTTTACGTACTTTGTCTAAACATGAAGAGTAACCGGGGTTAACCGGGTTGAATTTGCATGAATCATCGGGTCGAACGACCCGGAGAGAGGACCCCGTACAGTTGGAGACGGGAATAGAAGGGTCAGAGCAAAGCGATACACAGTCAGCAACGCTACAGGGGCCACCAGAGTCGGCGAGAATGGAAGCATTGACGGCTAAAATGTACGCCATGGTAAGAAACGTCGCAGTCCCGGCTCGTAACTCGGTGGTGAAAGTTGAGTTGCGTTCAACGAGTTTGAAACGCTTGCCGACTCGGCTCTTGGCCACGAAAGCGTTGAGACGTGTTAAAGGCTTCGGCTTTTGTGGGGGTAAGGAGTTACTATCCATGATGAAAGCCCGTGAACCAAAACACGTTCAAGCCAGAGTTTGGTGTTCTATATAAGTATATATTTACAAAGAAGATGAGATGTATATATATATATATATATATATATATATATATATATATGTATATATATATATATAAAGAGACAGTGAGAGATGCGTGGGCAAGGTTTTGATATGTAACTGAAATAAAAGGAGAGGATAGATTCCAAGGAAAGGTCGGGTTTTTTTTTAATGGGTAAGTATATGGAGGAGTCAAGTGGGTTTCACAATGTGAAAACTGAGGCTTAGTCTGCAACTAATTTTCTTTGTTTACGCAGACATGATGGGTATAGGTAAGAAATTCATAATTTTTTTCCATTAATATGCGTGATGAACATGATGACAACTGTCTATACAGACATATAAATCATATTTTTTCCACATTTTCTTCCGTTGAATCTTTTATATGAATACCTACAAAAGTTCAGGTTGTAATTTTGTTTCCAAACTGATATAACTTTTTAGACGTGAACACTACATATATTAATTAGAAGATAATTTGTACAACGGATACATATCTATGCATTTAATAATGAAGATTCAGTCAATCACTCATGATCCGTTGCTTAAAAGATTTTGAAGCTTTGAAGATGGGTGCGCGTAGTACTTTGGCAATTGGAGTTGCCAAATGAGAAAGTAAAGGAGAAGAAGTTGACAAATAAGAGAGTCATGCCTAGAGTCGACTTCCTCGTACAAAATTTATGTTATTATTGTTATTTTCTTCCCTGTTTAAACAGTTTGCGGCTTTGGTTTCACATATTTTGATTGGGCTAGCACTCGCAAATTGGCAATGATATTGTCACCCATGTGTTTGCTTGTTTTTTTTTAATATTATGATAATACCATAATACTCCCATTTATAAAATGGAAAATTTTCATAACAAAGTTGCTTGTCTGGCCTGTTAAATTAAGAGAATCTCCTATATATTCTCGCTTAATGACACAGCTCACAGGATCTTATCTGGCTGATTCGCCGTTAGGGTTTTAAAAAAACCTTTCTGTCAAACTTGGAAATGCCGACTTTTAAGGTCAAACTAAATCCTTCACGTCGTGGATCTAAAAACAAGTAGATTCCACCTTATTTTAGGTCAACTTGAAGCCATTATTCAAAACTCTCGTCGCAATATTGGTTTAGTTAATCTATCAATTCTGAAGAGTTGACTGCAAAATCATAATTTGATTGTTTTTCTACTTCCACACTATGAAAAAAAAAAAAAAAAGGAGAAGGAAATATGATAAACGTGGTCGATAATAAATCAAAGTTTCTGTCATATACCATAAACATAGAAACATTGAAGCTAAACAAAACAATAACTACTGACTGAACCCAAATTTTGACAATTACGACATGGGGTCGGAACTTTATCCAAATATAAATCTAATATATCTAAAATCCAAAAGCCATATAAATTTGACTGAACCAAAGGGGTGGCCAACTTCTCAGGAGTGTCTTCATTAAGTAGACATTGTACTGTTGATGGCAATGAATGCTTCATCTACTTCCATGGACAGGATGGACAAGGAGTGAATGGTGGAGCGCAGTAATGGCTTCTAGTTTTCCCCAATACTCAGGCCAGACGAAGAGTGGGTCAACTTCTTCATGAGTAGTTGTTTTCTAGTTCCTGAATCTTAACCCACTTCATCACACCTATAATTGAGGAGCTCATTAATTAAAAAAATAAATGAAACATAAAATAATGCTACTTTTGTGTTGGTTACGCAATAAAAATTAATAAATTTGCTTTGGCATGGTACCAGTAATGACTAATTAACCTAGCTTTGTCATCTTTTTCAAATGAAAGAATTATAAATTTTTGAAAAAATAATATCTTCAAGCATGACTTGCCGCTTTACTTGAAGACATTATGTTACCACTAATTTGAGATTGTTTAAGAAGCCAGGTTAATTGCTTATGTCAAATTTTCTTTTGGGTGACTGAGAGACAAGCACAAAGTTATAAATAACTTTTCTTGCTAATTGGATTCGGTATAAAAGCAGTAAATTTTATTTTTCATCTTTTGAAAAGGCATGCAAAACCTTAGCAATTAAGTCAAGAAAGTATGATCAAAAAAGAAACTAACAGCATCTGTATCTTTTCTAAGTAGCAATCTGAAGACCTAATTCTGAACAGAAGTTGAAAAAATGGATTATAGTTTAATTTTAGGAAAAAAATAGAAGGGAAAATGGAACTTGCCTTAATATGTTTAATTAAAAACCTTAATCATATGATCAAATTGACAAGCTTTAAAAATGGGTTTATAATTAATATAATTAAGTAATGTAAGCAAATAGTACTTGATTCTTGAAACAATTCTTATTCCTCAATCATAAGGGTCTCACTCAATCCCTAGTAACTTTAAACAAAAAGCCAAAGGGAATTCAGTTCAAAATGATGGCACAATTAGGGCAAAATAAAACAAAAAAATAATAAATTAATTGAAATAAAAATTTAAGGGTCCACATTATTTATCTTCTTCGACAACTTTGAATGGTCATTAAGTAATGAAAGTAGAGCATTTTCTTTGCATTATTATTATTATTTTTATGTGTTCCAAAGCAATTGCCTTTCCTTAGTGAAAGATGATGTGAGGTTCATCTATGAATAAGTTGCTTCAATCTGTTTTCATTATCAAATTAAATTTTTCTTGGTTAAGCCTTCAGGGCATCCAAAATATCCAATCTTATCTTCTTGTTTTATTTATTTATGTAAATTTCACCAACTGCTCGACAGGCATCATGTGAATTTTCACACTTTTTTTTACATCTTTTTCCACCTTCAAAGTGCTTCAGGGCCTAAATTTGCACCTCTGCTGTACTGGACTTTGCAGAAGTTCAAAGCCTATATGGGTTTATATTCAAATGAAAAGTTGATAGTAACATCTCTTAATAAAGGGTTTTTGTATAATAAGTTGTAGTTATATATGATTGTACATAGTCGAGCTTAGAATACAACCCCTCAACCAGCTTTCAACTTAAACTTTGAGAGTAATTGGATTAGGAAAGCGAAAAAAAAAAAATTTAGTCTGCAAAATCTATGAACAATGTGCAAGAAACCTGAAGGTGGAATCTGATTTGCTGTAAGGGGGCATCAAAATGGACATTGTAGGCATTAAAATGGAGGAGTATAATACAATCCCAAATCACTTAAAAGAAGGATGAGACCCCACTAAGCAGGAGCAGTTTGTTCAAGGCCAAGTGGCCAACTTTGATGTAGAAGTTTATTAATTTATTTTGTGTATGTTGTGCAACAAGATAGGGAAAAAGAAAATGCAAGTAAAAATACAGGATAAGAATGGTAGTTATCAAGAACGCAAGGAGATGGGATACTTTGCATTATGAGATTAGGCTAGTCACGTCAAGATTTTTAAGTTTGAGGGTCTCAATGATGCTTTAACAAATGGAACCTGTTCTGGGTTGGAATGGAGAACATCTCTCTCTTTCGTTGAATGGGACATTGGAGAACAATTTTTTGTTGTTTATTATCGTAATGGGTATGTTATTTTAACATTATAGAGACATGTGGGCTCTTCATTTCGTGCAAAAACTTTCAACAGAAAAATGATCTTCACCCGAATCACACCCAGCAAAAAATATTAATAGACAATCAATTAAGATAATAGAATAATAAGGCTGAAAAAGATAGAAAATCCACTAGAGATATACTGAATACAAGATAGGGACTCCTTAGAAACTTTTCCTATTAAAATCCCTCTACCCGTTTCATTCGACTTTTTTTTTTTTTTTTTTTTCACTTCTAGGCTGTGTTGTGATCCAATACAATTATGGAGTTATAAAGTAATCAAAGTTACTTTTAGTTTACCACTCAGAGCAAAAAGTTTTCCCATAACTAATCCATCTGTGAGAACGCATCCAATCCATGCGTATGCTACAAGATGATACAATCTGAATTAAATAAGAAGAAGGAATCAGACCTAAATTTGCTCAAGGTGCAAATGCCAAACTGCCAATCTTCTGTGACAGTAATATTCTAGCTTGGCCAAGCGCAGGATGACACAAGACAAGTGCGTGCAGTAAAATTAAATGTGTGAATGTTAGAGTGAGTTGATATAATAGAAATATTCAGCATGGTGAGACATCTTCCTGATTAGGTTCAGGAGTATCGAAATGTAGCCAGCATGTTGTTCGAGAAAGAATGGTCATAAAACAAAAATATGCTCCACCCTAGTGCTTTGTCATCTGTAGTGTCATGCATGAAGGAGAAAAATATGCTCTTATTGGATGCCATGCCAGCTGTTGGACAAGGAATATTGTGTCACTTAAATTTTATAAAACAAATAATTAGTCTATGGTCAATGGTATATCAAAGACTTGTAAGTAATATGAAGACTAACATTAAGGGTTCAAACCCACAAACATAGAATAAATTTCAGTGCCTTACATATGGATACTGTCATTCAAATTCAAGAATTTGTGGAAAATTCAATAGCCTAATCAAGTATGGTATAATTTAACACCCTACTTTCATCACTAGTGGGTTTCCCATCAAAATAGAACTCTTGACCTTCAGGATGACAAAACCATCTCAATCTAAGATTCTGTGGAGTCTTCAATTTGGAAGCTCTGACTGAAAGTTTAATCAAGCCCAAGAAGATATTGGTACAAGATCTGAAAGAGAATTCATTCATTACTAGTCCATTTCATGTTAGTGCATCTCATTTTAAACCCAAAAGCAGCAACAAGACCGGGCCTTTGCAAGACTTCGTTTTCAAAACTTATAGCCCAAAATGCTTCAACTCCTACATGCTAGAAGCTGTTATAGAAACCAGTCTCTACTACTTTGTTCTTCCTCTAGCTAGATAGTTTTTGTTTTTTCAAATTCTTCCTCATTAAACCATATGCTATGCTAAGGGAAAATGACAACACTTCTCTATCAAAACGATCATCAAGAATCAGAAAATCACAATATTCAAATTGAATATCCATTATTATACCACAAACCATGGTTATGAAGATTAGAAATTACATAAAATTGTTAAAATTAACAATAATCAACACTGCCAACAGTGTTACGTGGGAATATGTTCGGTGCAGTGCCATATGGAGATCTCATAAATCCAGCTTGAGGTATCGAATTGGCCCATTTGACTGGTTACCAATATGAATACATTATACAAAAGAAAACTTACAAAGTGAACACATACGGTGCATGAAGATGCTGGTGTTGCAGCTGGAGCTGGTGATGCTCACTCTTGCCATGCGCAAATAGTGTCCTCCAGAGCTGGTCTGATATCCCGATCAAACATCACTTGGTATTCCGTAATGTCATCACCGGACTTCTTTATTTCCACCAAATGAAATAATGGACTCGCCTCAAATATTTCCACATCAATGGACAATATCCCCATTCTACCTTTTTCTGATCCCTCTAATTTCTAGAGCCCTCCGTCCTTCTCTACCTTAAGCCTCAAATGTGTGGCAATGTCCTCTAGTTTAGATATGATGGCAGAGGCAGAATGCATGGATGTAAATTTTATTGCTTCCTTCGGTCATTTCCAACAAATAAGCCAGATAAATCAAAACCAGATGAAAGTGAGATTATACGAAAAGCATTTAAATTAGCAGGTCTTTTCAACTCTTTCTGTGCCAGAAGTGGATCAATATTATTGGTAGAATCAGATGCTGCAAGATCATCTAGAGAGAACAGTCCTTTTCTAAACCAAGGATTTTCCATTATTTCCGAAATGGAAATCAGAGTCTGTGGGTTAGGATCAAGGATCTTTGACGGCAGCCTGCGTGCTTGAGATGAAAAACAACTCGGAAACTTATACTCTGCCTTGGTTATTTTCCGGTAAAGGGCCACTAGATTTGAATCATGGAATGGAAGATAACCAGCTAGTAGGACATATACAATCACCCGACAAGACCAGATATCATCTTTGACTCCATCATAGCCTTTTCTACAGATCACTTCAGGAGCTACATAGGCCAGGGTTCCACAGGTTGTATGAAGTAATCTGTCTTGACGCTTACATTCAGCAATTGCACTCAACCCAAAATCTGAAACCTTTAGAATTCCGTTATCATCCAGCAGTAGATTTTCAGGTTTTAAATCACAATGGTAGACACCTCTGCTGTGACAAAAATCAATAGCACTGATTAACTGTTGAAAATACTTCCTTGCCTTGTCTTCCCTTATCCTTCCTTCAGCCACCTTGCTGAAGAGCTCACCACCTTTGGCATGTTCCATGACAAAGAAAATCTTGGTTTTGCTGGCCATGACCTCATGAAGTTGCATGACATTTGGATGTTGCACCAGTTTCATAATAGATACTTCTCACTTAGTTTGTTCCATCATCCCTACTTTCAGAACCTCCTCCTTGTCAATTGCCTAATGGCCACACTCTGATCAGTGTCTTGATTCCTACCATAATACACCTTACCAAGGTTTCCTTGGCCCAACAATCGACCCACCTCAAACTTTTGCCTCCAACACCTTCGTTTTACCTTTCAAATTTGATATGAATTGATTCCTAGTACACTATTTCTATTATGAATCTCCTACTAAAAATAGTTACTAGTTATATGATGTGCAGGAGTCTTTAAAGTAGAATTCAGCCATCATCACAAAAGTTTTGCTTCTGCAAACCAGAAGTTCCATATGAGGTCACATTGTCTGTTGGGATCCAGAGGGCAAATGAGCTCCATGTTGAGCATTGAACCCCATCAAAGATGAATAAGGGTAATCCCAAAGATGGAACCACACTCAATTGTGAAAAGAATTTGTCAGCAGTCAAGTACATCTTTCTGCATTCCCTGGGATTGTAAATTGATCCTACAGAAAAATGATGAAGAACAGAGAAGGAAATGGACTATATCAGCAAGCATATACTAGAAAAATCTTGTTAAACAAATAATAAAATCTAGTTCATGCTTGTAAGGAGCAAATGCCGATGGGCATTATCATCTAGAATAACAATGATAAAGGATAGATACTGCCAATCATTGGCATTCCAAATACAAAAAGGCAATTTCGCACCTTGTGGCAGCTAGGAATGTAATGAAGCAGGAAGGTTTAGATATAAAGAAATCTATGTCCGTGCCCACCTTACATCAATACCTAATTCATTCTAAAACATGAGTTGAGTTTTTGTTTGGGTTACTTTTTAAGAGAAAACTTTATATCTAACACAATATATGTAGATATTTCTTAGAATAAATCAATCAATATGTCTAATATCAAAATTATATTCAAGTTTAATAATTCTATCACAAAAATAATCAAAACAAATCATTAAAAAAATATAATACTAATCCCTTAATATGATTTTATAATAAATATGATTCCACACAACATAAAAATCGTCAATCATAAAATAATTCATAGCCTGAACTATTTAATTTAACAATATAAAAGAAAATTTAAATATAAAGTTAAAATTTACACAATTTTAATGGTGAATAAAAAATATAATGTTAGTAATTATTTATTACACAATTTGATTACAAAGTTTATTTTCAGATTCACAAGTGAAGAAGATGACAAGAAATCAATTTAAAGTGAAGTTGAGAAATAGGGTTGGGGCTGGGGTTTTCATTTGTTTGGAAACAAAAAAGTAGTATAAGCTTCTATAAATAATACTGATAATATTAATGTTAAATATTGTACATAATTATTTATTCATAACTACATAATATTGGGTGCAATAAGTCATAATTAGTATGCTTGTACCTGCTCCAAAATAATCTGGATCAAAATATTCAATCTCAAATCCAACCCACTCTAAAACTTTCACTACTCATATCCAACCCGGAAGCATTTTGCTATCAACCATAAAATTATTGTATCACAAGGCTTACTTCATTTATAAAATGAGACTTGCTTTTTGTATAAGCCTGAAAAACAATAAGAACTACTCAAATGCAAACGCATTCAGACATAAAGGGACTCTTTAAACTAGACAATGATCACTCAAAATTAACACATGTTCAGATGGGCTCTAGAAATTAACTCCTTGTGAAAATTTCTTCCCAAATCTGAATCTGCACACACTCAACCACCGCTTGAGAATAATGTACACATATCTAGCCTCAACACTCAAAGGCTTCTTTGGTTGTGTTTATTTACATCGTTTCAATCCGATTTAACAACAAATCATGAACACAAACACATTCATCTCAAAACCCATGACCACAAAAAATAAAGATACAAAATTTACAAGATGGGATCAAAAGTCAAGAAACAAACACAAACCCAGAAACAAAAATCTAATCACAGGACAAAACTCAGAAAACAGTAAGAAACAATAATAAGCTACATTGATGCAGGCAATAAATCTGTACTGTGAAAATAATGTAAGAAAAGGAACCGGACCCGGATGAAGAAAGAGTTCGAAAGAAGGGAAAGTTAATACCTTGTGTGTCAAAGCGCAACACAGAAGGGATGATCGTATCTGTAATGTAGTTGTGTAGGCTTATGTAGATGTACAAGGAGACAGGTGATCCGTCTGTTTCGACGAGATGAAATGGTATTTTGGTAGGTTTATATATATATATATGAGCCTGCATACTATATTTGGATTCATTCCATTTTTGTTGTTAATAACATTATATATATATATATTCATCATCGTTCTGGATTCAGTTTAAATTTTACCCGTTTCGGAATTCAAAATTTGAAAGTTTGATTTGTTCTTCTTGTTAAGGCAAGCATTACACACAGACGCTGCCATCGCCACAAAATATAAGGCCAAAGGACATATTCCCACGCAAAATTTGTTAGAAAAGTCAAAATTCAATCTTTTAACTTTTAAAAATTCACACTCATCGTTAATAGCTTAATGTAATAATTATTATTTTAAAAAATATTTTTATTTTTTTATAAAAAAATTTTAAAATAATAAATTTTTAAAAATATTAAAAATAAAATAATAATCATTACTAACGGCGATGATGACTACCTATAAAAGAACTAAAAACCAAAAACAGATCTTCTAATTTGTAAGACAACTAAATCTAGTTGTCTTCGCCATCCAACATAAGCAAGAATTATTGAAAATAGTCGACCTTAATCATAATGGTCATTTTTTACCACAATTTGGTTGCTTTTGTTAATATTGAGGAGATCGATCTAACATCTTTAGTCAAATGGGATAGATAGATTTAGCCTTCCTATAGATCAAAAGGTCGTTTTCGATGATAGCTATTGTCGATGATAATAATGGTTGTATTTTTAATTTTTAAAATTTTTATATTGTTTATTTAACTATTAAATTATATTTTTATTATATTTAATTTTTGTAATAATGATATTTTAATTATTTTATCAAGAAAAATAAAAAAAAGATATAAAATAATCAATATGTGAGTATTTGAATTTTTTAAAATTAAAAAATAAAATTATGTTTTTTCAACAAACTTTATAGTGATTACTTTTTGACATTGGTTGTCAAAATATTTTTATTTTATTTAGATAATGACTAAATAGTATATTTCCATTCAAGGGTTAGTTTAGGAACTCTTTTTACCATAATTAATATAAATAGCATATTTCTACCAAACTATATCTAATAATTTGTAATATAACATTTGTATCTTTAAGTTATTATATTATATTTAATTTTTTAGATGGTGTAAATATCATTTTTAAACTATTAAGAAGTATATTCAAATTTTAAAAAATTTAAAAGATACCTTCATACTTTTTAAAATTTTCAAATTCATCTTAAAATTTTTATTAATAGCTTTGATATTTTTAAAATTATAATTTACTTTTAAATATGCAATTATATGTAATTAACACCTTATCTATAACATGAGAGAGAGAAAAAAGATAGAGATGAAAAGAAAGTGAAATAAGTGAGATCTTATATAATTTAAATATTTAAAAGATTTGCTTTTAATTTTTATTAATTTATATTTATATGATAATTTAACAAAAATAAAATAGTAAAAATGAAACAATAATTTCATTTTGTAATATTATTTTTTCATTAATGGAGTTTATTTTGGGATGAAAAGTATTATTTATACCAATTAAGGGTTGAAAAGGGTTCTAAGCCCAAACCTTGGGTGGGAATATGGTCGTCACTATTAGAAAATCAGCTTGTTACCATAAACACTCTGAACGATTCCCAGACTAACCACAAGATTCTGATTTCAAAAATTGCCGTGGACTGGACTGAGCCAGCTTCAGCAACCCGCTGGCTCGGCAGCATCCTGTTGTCACTAGGACAAATCATGAATATTCTTCTAATTTTAGACCTACCAAGATTAAAGTACACATGTTCTTTCCTTTTTTTTTTTTTTTTTTCTGTCATGGTTTACTATTCAATATATGCAAACCAAAACAACATGGTAGGTAGGTTAACAAATTTCGTTATTCCATATAAAACAGAAGGTAAGAGCATAAGAAAGTGAATGACATGAAGTTGAATCCTATTCCAAGTCAGAAGGAATAATATACAAATGAAAAATCAATAGCTGCAAAAGGAGAGCTAATAATACATAAAATCTAAGTAGCATTAAATGATTAATCCAAATTTGTGCTCTCAGTATCTAAGATTTTTAGCAACCTCAAAGAAATGAGCTACATTCTCTTCAGGTGTACCTACCTTAATGCCATGGCCAAGATTTAGAATATGCTTCCCTCTGCCTGCCTTCCTTACCGTATCATTAATCCGATTGGTGATGAACTCTTTGGAACCAAATAGAGCACCAGGATCAACATTTCCTTGCACTGCCACATCCGCTCCCAGGCGCCTTCTACCTTCAGCCATGTCAACTGTCCAATCTAAGCTAACAACATCTACACCTGTCAATGCTAGCCTCTCAAGCAAGCCACCTGATCCGCTAGCATAAAGGATCAGAGGAAGATCAGGATGAGTTTGTTTGACAGTGTTGACAATTTGCTTCAAGTATGGCAGACTAAACTCTTCAAAATCCACTGGGCTAAGCTCTGTCGCCCAGGAGTCAAATATTTGAACAGCTTGAGCTCCATTATCGGCTTGGTACTGTACATACTTTGCCATGGAGGTTGTGAACTTCTGAAGCAATGCATGAAGGACCTGAAGGAGAAAACAGAGTTACTGAAAGTATATTTTACTACATGGCCTACAGTGTAGGCAGGTATGAGAAAGTAAAGTGTGCACTAATATGATATGATAGTGGACCTTGCAAATCCAAGAGAAAGAGAGATGGTATCATCGTACCTTAGGTTGAGAGAAAGCCAGTCGTTTTATTTTGCTGAAGTGCTTTGATGAACCACCTTCAACCACATATGATGCCAAGGTGAAAGGAGCCCCAACAAAACCCAGAACTGCTGCTTGATTATTTACCTGGCAAATTATAAGTACAGTTGAACTTACAAATAGTGAATGTATAAACAAAATTTTATTTTTGGGACCTTTCCACCTCCTATTAAAATAAACAAACTTGTACAGAGAGAGAGAATGATAATAACCACTAACATAACAATGAACAGTACTAGGAGCCCACCATAGGACGCTCTCACTATTTTGATTCAATTAACTTATTACAGTCACTTCGGATTCAGTTAAGCCAAAATCCCAGCTACTACCAAGTTTTATTTAGGTGTTGAATTTATTGTATTTTTCATTCTAGTCATTTAACCTTAAAGACATGTAATTAATTCAATTTGGTCCAAACGCGGAATTAATATTCAAAAATGGTAATGTGGTTAGATCACATCACAAAATGACACACTGATAAGACACAACTTAGAGGCTTTTTCTATAAGAGAAAGAATTTAATAAAAGAGCACATATTAATCCAGAAATAGATAAAACAACGAACCAATGGACAATTGTAATTGGAACTAGAAATAATAACAAAAAGTCAAAACCTCTTCTCGCAATATTGTCAAAGCTTTCCCAACATAAGGAACTGACTCCTCAGGATCAAATTCTCTTACTTGGTCAACATCAGCAGCTATGCATACAGGATCAAATATTACAGGACCCTTACCTTTCACAATGTCAAAAGGTATATTCATCCCAGAAAGAGGGGTTAAAATGTCTGAGAATAATATGACCTGTCACAATGATTAAGAAGAAAGACATATAAGAGGAGATAACAGGCAACTAAAACATAAGTCTACATTATGTGAAAATATTCCAAATAAAAGAACTTGGAGGGCAGATTGTTGACAAGCCCAGACTGCATAAAAGGGGTCTTTGCAGATAATATTTCAAAGCTTGAGACAATTTTAAACAAAGTGTTAGGTACACAATATTACAACATAGTAAGCAGGCATGATAACAAGCTCCAAATGATTGAGAATGGTCTACCCCATCAGGCTTAAAAACATGCCATGGCTGCAGAGAAATTTCTACTATGAGATCAACATTTTCTGATCGTTCACGAAATGAAGGATACTTTTCGCAGATGATTTGATAACTCTGTCATTAAGGGGAAAACAAAGACACTTAATAATGATCCAAAATAAGTGCAACACAAATTCATAACAATGAAGTAGAGTATCAGAAGCAGAGTGGAAAAAAGTTAATCTACAGAAGCAGAACAGGATGGCTGGAATTATTGTGAAATAAACAATGAAGATTATGCCCTTAATTTGTACAAAAGCAGCTTCAAATTTGGTAAAGCAAACAATAAACAAGAACCACCAGGAACAATTTTTTAGGGCATTTATGGTTTCAAACACAAGAAGCATACAGAATCTAATATGCAAAAAAGGTCATATTGATCATATTTACCACTTAGAACATGTTCATTTCTACACACATCTATGATCATCACCAGGCGACATAAAGATGATTTTACACTAGTTTTGAAGCCGTTATCAGAAAAAATTTCAACTGATCTCAATCAAATGCATTCCATTATCATAAAATTTCAGGTATCTCTTGTTTTTAAACAAAAAACAGTACTGAGGTTTTATATCAAACAAGCCTTAAAATAATAGATAAGAAAAAGAGGCCCAAATATAAATTCAGAAGTGAAAAATTATAACTCATGATCACAGTGAAACAGTTGAAGCATAGACCTACTTTCATGTACCTCCCTGCTTGCCGCATAAGCCATACTGGGGGTCTTTCGACATCCTCTCCTCTCACAGCCTTAAGCAAAAGGGGTTCCACAACAGATATAGCTTTTGGTTCAGCAACTGTGCCTGGATTCCCAATCACATTTATAAAAACTTCAAACTCAACTCCTCATCTAATGATGCTAAATGTATAATCCATAAACCCTCTATTTACAATCAACAACAAATCTCCAAAGCAATTAATAAAGAAGCTTTCATGAATAATTAATTTCTAAAAAACTTGACGTTAATATTCATTTGGCTGCTGAGAAATGCAGAAAAAATAGCAAATTCTGTAACAAAGTGAAACCAATAAATATTAACTTATTCTATTATCAACACAAACACTCTAGAATTAACATCTCTTTATCATGAATAATTAATTTCTAAAACAAAAGCGTTGAATAAAATAACGACCCAAAAATAACATCAGTTTCTGTTCGGAGCAGAATTTCTTACAATTAAGTTCAATTGTAAAACTACAAGTTCTACTATAAACAACAAAAGCTAATCTTAATGTCTAAAACAAATTATAAAATTGCTTTCTGTTTGGAAGCCAAGAAAGTGTAAGAAAACAAGCACAAAGAAAAAACCTCCGACGGCACACCGGACGAATCGGGATCTAGAAGTAAAGGAGACACAAGATTTAGTCGGAGAAATTAAAATGGAAGGTGAAGTGCAGGAGCAAGACATTGTCAAGTTTGGCGGGTTTGATTAAATTTTTCTCCTTTTTTTTTAGGTTTAAAGAACTCCAGTTCTTACACATATAAACTGGAAATTCGTGAAGAAACTGCAACTGAAAATTTTCGGGAGATAGAAAGATAAGGAAAAATGCAATCTTGATTCGTTATTATGTCCACCCTGGCAACTTTGACTTTGACCTACATCACAGAATATCTAAAGAGTCCTTTAAAACGTTAAAATTTTTTATTGGGGTAATAATTAAACTTTTTTAAGTTCAAATAAACCCTCAAGTTTTGAAAGCTTTATCATGAAAACCCTTTTTGTGGGTTGTGTAAGATGAAATTATAATTTTCGAAATGGCAATTTTGGAAATGGCTAAATACCAAATTTCCACTAAACTTTGCTGAATCGACATGCTTACCTTTTACATTAAAAAAAAGCCTCATTTAACTCCCCAAAACCCTTTTCTCTCCATTTTATTGCATAGAAAATGAAGCCAAGAGTGAAAAATAGAGAGAGAAGTGTTTTTTTTTTTTCGGGGAAAATGGGAGGAAGCTGTTGTTTTTTAAAGTTGTGGGGTTAAATAATTTTTTTACCAAAGGCAAATATTAAAATTATGGTCTTACTAATTAGATGAAAATTTAAGTATATATATATGAAAATAAAACACTGACCTATGCTTTATGTTAATTTTTCAGGCTAGCGTGAATCCTCAAAAGGCATATAAAATGATGGATAATAATCTGAACGCCTCTATTATAATGGACCTCCTCCATACAAGGGAAACCAAAGCGTAATCACAATCATCAAGATGGAAGAGAGTAGAGGCCAGGTGCAAGATCACCCTCTTTTATGTTACAGTCATTTATTTTTGTTTCTACAGTGTTTCTATTGATAAAACTTTTTGTTAGCTATTTAAAAGTTGCTAATTAAATAAACAAGAACTAATTTGTGTTCTATAACAAAAGTGAGAACATCAGACTATTAACAAAAAATGAAAAAGATATGATATAGTCAACAGTAGGATTGAACAAATTTCATTTTTCTTAAATACTGCCCCAAGAATAAAGAATTGTTCTAAACTGAATTATATAATACTACTAGAAAGGAATATATTTGGTTGTTTTACAACCAGCATTTGGATAAATTGGTAAAAGAAAAGAGAAGAGACAATGAAAATGAATCAGAAGATGGTATCAATGGTAAGTTTCCTTTTGGGAGGAGCTTTCTCTACGATTTGTTTTTGTCTGTCCATGAAAGTAGATCCTCTGTTGGCAAATAATCTCCTCAGATTTATAACTGAAAGATCATTAAAGTTAGCAACTGCAAGATCAGCCTGGACTAGATCATACCTGCATTTTTTCAAGGTGTTTGTAAACAATCCAATGAATTGATCTATAGTTATCTGTGTCTGGAATCAATTGTTTGAATACTCACGCACGATGAGTGCCAATCATTGCCACAGCCATCATTGTGCAGTTGTGAGCAGCAGTAATCGCTCTAGGATCGTCCTCAAATACCACACATTTGGATGGTTTTCTATCTAGCTGCAAATAATTGCATCAAGCAAGTTAAAGCTACATCGGAAAACTACATCATGTATATGTAGAGATTATAGATGAGATTGTCAATTCATTTCAAGTGGCAAATCTCCTGTGCCATGAATGAGCATTTCTAATGGACGTATCATGTTAAAGAGTAGAAGACTTTAAGAATATTTGAAGTGTTAAACAAGGCAAATGCGTAACCATAAACAGAGAAACACTCAATTAGGTTTTAAGCCACAATTCCAGAAGTGCAGAGGCAGACTGATTGATCAACTCTGGAGTTGAAATTTGCATGCAAAAGGCTGAAGTACAACCTCTTGTACAATTCATCTAACACGATAATTTTATTTTCTATTTCTCTCTTATCTCCTTTCTGTTTTATTTTTAGTGCTACTCATATTATTCTACTTTCAAGAACTACACAGCATATTTGAAGGTCAAAAGCACAAGAGTCATAATTTGCACCATGATAATCTAAAATCAATAAATTCATCAAGTCTTACAAAAGTTGATTGGAAAAAGTATGCATGTGTAGTTGAATCAAGTGATGACTCAAATGCTAAAAGAACTCGGATACAACGGGAAATTTTGTTAACCATGATCTCAAAGGCAAGTTATATGTATACCTTAACTGCAGCAGAAAGAAATCTATGAGCTATTGACTCCATTCCATCTTCCTCAGACACAATTGCCTGAAAAACCAAGCTGTAAGCCGAGAGATATTCCACCTAAATGAATATGGAGAATATCCAAAATCTTATAATAACATTTCATTCAGTCAGGCAACATCACATCGAGTTTCAATCCAGATATCAACATTTCATTCAATCAGGCAAGATCACATGGAGTTTCAATCCAAAATATTCAAATGAACTTAAAGCCATCAATCAGGGAATAGATAGAACTTCATCAACTGCTCTTCATTAGTAAGTAGAAAATATGCCTATAACATAACCACTGTGCTCAATGAGCTGAAATTGTAATCCAAAATATGCTTGTTTGATTCAGAAAGAGCAACCATGAAATCACAATAAAGAACGATGGAGAAAAATGAAATATGAAGACTGGCAATCAAACCAGTTAGTCACAAAATATAATGGGTTGGTCATAATATATGATCAAAATGAAAATATATATATGGTATATCATTCTTTAGGCCATGTTTATAGAGACATCACAGCTCAAATTCATTGATTATCTCCATAAGTGAAGTAAACTCCACAAGTGAAGTAAAATGTCTTTTTGAATATACCTACCTGGAAATACTTCAAAAGTCCCATCCGTTCAAGGGCTTCAACCATTTTTCTCCGGTCAAGACTTGAAACAACAGCACAAGGGATGCGAGCCGTGGAGACTGCATCTAGCCATTCTTGCAGCCCTTCGACAGGCTCCCTAACCTGAATGAAGAAAACTGTTTGTTTATTTCTCATACCACCTAACAAGCAAATATAGCACCCATTGTACCAATAGAAGCAAGCTCTTACTCTTAGGAGATTATCATAATATAATTGCAAAAGTCTTAACTTCAATCTGTCCAGTTCACCTTCTTCTTTAGCCCAGTGCAACACCTGAATAATTTTGAAAAAGGGTCAATGACAGTTGGCATAAGATATGAACTGTATGAAAATAGATGGTAGACACAATGCAGCAGATAAATCATCTTTCTAACACACACATAGATAATGAAACTGATTTTCAGAGGAAACTATGAATTCTTTCTTTTCTCTCCTCCGTCTATCATAAGATTTTAATTTTATTACGAAAAAGGAGAAGGTGAGCAAAGTTTTTCCCCCAGAAGTACAAGAGACAACCAACCTCAGATTATAATTCAAATGACATAATAAAAATGAAATCTCATTCAAGCAAAGTTAGACAGTTGCTTGATTAACCCTATACAATAGTCCAAATCTAAGCACACACAAAACCAACACCTTGGAATGGAACCATACCTTTGATCACTGAAAATCATATTAAAGATACCCAAATCATAACATGCATGTCAATGACAGAAATTTGATGTCATGATAGTTTGAATGTGAATATTAAAACAACAATCAAAATTCTAGGAACATAAAATCCAAACCTTATGCAGTACTTGATCAGCACCTGCATTAAGCATCAGTCTTTGCAAATCACCATCTTCAGGAACTTCTTTTCCTGCACAAGAATGAAATTAACAACATGCACACCAGCAAAATGGCATAAAATTCACCTTCACCCTCTTCACACAAATAATGCAGGAAGAATTTAAGTCTCTCTACTACAAAAACTAATCCAAAGAACACATTTAGATAAAGAAGATACTTCATTTAAGTCTAAGAGTACTTGATTATCAAAGGAAAAGCAATATGGTCTCCTGTTAACTTGCTTTTAGTCACAACATTACAACAAAGGAATCAGGTAACAACTCTAGATTATATCACAACATAACTTATAGATGCTAGGAGATCAGTCAAGCTAAATAGTTGAGGTTTCCCCATTTCCTCAAGATAGATACAAACTTAAAAAGTTAGATACAATAATGTCACATCAAAGAAGCTATGAGCATGGTAATCCATTCGCGTATCAAATTGTATATCGAAAACCTAATTTTTTGTGTCAGAAATCATGTATTGTATCATATTGTAGGATACATTATTTTAAAAATAAACTAATAAAATAATGAATCTATTGTCAAGTCATTATAAACATCCGTTAAAAATTTAAAATTCCTCAAATACACCACTATCACGTTATCATTTCTCTAAAAAAATGTATCAATCCATATCAATAATATATATCATATCGTACAATACACTCACTATATCGAACTAATTCAATATACCTTAAAATATGTATCGTTTTTACTTGTATCGTATCATAGGATACTAATAACCATGACTACAAGGTATAAGCAATGAGGAATTACACATTTAGGAAAAACTAAAGAGATAAAAGTTAAACACCTTCTTCGGACGCAAGCTGCTTCCATGCATTCAACTTCAAAGCTTGAGTGTCTGCCTGAACATGTTATACATGCAGTTATATGGAAGAAACAAGACAAACCACAGAACAGGATTTCAGAGCATGGCTTATAATTTTGCAACTAACAATCAAATGAGAATGATACACATGTTATGTTTTCCATTTAACTTGTCAGGTCATTAAACTTCTCACTGAAAAAATGAAACAAAGAAAATCCACCAAACATAATAGGAAAACGATATTTTCACCAAAAATAGCGTGCTGAATTCACGTACCAATTGATATGGCATAGCCTGATTAGCTGTGCTGTGTGAAGTCGGTAACAGCCAATCACGCTATGCCACATCAATCGTTGCATCAGTTTGGCATGCTATTTTCTGTGAAAATAGCATTATTCAACATAATATAAATCCTTTCAAAATATAAGCAAAGATAAAAAATTTACCACCACGTCCCAGGAGAAAATGAGCCCATATGCTTCATCTGGCTTCATGGCATACCGTATCCGTTTCAGAAAACCTTCCTGCAATCTCTCATTCAGAAAATCCTATAACAGCTAAGAGTGTCAATATACAAAACTCTGTTAACCAAAACATAAACAATAATTTAATAATTACAAACCAAATATGCAACACCTTTAATAATTATGAACAGAACTGACTACTAACCACGTCAACTTTTAGAAGTCCATCTTGTCTAAAAGTCTCAAAACCTTCACCGTATTCAGCTCCAATAGCCTTAAATAGAAAGCAAATATATACAAATACATTAAAAATAGAAGCATGAACAAAATAAACCCAGAAATCAATCAATACCTCTTGCATGAAAACCTTGCCAGGTGCATCAAACGATCCATTTTCATCAAACCCAAATGCCTTTGTGAGCAATCCAGGGTTAAATTTCGGAGAATCATGCTGAAACAACAATATTAAATCACATTAAATCTCAATAAAAATTCAAACTTTGCCATAAAAAAAAATAAAAGATTACCGATAGTTTGAGGGTGGTAGGGAAAAGAGGGTGAGATTTTTTGAAGGTGAAAGCAGGTTTAAAAGGACTTAACAACGATGTGCTTCTGATATTACTATGTGCGCAGTCCATTAGGGGATAACAGCAGCTTTTGAGAAGAAGAGGAAGGCCGTAAAACATTACTTCGTTAATTTTATATTTTATTATTGATATTATTTTTTTTTATTTATAATTTTTTACTATTAATAAATGATAATGTAATGCTTTTTTTTAACAAAAATATTTTACTGTGTACGGTTAGGGTTTTTACAGCGGGATTAGGTAATTGGTAGCAGTCGGATTAAAACAGGCATGGGTAAGACAAATACAGGTCAAGAACAAATCACTTCATATGAATAAGAATTTTTACGACGAATAATCTATAAATATTAATTTTTACACAGAATTCCTAAACTTCTGTTTTTTTTATCACTTGCTTCAAAATTTCTGAGTTTTGAGTTTACCATTTAACTTGTTTAATTTTCATTTTTTCTTGCTCTAACAAATTTTATAAAATAATCGAAACATCTTTCAAAATTTATAGAACATTTTAATAAATTATTATTATTTCAAAGTTATTATCTAGAATTATAAATAATAATGAAAATAACGTCTATATATTTAATTTATTTTCATTCTATTTTTTCTTCTTGACGTTACAAACTTTGATTAGCGTATAATAAGTTTTAAAACAAACGTATATTTATTTTTCCTTATAATTGATGTGAACTTCATTTTGTTGATGATAGCTTCTATTAATATTTTTAAAAAAAAAATTCATATAATGTGAAATCTCACTTACAATTATTTGATACAGATAAACTAAATTCAAATCGAATTAATTTAAGATCAAAATTAAACTCTATTCAAATGAACTTGAAACAAGAACATCTTTTTACAAATTCAAATTCATAATAAACTCAAACTTCTCTCAAGTTTAACTTTTGAAGTTTGTGTAATAATAAAAATTATTTGAATTAATTAAAACGATATCGTTTTGATCAATACATATTAAAATAATATCATTTTAAATATTTTAAATATTTAATAAATCGAACTAAATTAAATTCAAACTTGATTTATTTTATGAGTTAAATTTGAATTTAAAAAAATCAAGCTTTAACAAGTTTAAATTTGACTCTTGTTAAACTAAGTCAAATTTAAACTAAATAAAACTTAAATTTGATTCAATTTAAATCCAATCGTAGATATAAGCTTTGTTTGGAAACAACCTAATTTACTGATCCATGGAAGAATGAATTTGAGGCAAGTCACTGAAGATGAAAGGGCACTGAAAACCATACATGCCGACTTTTCTTTTGGCATTTAAAGTGATAGATGTGAAATCTATCTCTGCAAGCACTCTTCTATTGACAATCAAGAACATAATTATATATAATTGAGGATCAGGTTCAGGATACGCTATTATTTCTAATCTATGTGGGGGGACAAATTAAGGCATGGACAAAACAGATCCTCCAAATAACAACAAATGTTTATGTCTTGAATGGATCCTTAATTCCTACCACTACTGTACAATAGCCAACAAAAGACTTGCCTTCACCTTTGCTAACGGAGGGAACCCTTGAGCAAAAACCATTATCCTCATTCAGAACTCTCAACACTCCATGATTGAACCGTTTCCCTGTTTCATCAAGTGATGTTCAAGTAACCAGTTGCTGGAGGATTAGAGAAACGGTATTATTGACATGACATTCAGTAATATTGACTGTAAGATCAACTAGCTTTAAATCTTTCACGAAGATGAACAATTCAAAGTCAGAAATGAAGCATGCACAGGGTGAAAAGAAAAAAAAACATACCAAGTGTTTAAGCTTTTGAACCCTAAGCAATCAGAATCCTGTTAGTCCTCAGAGAAATTTTTCTTTCGTTTTTTTGGCAAGTAGTCCTCGTGGAACTATAAGCAAGAGACAAAACAGAATATCATTTGTAGACTGAGGGATTATCATGGAATTTGTCAGCATATTTATTAACCTCAAACAAACCTCATTGAGATCACAACCATGGTTGAATCTGCTTCATCATCCACCTAAAGAAACAACCAGCTCATTATTTCACTAAAGAAATGTCAAATTGGAAGGAAAAAAGGCAAAATTTCCAACCCAGCAGACAAAAGATCTAAACACTCCTATAAAAACAAAATCAAAAACTATATAGACGGAGAGAAACTCACTTATGGCAATATCAACAAAAAATGGTCCATACAAATATGTAAACATGACAAAAAGACATGTCTATCCTTGTGTTTTCATCATCTACAAGGTAGAAAACAGGAAAATAAATCCATAGGTGTGAAGATCAAGCTTGAGAGAACAAGATAAATTCATGATATAAACAACAAGAGAACAGCAATCTGGAACATATGACAATAAACGATATTGGAATGCAAAACAACCAGCACACAGCGATTGAAGCCCCCAAATGATGATATCTTTATTCCGCAAAAGATTTTCATTCAAACAAGAGAGCTCAACGATGTTTTTCACCCATGATTCACATCACCAATCCCAGATATCTAATTACCATTAGCATATTGTTAATCTCTTCATCCATAGCCCTCAAACTAGCTTCATTCACCTTTTCAGCTTCAGCAACATACGGTAGTTTCTCCTTAACAATAGAATAAAAAGCTTATGAGCACAATAAAAAAGTAATAACATATGACAACTGGCTGAAACCCATAAGATTTTTCTGTTAACTGTTACCTCCAGTGACATAACCTTCCAAGCCTCAAACCCTTTTCGATCAATATCAATCCAGCTTCCCTTCTCGTACATCTTGACAAAGCTTTCCCTAAACAACCCACAAATACAACATAAATTTGTTCATTCCAAAATGTCAAATACTAATTCGTAAACAAACGCTTGCAGTAGTTATAAAAGCCACAATACTTATAAAACATCTATTACTTAGATTGAGAAGGTAACATGTAGCACTTCAAATAAATGAATTTAACGAATTAAATATCTTACATGAAGAACCGAAAAGGCGATCGAACTTGGTGATCATCAGAGCCCTGTTTCAAAACAGTTGGTTTCTTACAAACGCCTCTGAATCTTTTAACTTCCTTCTTCCTTTCACACTCGTGCATATCAGCCAGTGCAATCGGAACCAGAACTTTACAACTCTGGCTGCAACATATCAAAAAAAAAAAAAAAAACCCCGCCAAAAAAAAATCTAAAACAAAGAATAAAGTCGATTTCAAGCATTGTATCAACAGGGTATCTAGACTAAAAGAGTGTTTACCATTTTTGAAAAGCGCTACCATCAGGAGCTCGAGGTAATGCACGAACTCTTTTGCGGGCTCTTGGTGGGTTCACCATTTAGGGAGAGCCTTCGAAGCTGTGAATCTTTTAAACTTTTGATATAAAAGGGATTTAATTTATTAATCAGAATATAATCCTAACATGCGCCGTAACATTTGTTTCGCGCGGGACAAGTTGATATTATGAATATAATTTAGTAATAAAAAAGTTTCTGGCGGTAACCCGAAAGTGAATAAAGTGAGCGGCGCACAATCAATTGTAATATTATAGAACCGTGACAGACAAACCAGAAGCTGCCACGCCTACATTTCGGAAAAGCCTGTGGTAAATAAAGGACCCGGACGGAGTAACTGGCTAATTAGCGTACGGTAAGAATATCCTCTTTTTCTTAAATGGCGAAAACGCCCTTACAGTGACAGGTTGCGTGTTTGATGGGTTTATGGTCCTATCGATTTGTCCTTTCGAGGGTATTTTTGCGAATTGGGGAAGTGACATTGAGTGACGTAAAGCTTCCTAACTTAGAAGGAGCTACTGTGCAAAGACAATATTGCCCACAAACTTTTCATAATTTTACAAGAAATTAATTATGCAAAGAAACCATATAATCAGACATTGCTGAAAAGCTGAGGAAGAAGACAATCCTTCCTCTCTCGCCACTACAATACACACAATACAATAAAATACAAACCAAACCATGAAGCTGTGATCCACCAAGATCACACAACATCATACTAAAAATCACACAATATTATATTGCATTTAGAGGCTGCATTTTTTTCTTGCTTTGCTTTGTCAAGGGGAGGGAAATATGGATGAACCCAAACTTCCTCCTTTGTGCGAAGAACTGCTTTTGATGCTCATCACAATTATTTATGTCAGGTTTCTTTGGAAACGTTAGATCCTCTCGTAATTCCTGAAGCATTTGACTCAAAGCCACTTTTTGTCTCTCATTATGGCCTTCAGTTTGCCGCCTTACTACACATTCTTCTGCCTGATGGACCTGCTTCCTGCTGAGTATGTCCCTCATTGAAACTGTTGGCCTCAGAACTGGCTCTGCTTCGTTAGTTGCAAAGTTTGGCTTGTTAACTTCGTTCAATGGAGAAGAGCCCTGTTGATACTCACATGGGTTGAAGATATTGAGCCTGTGCGGACTGTATGTTATTATTCCCTGCCCCTTTTTGTGATAATCCGGTGACCATCTTCGAAGTGCCTCCCCGGCTGCCAGTTGCTTTCTGTTTGCGATTTCAACTCGATTGAATGCCTCTTCCATGACTTGTTTAGAGTGTTTAACTTCTGCGGCTGCATCCTCAATCATCTTTAGTATAGAAAATTTAGAAATGTCAGCTTCATAAAGTTGCGGCATGGCAAGTAACACTTTGTTTTTAGGCAGAGGAGATTGGTGAGGATCTTCATAGGATGGAGTTATTTTCTCAGGCTCTGGAAGTAAAAATCCTGGAGTGTTGTTACCGCCCGACAGAGCCTTAATTTCTGCAAAAGCGAGTGCTTCTGCAGCCTTGGCGGCTTCCTCCATCTTTTTAGCGGCAATCCACCTCATTTCAGCTGTTTTAATACAAACTTTGCTTTGTTCATTCCCCGACATTGCTCTTGAAACTTCAACCAGGTTCTTAAACTGCTCCCCATGTGAATTCATGTGAAAACTCTCCTTTGAAACATTGGTAGTTTTCTTGACCTCTGCAGGAAACTTTGAAGCAAGCCTCTCCCGAGTCTTTTCCAGCAAAATTTTCTCTTTCTTCATTCTCTTATTGAGAGATTCAACAGAAGTTTGAATCACTCCGAGATCAGTTATTGTTCTGCCAAGGTTTAATTTCGCTTGCTTCAACTCCATCAAGATTAAATCAGGAGAAGAAACAGGACAAGGGCTTGAATTTCCCGCCATTTGGTCACTGTTACTACCATAATTTCTGCAATGTTCTTTACTAATTTCCTTGATAGCGGGAGTTGAAACTTGTTCATCCGGGGTTGCCACCATACATTTCATTGCTTCTTTCTGTAGCTGCAGCTTCAACTCTTCAACAATCTTCTTTGTTGTTCCAAGTTCTTCCAGGACATCAAGAGTCTCCAATTCTTTCACAATCAGATCCTTCTCCAATTCTGCCGCTTGCTCCTCCACTTTCTTTATATCAAATTCCTCCACACCTTGCTGCTCATTTATCACACTTCATTCATTATTAGATAACAAGAATACAATGGACCCAGATTTCTTTATAAATTATATTTAAACCTTTCTGGACCACATTTTGCTCTCCATTGCCATAATTAAATAATTCTGCAAGAGTGCTAGGGAACAATATAGGAATCTTCAAAACTTTGTGCTAATTAATTTTACGCGTGAGTCGCAGCTAACATGTACGGAACCCCAAAAAAAATTGAATCATCTGGATTTAATCAATTTCAAGTACATAATGTTACATTTTCCAATTCAACAGTGCCTCATGTTCTGTACTAAAATAGTACTTATTTTATTCCCCTATATGCATGCTTCTATATTTAAAACAATTTATAAAGACAGTCGTCTTTCCCTTCACAAATGAGATGACAAGTCGTTTTAATCGTTTATGTCTTTTTGAAGCCATACAAGACAATCCACGTTTTCATACTGTGAACAACATCTTCTTCATTTATTATGAGTTTTTTTCCAGTGCACATTTAAATCATGAGTTTAACACTGACAAACTCAAACCAGAACCAGATTAGCAGAGAGATATAATTAAATTAAGAGCCTAAGAAATTTCACTTTAATAAACTGTTAAGAGATGATTTTATTATTACTTACAAATGCTTCTCCGAGCTTATAAAGTGGTGGCCAGGACTCGCTACCGCCGAAGCGGGTGACAGCCTCTCTAACGGAACCGAACGGCGGGGAAGTGTCAATCTCAGCTCTCAAACCCACTTTCCTTATTGTCCTTGCGGCACCCACTTCGGAAGCAAAGCCGAAACTATCAGCCCCAGAGTCGGGTCTGACTTCTCGGATCCCGGGCGTCCCTGGAACGGATTCGCGTGCTGCAAAGTCGACAGCTCTCTCAGCCATTCACGGTGAGAAAAAGTTCAACGTCTGTTGAGCTCGAGTAGTGAAATGTTCAACGTGACATTGCTTTTAAAGAGTGTTGCTTTTAGCTTTACTGCTTTAGAAAGGAAGAGCCATCATTAAAAGTGAATGCCTGGACCTTCTCCGTGATGATAGTGTTTTGAGGAGGGAGAAAAGGTGGCAGACTGAGCTTTGTCCTTTTTTATCAGCGATTGAGTGGGCGGGTGTATGGGATGATGCTGATTTGGCAGATGACGGGAAGATGAAGAAGGAAAGGTCAAAGTCAACATGGATATGTTACCAATTGTATAATTACACGTGGCGGGTGCAGTGAGATTGGGTTTAGTTTACATGGTTGACTGGTCCACTGATTTTGGCCGTTGATCGCGGTTTTATGTAAAGGTATTGGGAACGGCAGTTGCGGTTATGCTTGACTTTATAGAAAGTTAGAAGGCCCAATCATATCCATTAAACGACGACGTATAACTCATTTGTTCAGGATGGCAGCAGTGAGTGTGGATGATTATTGGGTTGCAATTTCATTAAATCAATAATCCAAATTGTTCTCAATGTCAAAACATAAATGACAATAAAGCAAGCAATTACATGGTTCTTAATGAATACACAAGGGCAAAATTAACTTTGATGAAATTGGGGTACATGTGCACCAAATCAAATTTCTTTAATCATTATTTCTTCTAGTCATAATTAAAAGACTAGTTTACATTTCTCCTACTTAATAATTATTGTTACTGGGCCAAAATCTCTTAGTTGTCAATGAGCCTTCCTAATATATGATATGATTTTATAATTATGATTTTCAACCACCATGTCTCAATTATAAAACTATAGATCTAATAAACAATTTAATTCCTTCTGATATTTATATTATGAATTTCATATATGGGTTGCTCTATTATTGTCTAATCTAATACTATATTTCAACTTGTTATGCAGTAAACACTCTTTGTGTTTAAATTTATGTATATGATATTTAATAAGATTATCAACGATTAGCAGATAAATGTTATATCAATTTGTAGGTCAAGTCAAAACGTAAACAGTATAGGATCAATATAATATTTACTAAATTTTGTCACTTATATTTATTTTTTTTCTATGTTTTGTAGATAGGACATGAGTGTGAAAGTTCTGAGAGAAGCCTAGTTAGTAAAGAGTTGTATGAGAGGGATCAATATAATATTTATGTTATGATTTTCTTATGTTTCATGCAATTTATGTCACCTTTTACACACTTAAAATAAAGACTAAGTTAATGTTTTAATAAATGGTATTTGAGATTTTCGTCGATGAATAAGTTAAGTATACTTTTAATAGTTATCACTGCGTCTTCATTTATATATTCTCTTTGAAGAGTAAATTTCTTGAGACAAGTGCTGCAAAGTTTCTACAATAAATCCTACAATCTCCCAAACATTAAATAATATTTATTATTATTTTAAAATCATTTCTCAGAATTTTAGCAATTGCAGTCAAATGTAATTATTCTCTCATTAATTCACATAATCCCCTGTTTTACTTAAATAATTACACATTTAACTCTCCACTTGCTAAATTCAAGAGAGTGATAAAAATTATAGGCGAGACAATAATCTAAAATTTCCTCTTTGTTTATGTTATTTTATTAGACGGAAACATTTTAAACTATTTTATTATAATTATTGTTAAAATCAATGTAGTTAATCTCATTTAAAAATTCAAACTTTTATTAGCCGAGGCAACAAGCTTGCTTTAAATCCGCAATGGGACATAAAGAACACCCCAGACTCAAATGTTGCATGGAGTCAAGGGTTTGCAATTCCAACCTTATGAGCAATAAATAGGCACATAATTTAATACGATTTCATGCATTAAATTTGCTTTCGGGTGGTCTATTTTTAAATTTAAAGTGGTGGGGTCTTGGCTGAGCCATTCAAATGTGAAGCACAAATTTTATAACATGGTTTTGGTTGAGTCCAAACAAAAAGAACACCATTTTTGTGTCGAGCTTTAATTATGTATTTTAAAGCAAGGTGGTTCGTTTGTTTTAATTGTGTATGGTATTTTCATAGGTAATAATTAATTTCCAATATGAAGCAGCATTGATGAGGTGAGCCTGAACTTGTACAATTGACAAATAAAATTTAAAAAATAAAAACAAAAAACAAAAAACAAAAAACAAAATGAAATAATAATCTGAAATGATGTAAAAAAAGTATCAATCAAGGGTCCCAACAAGCCATTATTTTTTATAATTTCATCATAAAAATGAAACTACTTTTCATGCCCCCCACCAAGCTCTCATTTATTATGCCTTTCTCCTCATCCCCATGACCATATTTCTTCACTTTCTCAACTCTCAACTGTTTTTCATATCTGGCTCACCCACGGCTCTGATTCATAATTTTTTTTTATTATTTATATGCATGCATTTATAAATTTATGATTCAAATTATTTTGCATTTTTTTGGTCTCTAATATTTAGTCTAAGATCAATTAGATCCAGTGAAAGTATAAAAGTTGCATCTAGGTCCTAATTAATTAGACCAAAATGTACTGAATTCTTAACTCAAACAAGTTAGAGCAAATTACCATTTCCTCTTAGAAGTTTAGGAAAGTACAAATTTGCATCCCTCGAACAATAAGTTGTCACAAAAAACCTAACTCCATGAAAAAGAAAAGGCTAAATTTTTTTTTAATGGTATACAAATATAAATACCATTTTTTTCAAAAATATTGGAAAAAAAAAAAGAATGAATGAAAAAATAATCATTGATCGTCACGAAAGATGTAACTCAGTCATAATTATATCAAAATAAGTACAATTTGATTAGATATCATCTTGTTAGATGATATTTAGACCAAATTATGTTAAAAAAGAATTACAATTTTGAAGGTTCAATGTCAACTCCTAAAATTGTGATTTCTAGCTGTTTGAAACAAAAATATTACAATTTAGCTAAAATTACACTTGATAAGGTGTGATCTAATGAGATCAAACTTTGATTAATATTTTGATAGTTGGATAGGACTTGCTAGTGGTCATAATTACATTGGAATTGTGCAATTCAATCAAACACTATAAGATCACTCCTTGGCTAATGAGATTCGATAAAATCACATATTTTTATTTTGATTTTAATTAATTATTCTTTTTAGGGGTAAATTTATAAATTTTAAAAATATAATAATTAAAAATAATAATGATAATTTACTTCTGGGTGTTGCTAAATGACTTAAATTGGTTCACAATAAATGTAGTTCAATTAGGTTATATATATAGTTTTGTTAATTTTGAGAAAATAAAAAGACAAATATGGATAATTAAATTGCAAAATTGTTTTTCGTTTTTTCTCTTAATTTGAATTCAAATTTTATTATGTATTTATTTTTTGATCTTCCCATCAAAATTTAATTTATTTTTACATCAAATGCTAATCGATATCATTTAATCTCTCTGTAAAAAATTAATTAACTTATTTATTATATTTCAAGTATTTATAATAAAAAAAATGCAATTAGAATATACAAGTCTTTATAATTAATGTGCAGACTAGTTTATTAAATATAAAATATATAAATTTATACATCTAAGTTACAGACCTATATGTAAATTAAACTGGTCTACATATTTACATATTTTATATAGTCTATACGTCTCTATAAAATATAACAGATATATGTATACATACATACATTATACACACATAATCTATACATATATACATGATTCACATATGATATCTATATATATATATACATGCATACATATTTCACATATACATAACATACATGATTAAGATACAAAAGTACATATATTTATACATATGTATAATCACACACATATAAATAGGTTGACACACACACACATATAAATTTTAATTAAAAAAATATAATATTAATTATAATTGTTTAATAATTAAAATATTAAAGGTTTGATAATTTATTAGCCTTTTAAGTATGTGTTTAATAATTAAAATAATGTGTGATTTACGAGAAAAATGAAAGAAAGAAAAGAGTTTTAACAATGGAAAATAAAATTTTAAGTTTAATTTTAATTAAATTAAAACTAAATAAAGATAAAGATAAATAAATAAATATATTTTATTAATTTTTTATTAACATAAAATTTTTTTTATTAAATTTTTAGTTAACAAGGTAATTAATTTTGTAATTTGATATTTTTAAATAATTTGAAATTGGAGTTGAATCAGTATATAGTGTGAAAAACCAACTCTCAACTATCATTAGTTCATTAATTATTAAGTTTTGATTTTAATTTATCATCTTGTTAATTATTAAAGAACAAAAAGAAAGAAAAGAGAGAGAAAGTTAATAAAAGATAAAAGTATAAATTTATATTTAAATTTTTTTATTGAATTACATTTATTATAAATCAATTTGAGCCAAAAAAATTTTCCACCGACGTTTTTTTAACATTGTATTAAAACCTTTTGTCACTCGAAATTAATTTTCCTAAACGATAGGTGGGACATGGTAATTTACTCAAAGTTATTGGTACGTCTACCGTATTAATTTCCCTCCATTATTTTTGCAGCCACGTATACATTTATATTTATATATTTATATGATTAAATTAATTTATTTTATGAGCCTCCTTAATAAATTAATCCCCTGAACTAGGACTGGTACTAGTATCCACCCAGTCTTCTTCTACATTCTGTACTCCTGCTTCATCTTCGGATCTTCAACCTTCATCAGATCTTCCAAAATGCTGACTGATAGCCATGACAAGTCTCTCCAGTTCAAACAAAACGACAAGTTTTTTTCCAGGATTATGTCCAAAGAAACCTCCATGGCCAACTCTTCTTCCAGGATTTACTACGGAGGTGTCTCCGGTTCCGTTCCGTTCACGTGGGAGTCTCGCCCCGGCACTCCCAAACATCAGTTCAACGACAACGCTCTCCCGCCGCTCACTCCTCCGCCTTCTTATCTTTCAAACTCTAACTCAAAATCAGAAAGTCTTCACAAAAATACCGGCAAGCCGAAGCTTTTGAACGCAATCTTCTCCTCGAGGTTCACCAAGAAGAACTACGTCTCACCTAATTCATTATCCTCTTGGCCGTCGGCATCTTCCTCTTCGTCTTCCTCTTCCTCCTCCTGGTCGTCTTCAAGATCAACCAGCTCCAAGTTTCAGAGAAGACACATTCCATGTTCGTCAAGAAAACATGTAGATTATAGTATGGACGACGATGAGGGTCATGAAGCTGCAGGCCATGTTCATCGATCCCCATCCCCTACTTCCACATTGTGTTTTGGTGGTGCTAAAGCTAAGAGTTGTAATGGCGGTCGAGGGTTCTACTCTGTGGTGAATATGAAGAATACTTTCTTCTCCATTGTAGGCAGCAGCCATGGATCAAATCATCCAGGTACCACTTGATTAATTAGACAGAGATTTTAAAGTATTATGTTCAATAATTTTCCTTTTGGTTTGTTTTATAATTCTGGTATGAATTAGAAAGCTTCAACAATAAATTTCTTGATAATTTTTTTTAACAATGTTGTTCAATTTTCTGATGTGTGTTTGTATGACAATTCCATAATATCAGAAAAAATTGTTAAACCAATAAATTAAGAAGAAACAATATAAAGTTTAAATGAAATTAATTTGAATATAATTACCAAAAAAAAAAAAATTGAATATCTTTATTGATGGAGCTTGGTGGTTGTTAGTTTTATTCATTAAATTAATTCAATAACCTCCACTCAAATGGTGATTTGGTAAGGGAAGATTAATAAGTTAATCGTATCTTCACAATTCACAAGAAGATAAATTTAGCATATGCATGAAATAATGACGAAGGGAAGCATGTGCAGTAGAGGCATTAATTTTTTCTTTTGGTTTCCATTGTAGTAAATGCCCTCATTTGTACATGTACTACATTCTTTCAGAAATTAAATGTGCATTTCATCTTCTTTTTCCTTCATCTCCAGGCTCCAGGCTTCTTTTCTTATCAACCCTACTTCACAAATGCGCACATATATAAAATAAACAAGTTGACAAAACCAGTTGGCTTGGGTCGTTTTCGTCATATTGTAGTTATTTGAGCCCAACAACAGATGCTAATAGGCCTTATAATTTGTTGATTTGAAGTCCAGTAAGCACTACAGGTTGCAGTTTTAGCATATGAATACGATGATGCCTCAGATTGAGGTCATCTCGTACATGTTTTCTCGAACTACACTCTTTGAAACTGAGAAGGGAGAAAGCTTATATTAATGGAAGCAATTTATTTATCTACTTATAGCTCTATTGTGACAATTATTCATTCATATTTTGTCCATCCATGCCATACAAATGAAATTTAAACTACGAACTCCATTGGGGGTTGAATTTTATGAACACAAAATGCATTTAATGTATTTATTTCTTTTATTGCTAAGCTCATAACGAGCACTGAATAGTGATGGAGCCTTAATCATTGGCACATCCATATCATAATTAAATCACTTGCTGAGTCGACCATTGATTCATCGTCCTCTGTAATTGATGTCCAAAGCATTTACGTGACCTACGGTGACCGATTCGTGCAAATATATTTCCAAGATTTTCAGAGTTCAATGTCAACACGAATAAAAAATGCATTTTCATGTTATACATAGTGTGTTTGAATGAAACTAGTTATATGAAGAAGTCAAAAATTTTGCGTTATAGAAAAGTCAAGACATTGTTTTGCTCAAGGTAAATGCAATCCTAATGAAAACTATAATCAAAACCAACAACAACGGTGGCCAGTTTTAGTTGTACAGTTAGTGCCGAATTTGACACCCGATCTCTCACCATCACACCAACCTCAAATCGAAGAAACGGGGATGACAGTAAGAAAGATTCAAAAAGGTCAATAAATAAATCCAAACGCATGCATGCAATATTGATAAATACAGTTAGGTCAGTGCAATAAGTTGATAATCATTTACAGCTACAGGTTTTTTCTGATATGACTACCAAGCATGTATATGTTTTGACCTAATTATAGAGATTTGGAACGAATGTTTGTTTGGTATAAAGAGTTGAAAATGTGTGACACGTCTTGGATCTAAATACTCGGGGGAGTTTTGCTTTTAACACCTTCTAGGTTTAATTGTTTATTTAGGGTTTTATAGAAAGGTCAATTCAGTTCTTGACTGCATGCATCTTACAAATTAATGGAGGATCCTGGTGGGTTCTGGGTTGGGTGAAGTTAAAAAAAGAAAGAGAGAGTGACTGAAAGAGATAGAAAGTTAGGTTGGGGATGAGAGAACAACGGGGCGACTTGTTAGCCTTAAGAAACGGGTCAAACAAGAATGGATGGTGCCATTTTCTTACAGTCTAAGCAAATTATGTATGTACTTAATTATTCTAAGAAATTAATAAATTTAATCCTCTCCAAGTTAATATTATTATTCTCCTCCTCCTTTTCAATTCCCTCCCTTTCATCACCCACTTTGACACAACCCTCAAAAACCACAAGCAAAACCCTTTTGGTTCTCTTCTAAAATCATCTTCCATTGTAGAACCTAATACAAATTTAGTTTAACTAGTGATTAATCTAATATATTAATTGTGTGCAGGTTTTATATATTAATTGGAAGATTGATCGAGTACTTCAATGGAGAAATTAAGATTAAGTATGCATGTGTGGCGCACAAATCAAAAGACATTGGGGTTACTCTCTAGCTATTATATATAATGAATAACTGATAATTATAATTTAATTTATAGTAAATATAATAAAGGAAAGATGAGATAAGCTGTCGACAACATTAGTTAATAAGCTAATTATTAATTAATAATCCCATTGAGCACTAATTAGGCAATCAATAGAAGCAACCGAACATTCGAGTAATTGACACAACACAAATTTTTGGAGAGACCCTTGAATTGTAATGCTTTCTATTAAGGAAAACAAATTGTAGGTGAGATGTCTTGAATATGAGCACATGTGGTATGGATCCCTCTCAAAAGTAACTAAGTTGCAAAAGATAAATTCATTTTTCTTGAGAGCGTCCAATCTTTTCTACGAACATCAATGAAAATATGGTACAAATATTTAATGTGCTCAAGTTTCATCACTGAATTTATGAACCTGAGTATACATTTTATATATTAAATTCTGATTCATCAGTCGACCTTGTACCCCATGAAGGTACTGAATTTATTGCTCTAGTTTTAGTTTTGGTCTTAGCGATCTTCAAAGAATGGTTGCGGATTCTACACGGAGCGTGAGGGAGGTGGTAACAGAAATTAAATTTGAATAATTTTATTCAAAAACTGGTTTCCATATACGATCTTTCGGAAGACTGAAGACGGGTTTTTTGATTTTGACAAGAAACTAACATTTGCTTGCTTGCTGGACTTATTATCAGAGCACAATCTATATCTATATATATGTATGGATATAAGTTCATCGCTTTATATAGTTTAAGGTTTTCAAAGCAAAACCATGTTCAAAATTTGGTTAGGAATTAGATAATTATAATTAATAATTATAATAATCAAAGTCCACATTTAGGTCTCTCCTGAGAATGAAGCAAAGACCACATGCAGGCATGAAAGATCACTAAGCAATCCGAGCAAACCCAGATGGTTTGATTTACAAAGTCAACACATTTAAAGACAACACACGTGGGGAAGCAGTGAGCGAGAGCTGGCATTTATACCACTCAATTACTCCTCTAAATCGTCTCTCTATCAGTGGATCTTCTCCATTGATGCTCTCACTGCGTTTCTGTTTCTCTTTTTCTTTCTCTGCAACTACTCCATACAAATTCTCTGAAGTAATTGATAATTCCTCCTCCTACATTATCACACCCACTATATTCGTTAATTAGCTTTTAATTACAGTCTCTCTTTCTTTATACATCCCTTTTGTGTGTCTATTAATCTTTTTTATATCATTAATTTCTTCACTAGACCATCCCTTTCTCTGCCGTATATCTTGCCTTTTAAGTACTCTTTTCTCTTCCTCGTTTTCCTTTCTTCTTCTTCTTCTCTCTCTCTCTCTCTCTTTGAGCAACTACACTTTCATTTTTGAGAGCATGCCTGAATGTCCAGAGAAAGGTTAGAAGTGAAAATCTCTCTCCCTCTCTTTCTTTCTCATAATTAACCTCTTTTTGTTTTTCATACCGTTGATGTGTATTTAACCAACAATGTAATTTCTGTTTAAACTTGTTGTTGTTTATTATATTACTTGTAGGGAGAGATTTGATGAGATAGGAAAGAAGATCAAAAGAGAAGCAGATGCCTCTTCTCATATGGGAAGAAGACACATGCTGGGTCCTCCTGGAACCCTAAATACTATTACACCTTGTGCAGCCTGTAAACTCTTAAGACGTAGGTGTGCACAAGAATGCCCCTTTTCTCCATATTTCTCCCCTCATGAACCTCAAAAGTTTGCTTCTGTTCACAAAATCTTCGGTGCCAGCAACGTCTCCAAGATGCTCATGGTAATTAATATATTATCTCCATAATTATATAAATTATTTTAGTTCTGTATTGATGGTTTTGTTATATTTCAGGAGGTGCCGGAGAGCCAAAGAGCGGATGCTGCAAATAGCCTTGTTTACGAGGCGAATGTAAGGCTAAGAGACCCGGTTTATGGGTGCATGGGTGCAATTTCAGCTTTACAACAACAAGTTCAATCGTTACAAGCGGAACTCAATGCTGTAAGGGGTGAGATACTGAAATACAAATATAGAGAGGCTAATATTATACCATCATCTCACCTTGCTTTGCTCTCCTCCGAAACTGTCTCCGTTGCTGCTCCACCACCACCACCTTCAGCTCCATCTGCATCTCCACCACCACCTCCACCGCCACCTCCGCCTTCTCTTCCTTCTGCTTCCTGTACTTCTTCTTCCATGTATGCACAACCATCCAATGTTGCAGATTATAGCTCCATTTCAAGTGAAAACGTTTCCTACTTTGGTTAAAATATTTCTTGATTAAGAAATCTATCCCATGTATTTTTCGATATGAAGAAAGAAATAGAATAAAACGAGGAAGAAGATACCATTATTATTGGATTATTAGGGATTGTGTAGTTGTTGATGATCTTAATTTATATCACTCTCGATAATTAAAGGTCCATATATCTATAAACATATATGCTTTTAATTAACATATGCTGATTAATACGTCAATTTTCTTCACAATTTCCTACATAAAATTATATATTTCTTGTTTTATATATTAATACTTCTCCGCCAGCTTTCTTGTTTTATATATATACACTTCATGAAGTCAGTTCAAAATCTCGTTAATTGAACATGCAAGTCTGTGCCATGAATATTGGATTTTATTAGTGTGTGAAGTTGTGGTGGAGGAGACAAAAGCTATGGTTTTGATCGTCCCAACGTGACTAGTCTCCCTTCAACTTCTAAGAAATAATTTTATCATACATATTTGGAAATTCTTCTTATAGTTTAAGCATATGCATGCAACAAATTAAAACAATTCCGTATATCACATTACTCCTTTACTCCTTTTCCTTTCACTTTCCGTTTCGGGCTCTCTTGTAATAAACTGGTAAACTCATTTGTGTTAAGAATTTTGGGCTACTGATTAGCAAAGCATAAGCAAATTTCGTTTAAGTTATAAATAAATTGCATGCTTGTCTTAATTAAATTTGTCTCGAAAAGGGTGTGTATGGATCTTGTTAGTTTATAATTTGACTGGAAGAAGGAAGTTGCTACTTAGTGAAGCTACAGAAAAATATATAAATTGAGTAGTAGAAGTGTATGTATTTGTTGGATGGTCAATGGCAGTGCCAGCTATATTATAAAACTAAAATTTTCTGACTGTTGAGGGTTTCCTTGGCGTGTGGATTTCAGCCTGAGTTGGAAGGGAGGAACAAGCAAGTTATGGGGAACTTCATTCCATTCACTATCTATATCACATCTTCTCTATTGTTTTCATTATCTATTAATTCTTATTATATAATTTAATTGAGACCCATCAAGTCAGTGTCACCATCTCTAAAATCCTAAAGCTCCATCGATGTGATTGAATTTGGTCTCATGTCGCGGTTGCTTCAAATATTGGCATCTTACTTCGTCGTTTTACACAACGCCATACACTATTCATTATTATAATTATGAAGTGTTACGATCAGGTTCTCAAACAATTAACAATCAACTTTTCTAAATTTCTTCCTTACCCTGATTCAAGTTACTGTCTGACATTAGCATTTATATTTGCCTTAATACGATATTACTTTACACCATAGTATAAGCAAAATTTCATTGCTTAAACACAGCTTTTAAGTGTTTTCTTCATCTCTCAAGTAGTTCTTTCCCCTCAAAAATTGAACAACTAAGTTTATTGTTGATGACTGAAGGAGCTGAAGGAAAATAAATGAAGTTATATAGTCAGCACTGTCAGCCGGTTCTTGCTCGAGGATGCAACTGAATTTCGTCTGAGGATTGTTATTAATAAATAAATTTATATATAAGGGGTAACTAGGTTGTTGAACTACTAATGATTCCCTTTAGATTAAAAAATCATGCTCTCGGTTTTTAAAATTTTTATTTTATTTTTATATTTTTAAAAATTTTAATTTTTTTTATTATTTTAATATTATTTTATATTAAAATTTATTTTAATATTAATATTATTCATTTTTTTTAAAGGTATTTTGATATTTTACTAGAAAATGTTATAGAATTTGAAAAAAAAAAATGGGTATTTGATTTTTTTAAAACTTTTTGGGTGGAATTTTGTAATTTAAGAAAACCTTAGGTAGGACTTAGTTAAAATAAATAAATATTTTTTAGAACAAAGGCCAAATACAAAAGAAAAACCAAGGGTGTATTCCTGTGTGCTATCAACTTGGCCATTAGGCCTAACCCATATCACCTATCACCGCTGTGTAGACTATAACTCATGTCCAGGTGATGTGTATACAAAAAAGAAGCACGCAAAGTTTTTGTAACCCACAGTAAATGACTAATCATTGGTCACATTTGCAAGCTTAAACCCGAATGACTTCGTAGGCGCTCTGCCTGAAGCGAAAAAAATTACATGCACTGTCACTGAGGTGACCATATGCTCCTTCCATGCCTTTTCATCACCCAGATGATTGCAGACTTTCTCTAGGCCTTATCGCTACCATGGTCATTGTAAACTTAAAACTCTGTCGCTACGCTATGTTGGCCACTGTAAGCACAGTGATAAACATCAAGATAAAAAAATTCTATCCTAAAGAAACTAACAAACTTAAACGCAATGAATTACGATGACATCCTTCGTCTCATAGTACTTATTTTCTCTTATATATGTTTGCTAATCACAAAAAATGGTCTTTGTTCATATCCTTTTCACAAGCGTGATAACAACAATTGAAGATGCAATTAAAGTGCTAAGATCACAATTTTATTAATTGTATCAATTTACAATTACAAAATAAAATACACTCGCATAAGAGTAAAAAAGAGGCTTCAAATATATATATATTCAACTTACTATCACAAGGAAATATGAGTAACAAGCTTCCTCGTTAAATTCTAGAAACAGTACCCAAACAACTCTTAGCTCGACATTTGGCACATCAGGTAGCCCTTCAATTATGTGTCACATTTCTTCTCGACAAACCACCGTGAGATGTTGTTGGCTCTTTGCCTAAACCTTCTCCGCATGGCTGTTTCCCAAGAAAGTAGCCTTTTGGTTTCGGAGTCAAAGCCTAATCAAAGAATGACAGACAATCTTGACCTTAATATTCTTTGTACCTACTATAGCCACAGATAACCTGTCCTTAGGTTCCCTGTCCTTTTTTAGGAACTAAATGAGTTGAAACTCCTAGAGTATCCATGCACCTTAGCTCCATTAAGAGCACCATTCTTTCCTCGGAGTCCTTGTTCGCTCAATCTAGACTACGACCATAGCAGTCCTAATCTTATCCAATTGGGCTTTAACCTTGTGACAGCGAGTTCCAACCATAGAACAAAACTGCATATCCCTATTCTTAAAGATGACAACCATCCCCGCTCCTTAACTAGTATGGCTCTCTGTTGCTCTCCTTTTAATAGGTTTAGATCCCACTCTAAATGGAAAAGCATGTCTAGGAGCTGCACATTTCAAACAGAAAAATCAGTAAGAACTTTTTCTATAATCAATAAAACAATTTCAGGGTAAAAACCCTATAGCTATACACTGCGATCATCAAAGATCCCAGGCTTCACCGATATGTCAGGGTCATAGGAAGCTCTCAAAAGTATCTTTTGAGCGGCTCAACCTTGCCCACGTTATCTTTAGGACAAGGGCGAGAGTCAACCCTCACACATGGTCTTCGATATGAACTCGGGGCTAGGGAAGAGGAAGAACCCTCAAAGTCTACATCCACAAAGGAATATGAATCCCTTACCGACTAGTCTGTAAAGTTAGGATGACACTTCCATTCCAAGCCCCAAGTTCTCACACTCCCATAGCAAAAATCAAGTCCATAATGATGTTTGTAGAAACATTGTTAATTTATTGACATTTATCACAAATATAAATATATATCAAAAAAATATTGTTATAAAATAAATTTTTACTGATAATTTTTATGATATTTACCGATATTTATAAACATCGATAAAACCTCTTTTTTTTGTTTAAAAAAAATGTTTTTGTCATTATTTGTATTAAAATTATCAATATTTTTTAAGACTTTTACCCACCTATTTAAATATCATTCAAAACCCTTTTTCTGTCAAAAAAATATTTTCTGCCGTTATAAAAAACAACATATATTGACATTATTTATAACTTTTAACAGCAATTTTATAATTTTATTAGTTTTTTTAAAAATTACTTTTATTACTTTTATTATTACATTTTTCATTGTTTGTCTCTATATTTGTTAATAAAAATATGTTATTATTTGTATTATTAATATTTTCTGTAATTGATTTAATAAATATATAATAATTAATATAACATTGTTTAACATGGACTAACATAATATTTAAAATAATTAAAATATATTAATCCAATAATATACAATTTGACAATATTTAAAAGATATAATAATCACTCCAATAATGTACTAATTACATATTTAATATAATTAAAGTATTAACACAATAATTAATATAATTCTACAACGTTCAATATGGACTAACATAATACTCAAAATAATTAAAATAAAAAATTGTATTAAACTGTGGAAAAACTTAGAGGAAAAATGGAGCAAATTTGTATATTCTTATCTTAAAGAAAAAAAATAAAAATAAAGATGTAATAATAATTAATAATCAATCTATATAAAATGTCCAACTAAAATAATAACAATATACCAACTATATCTGTTGGGCTCTTTTGGACAAGCTTAGATTGATCAAATTCATGAGATGATTTCTTGGCAGTTTCTACTATAATCTATAAAAAAAATTTATTGATATTAAAAAATTTATATGCAAAGATATATGTGATCACAATTTTGAAATCAACAAATATATATTGCATATCTTCACAACTTCGAAACTATCAATAAATGAATTTTAATGTTCACATAAATTTTATATCTAAAGGTTGGATCCCCCTATATAGCCTAAGTACATACGATATTAATTTTTTTTTATTCGAGAGATGAGATCACTTTCCTTAAAATACACAAATATAGTATTACTCATCCAAAAAATAACGAATACTTTTTAAGCGTTCAAATAAGGCTCTGTGTCACTTGCATGTGGATACTGAGGAAACTGTTTCTTATGTTCAAGCAAAGGCTTAAAAAATGAAGCTGGGTTGTCATTATTCTTTTGCATGTGTCAAAATAAAATAGATATCCACCTTCTCTTCCTGGTTGGAATAAGAATTGATAATGCTAGCTCTTTTAATTGATAACTAATTCACATACAAGAAATGACAATAGAATAACATCATTAATAAGTAATTTCTAATCACTTTTTCATTCAAGCTAAACAGGTTCAAGAACATGTGTATAGAGTTGTTTTCTCTTCTCTGATTTTATATTCTTTGCAGAACCAACTCTATCTCCTGATCACGTTACTAAATTCATCACACGGTTAAGGAAAAAAATTAAGTAGCCTTTTCTTTCTAAGTGCATAAGACCTCAGTTATTTAAATATATACCAACTCATTTTCAAAAGAACTAGTCCTTCTCCCCTAGGTAAGATCTCTCAAGGTTCCCTTCAAATAAAATAAAGTGAAAGGTAAGTTACAGCCAGCAGGCAAATCATAATACATTAAAACAAGAGTTAATGCACATACAATCCACCTAATGCTTTCAATAACTGAGCTTTGCAAATAACAGGCAATCACTGAGCTTTGCGCATACAATGACTCAAATAACACAAGCCTACATGATATTTAAGGATTTCGGAGAACAGAAGAACATAGATTACTCCAATCATACATAAACTCAAACAAGTACGTTAATAAAGATATCAAAGAACCTATACACACATCACAACAACTCTATATACAAAAATCGCTTCACCTAATAAGTTTGCACACTAGTCTTTCTTTGAGGATATATGTTCTAATCCGCTGAGGTTATGTGTTTCTCTGACACAAAGGTGCAGAGGCCAAAAGTGAAGTTCATATCATATATAACCAGAATAAAAAACCTTCATTTTTTTTTTCTGAACGCAGATTGTAGAGATTTACAAAGACAATTAAGAGTGCCTGACAAAGGATTTTACAACTGCTCTGCTCTTAAGAAAAAAAAATTGAGTATTCACAGAACAGAGTTAGCGCCATACCTCTCAGCAACCTCTTTCCGACAACTGTACTGGATTTCTTTTCAAAGCATCTTTCTTTTCGCTTTTCATGAAACCTCATAAGAGAGGCTACTCTTCGTGAAAGCTTGAACCATGGGAGGCGTTTCCCACAACCTGGTTGAGACATTGACAATTCAACACAGCTTGACATAATTTTCTATAAGAGAGGGAGTATTGACACGATACTACCTTGACGTTTTCTTGTAGAAAACTTTCAGAAAGAGCAGTGGGAATATCACACTCACCCAATGATAAAAGCAGTGCTTGCACCTGTCACATGCGTTCCACCAAATCAAGAACTAGAAATACACCAAAACAACACTCCTAAAATTTTCAATACTCTAAAAATTGCTCATAAAACAATAAACCGAAATTCAAAACATCATCACAGTGTCTAATGTGGGCCTCAGTTATTCCTTAATCACTCAGCCAATATGAGAAATAACAGAAAACATTAAAGCCCCATTCACCGAAAGTACACTTTAAATTTGACATTCTTTTAGAATAACAAACACAAGAAATTAAAACCCAAATAAAAAAAAAAAAATGGAAAAGCAAGCGTAACCTTATGAGGAATAACTGCAGGCAAGACATAAACCTCACCTTTAAAGGAAAGAGTGACTTCACCAGAGCGAGCTGACTCAATAAAAACAGGCGTAACAACGACGGCAAAGCTAATTGTGCTACTGATGAGACGACAGAGATGAATAGAGGTCAGCAGGAGTTCTTCGTTGACGACACAGCGATGAAGAGCAAAGGCGTGACGATGAATGATGTTAGTGGGACTGTTCCTCATTGCCGACTGTGGAGATGAAGAGGAAGGGCGCGGACACGAGAAAATGCTAGCAGAAGTGTTCTGCGTTTTTGATAAAACCGTAAGATTTATAGAGGCCTTTTTAAAAGCGCTTTTATGGGCCTTTTCAACGTAATGTCAGTTGCCCATATAAACATGATGAGAAGGTTTCACTTGCAAGAAAGCTCTCTTGGATCCCAGTGACTCAAAAGTTTTATAAAACCAGGGTAAATATTCTTTCAATTGACTGACAAGATGAAGCTTTTAAAGTATCAAAAGACCCATACATCCGAAGTACAAGAGAATTCGGCCCGCCACAATACCCATTCAACACAACCCCCAAACATGAGTGAATGTTAAATTAAATGTTAGAAAGAATTAGGATTAGAATGGGAGAGTTTTTTTTTTAAGAAAAGGAGAGTTACTTGAATAATAACTCTAGGGAAAGTGGCAGCCATGGGTGCCGGAAATGATAAATCCACATTATATTTATTTTATTCAACTATAAAGCCTCAACATAACATGATTAGTCATAATCAATCACGATTTAGTTTAATAAATTTCAAAACAAATTTAATGCTTTTCAAAACTGTTAATTTTTAAGGAATGTGAAAATAAATATCTCATTGAGAGTTGAAGTCGATACCCTGAATTACAAAGCGCAAGCCCTGACCCGCTTATTTCCTATTATAAATAGAAAAACTAGACTTAACTGCAAGCCTAATGCCAAATATAGAGTCAATCCACGATCTAATTCATCATAACATCTGCTCTTCCAAAAGATTCCACTCATAAACTTCATTAAAAAACATCACAAATACAGAATTTTAAAAGCATACCACATGTAACAAGTTAAAGTAAAAAATTTGAAACACTTTATTGTTCTTCGATCAAGATTCTTTCTTAATTGACCCTCCTGCAATTCTTCCTTATCTCACCCTTGGATCCGGTGAGGGGCTGGATGTCTCCCATCTTAATCATGGCAGCAACAAAATCAGAAGTGAAGGTGCTTGGACTGTTAGTGTAGGTGCGCACTATTGAGTCAGTAGACCCACCATTGAACAATTGTTGATCAGAGTGGAGCAATCCCTTCTTCGCGATCAGATTCTTGAAATAGCTGTTGTCAAAATATGTTGGGGTCTGCAGATCAAGTGGCGCCAAATTGTTGTCGCCTGTGCCATTGGTTCTGGGGCAGTTGCCTTGCCTTGTTTTAGCGAAGGAAGAATCGATGTTTGTCTCGTTGTATATCCGGGCTCTGAATTGTACGCACCTTGATTGCCCGATTGTGTGAGCCCCTGATATCAATTCCATAACATTACCACTTAGATAATATTACTAGACGGATAATCACTGAAAGAGTCTAAATTGAAATAAGTGTTACCAGAGAGAGCAACGAGGTCCCTGGTGGAGAGTCCAAGGTTGCTGAAGCGAGAGATGAGGCGGTTAAGGTCAGAAGTTGGAGGGGGAATTCCATTGTTGGCTGCAGATAGGCTTGCAGTTCTGGCATCTCTTCTTCCTAGTTTCACTTCCCAGTTAGGTCCTCCAAGCTACAGCAATACAACACAATATGTTAAAATTCTTTCTGTTGACGGTTACTTTGAAACTGAGCTTAAATAATCTATATAAACTTACGATAGCTACTGAGTCTCGGGCAGTGATGGCCAAGACATCAGCACATGAGACGACACCAGGGCAAACTTTCTCAACAGCTGACTTGATATTGTCAATCACATTGAAGCCACGAGCAGAGTTGCGGTTTGGAGCAGCATTTTTCTCTCCTGTGAAGGAAGATGTATCGTCGAGTAGAAGTGATCCATCGCATCCCTATCATAAAATCAATTAACAATCATTAGATTATTATAGACTTGAAAACATATAATACTTATTTATAAATTAATATTCCTACAACTAATTTAACAATGAGGATTGATTTTGTCAGTGTCTGATACAGCACACTTGTCAAAAAGAGAGGCTTTATAAAAGTGAACTCTTAAGCAGTTTTGTGAAGTGGGAAGATAATAGAGGAGAATCAATATTTACGTTAACGAAGCAATCGTGGAAGAACAAGCGAAGCAGGGAGGCGCCCATGCGGGCCTCCTTTGCAATAGCTGAGTGCACGGTTGACTTCACAGTTGGAAAGAGTTTTGGGCAGGTTTTTGAGTAAAAATCTTTAGAGAGTTGAGCATTGGTGCTGCCTATGGCGAGCACAAGGAGAACGAAGGTCATAAAAGACCTGAAAAACAAGGCCATTGGGATCAATGGAACAGGAAATGAAGTAGGAAAATATTTAAAATGCTTGTTTGTGTTGAGATGATGAACAAGAAGTGAAACAATATTTGATTTATATAGAGATGACTTCTCAAGGCACTTTGGCTCGGCAGGTAACCTAACACGTAGAACATTGTGTCACATGTATGTGCATGGCACACACCGAGTTTAGACTAGTAAACGGTGACAATAAATAAACACGACAGATTGACTGATTAATCAAAAGATCATTGATAACTAAAGATAACTATAAAGATATCTTAAAGATAAAGGAGTGAGAACAGGTCCTTCTGGGTTTGAAATGGTGTGCTATTAAAATTTAGGAGGTGTTGAGTTGCAATTTGTCGAGAGTTCTTCCGGATTTGTTAACAAATTGTCAAATTTGGGGGTCCCCAAAGCACTCAATTCGTTGTGATTTGGTGAAGACCAAACGGATCGTGGTATGAAAAGTCTGACTTATGAAATATTCTTTACCATTGGCAGATAATATTTTGATGATCAACAATCCAAAGTTTGCTTGCTTTAACTTAATAATATCTTTCATTTTCTCCTTCTATATTTTAAAACTAAATATTCTATACGCTTTTATGTTTTTTCTTTTCGTTTTTGCTAGAGCCGCGAAATATTATATACTTCAATTTTAGTTGGTCTCAAGATTTCGTCTTTAAAAAACTTTCATAAAGGAGATCTATGTGAAATTTTAGGTTTGGATATGAAAATTTTAGACAAAAACACCAGCTAAGGATACTTCATTATATCTTTCAGAGAAAATAAAATTGAGTGCAGAATTGGTCAACATCAATTATAATATTATACAGTCAAGACGGAGTTATGATGATGTTTCACAATATTTATCTCTGCGGGAACCACGTTTGAAAAAATTTGTCTTTTTTTATGATCATTTTAATCTCAATATTGCATAGACTTTCTTGTAATATTATGGTCATGACTTACGACTGATGGAGAACAGACAAGATATACAGAAGCCGGCAAGCGAAAGAGTCTATGATGATAGCTACGGAAAAATTAGGAAAATTATATCTAAATTTAGCAAAGTCTTAATTCATTTAATGGTTTTGATTTCTTTTGGTATCATAGTTTATATTTAAATTTTACAATTTATAATACATGATTATTTAATTAATCTTATCTTATGATTTTCAAACAATATGAGATTTTCTTAAATACATAATATCTTTTTCGTAATTTTTTATATACTTATATATTGTCAATACTCTCTTTTTGAGATCTGTCTCATCATTATTTGAAAAAGATAGGTCCTAATCTAATAATTTGACTTATTATGATTATATTTGTGCCTTTTGAATACAATCCAAATTTATTTTTGGGCAATTTTTTATCAAATTTTTTATATAATTAAATAGATTTTTAGAAGTTTGAAAACCTTAAGTTGTACATATTAATGATAATTTAACATAATGTAAGTTGGATTTTTTTTACTTGCTACAAGATGGAACTCATTCAAAGTTTTTTCTGGGTGTTTTAACGCCTCCACTAATAGAAAGTTTAGCTGTATTTTAATTATAAAATCATGGAGTCAACAATTACCCAAAAGATTAATCAAAGTAAAGAATTGAACTTATAATTAATTAAGGAAGAAATATTGACCTGCTGGTAAGATTCTTTTCCTCCACTCTTAATTGTTTCTAGAAATTAACAACTACTTCATGTGGCACTAAACCAAAGTCATCTTCGTCAAGTTTTGTTCTTTTTATTTTTTATTTTTTTCTCTTTTGAGCACAATTGAGCTTCATTCCATTTTCGTATTGTCAAGTAACTAAAATAAATTTACAAAATTTAAAAGCATCCAAATAATTTTGTAAATTAAGAAACAGATGTCACAGCATGTATGATTTCTGCAACTACTGAATTGATTTCTTATATTGGAGACGCCACCTGTCTTCTTCTTCTTCTTCTTCTTCTTCTTCACCAAGTTAAGTTTTTGTGTCACTTTTTAATTTTTCTTCCAGTAAGGAGTAGTTGAATCTTGAACGGGACTTTCTGAAGCGATGTAATTGAATAATTAAACAAATTAAACGTAAATGGTCTCTTTAATCCCCCACATCACTTGATGTAAGAACTTTTTGAATGGCAATATGTCATTTCATTGCCAGAAAACGAAGCTTAAGTGATTGGATGAGGAATTGACAACCTTAAATATTGAATCAGGGACAGTAATTTCTAATTAATTAGTCGTAGTGTTCATTAAGTTATTATATTTCTGTGTCCATTCTGATGATTATTTCCAAGTTTGAACGAGTAATTAGTCGTATAACTTAATAAAAAAAAAAAAAGAGTTAATTTCATTCGAATGACATATTTGATTACGATGATATGTATGGTTACTTGCTTAATTTAGTTTCACTTGAAAATCAATTATTGTTTAACACATAGGGGAATCACGACTGAAAAATATTAATGAAGATTACGGTTATAAAAGTCAAGGTAACTTTAATGTATGTTTCAAAGATGCCCATCTCAATTATAAAAAAATAAAAATAGCTTGGAAGTACACAGGAAGACAAAAGATATGTATGCAGTACAGGGGTGCATTGATGAGTACCACAAGAGTTCGGTAAGCTGCCGCAGAAATTTTTGACAATGGCTAAAAATTGCTCATCTTTATTGAAAAGATAAGAGTTCTTAATAAATCGGCCATGACAAAGACTAAATATTTATTTAGTCACCGCATGCAACATATGATAATCAATTAGATTTCCCGTATAGTCTTCGTCAAAAACTGTCCACTGATTATATCAATATTGGTAAATTTGGAGTCTTCGTCAAAACTATCCACTGATTATATCAATTTATTGGTAAATGCATGGGATGCATGTGCATTATACTTAAAGTCTTCGTACGTAATTCACAAAAGTTGGATAAAAGTCAATCAGGGGAGCTTAGGTATCTTTAATGCATTGATTGCGAAGGCAAAAGCAAAATATAATGGCGTATGCCTTTAGAAAAACCTAAAACATTGTGGAAATATGATGGCAGATTATAATGGGAATCTCTTAATTTGGATTAAGACACCTAATGACTAAGAAAATGTAGGAAGCATCATAAAAAAATGAAGTTCATTAGCCTTAGACATGTCGCTGAATAATTATATAAAGGTTGAAACAAGGACATGAAGTTTCGAGTTTTTTCAGTGTCAAATTAAGTAAAATGCATGTAGTGTCTTCGGCTCAAGTATATTTTGAATTTTCAGAAAGAAAATTTGATGACATGGTAAGAAACCACATAGTTTACGATACATTACTTTAAAAATTTAACGCATTTATATATATATATATAAAATTATGACAACTTCGAGAGAGAAGAGGCATCAAATTAATGATGCAAGCTTCCTGCTGATCACAAGTCGAGTTATCCGTGCCTGCCCACCATAATGCTCCAAATTTAGCACAGAAATCACCTAGGAAGCCATAGTAGTAATTCAAGTGAGAGTCATTCAAGTTATCACCAATCCAACTCTTCTTCCCATTTCTCCCTATGATAAATAATTTTATCCACCATTGTCACTAGAAAGCTGATCAAAGAAGTTATCAATGCCGATCCTACTAGTGAAGAATGTTGTTTTGAGGCTTTGCATAAATGATCCAATTGTTAAACTTAAATTCGACTCCACCGTATTGATGCATAGAATATAGAAATATTGAATTGTAAATTAGTTTGCATATAGAATGAAATAGTGTTATAAAAAAACTTATATGAATCACGCCTCTAAATTTGTAAAGCCTTTGAGAATTTTTTGAAAAATTGTTTGTGTATAGGGATTCATCTTTCACCCATGAGATGATAACTTTGGATAGAAAAAAATTGTAATATTAACATTTCAACAGAGAAACCTAATTAGGAGATTATTGGACCCCTCACCCCTTACATTATAGTTCTTTTGTTGGGATAGGACCCTGCAGCTGTAAAATTTACCCAAACGATTACTTTATGAATCTCAAACATTAATCCGTCACTCTAGAACAAGTTAGGAAGCTAAATGCTTATAATTGAAGTCCTTGTCACACAGCAATCATATCAACCCAGAAATCATAAATAACAAAAACGATAAATTATTTAATCAACACAAAAATTTAAGCTATTAGATAAAGGTCCAATACAATAGGTTGCGCAATGGTTGTGAAAGTATAGAAGTAAACACCTTCTAGGACTTATTACAAATTGTTGAGTCCTCACTCTTTCCAGTCCTTGCCGTCGCTGGTGTCGGCACAAGCGTTCGAGCAGATAGCCAACTCTGCACAGATTCCTACCAGTCCAAATGCCCAGATGCATTTCCACGATTGCTTGCTAATGTGAATAATACTACTTGAGCTTCAAAATTTTCAGCTAGGCTAATTATGTGTTACTTTCAATGAACTCACCATTAAGTTAACACAATGAACATGGCTGTGATGCATCAATCTTGCTGGATGATAACACCAGCTTTGTAGGAGAAAAAACAGCAGACGCTAAAAGTAACTCAGTTAGTTGTTTCGGGTTTGTCCTTTTTTTTTTGTTAATATATATTTTTTTTAATTACCAAAAAAAAAAAAAAAACTCAGTTAGAGGATATACTATAGAAATTTTGAATTGAAATGTAATATCTCAAACATTCTCATTGATACAAAATATTTAAATAATACAATTTGTTATAGTATAAAGTTATCTGCTTAATTTGCAGCTAGAGGGTCCTTCATGATAAGATTGGGAAGAAGAGTTTCAACCAATGCTGGTAGAGATGCTGCAGACTCCTTAATTCCTGCACCCTTTTTTAAACTAAGTGGTCTCGAGCAAGCTTCTCTGCAAATGGCAATGGCCTTTCGTTAAAGAACTTGGTAGTTATGGCAACACTCTTGCTAACTGAATTCCCAAATGAATTGCAGGTGCTCACATAATGGGACTGGCTAGGTGCGTGAATTGAGACCAGACATTTGCAATGACACAGACATTACTCCAGTTTTGCCAATTCATTGCAGCAAATCGGCCCATTTACTGGAAACGATAATGCTTTAGCACACTTTGACCTCCGAACACCGAACTGTTTTGATAATTTATATTATCAGAATTTGCTGAATGAAAAAGGTCTTCTTCATTCAGACCAGGAACTTTATAATGGGAAAAAGTGCTACTGATTCCCTAGTCCAAACGTACCCCACAAACACTTTATTTTTCAGGGACTTCTCCAAGGCTATGATCAGGATGGGAAACATCGAAACTCTTACTGGAAGTGAATGAGAAATCAGAACCAATTGCAGAAAAGTCTATTAAAATAAATAATACTTATTTGTATTATGTACAGCAGGTTGTCAAATATGAATTAATATATAAGACAAGTTAGCCCTCTCTTCCCAAAATTGCAACGCCATTTTTTTTTTTTTTCCTGTAAGGTTAAAAAAATCGTGATATCATTTCAAATAAGCTCAGATGTGATAACATCTTTCTCTGGAAAACCCTTCACATTGCTTCATAAAGCCCGTTTCTCAAGTACTATTCAGATTTATAACTGTGTGTATATTGGTTATTACAAAAAGATTAAAGGAACTTACATTGTGGTTAACATAGTGGTTAATTACAACATATATAAAACTGTTCTAACTAACAACTACTATTTGATGAGTAAGAATGCCTCAAATGCAGAATTAATGTTATATTTCTTGTCTATTCCCAATTATCCACCGTTTCAACCTCCTCCTCTGACAGTTCGAATGCATCAATCTCTGCAAAGTAAGCTCTCTGCTTTTCAATAAAGTCTTGAGACATGGTATGGAGGGAATCATCCACCTCCTTCTGCATGATCATCCCAAATACATTATGATATCAGCCAAAGGACTATCAATGTAGCAGCTCATCCTAAGATCTAATTCAGGATTTCTATGTTAAACCAGGGAGGAAGCTTCAGAACATAAGACTAAGGCAAAACTAGAAAACAGGTTTTATGATATAGACCCAATAATCAGCAGAAACAAATAAATAAAAGGCAAACGCTGATGTTAAGGATATCCTGTCCTCAGAAAATAAAAATTTTGTAATTTTTATGAAAAAAGAGAAGCATGCCATTATGACAAGTGATCATTCTTTTGCCAAGTAAGTGCATATGATCAGTATTTTGGTGATATAATATAGAAACACAAATTTCATAAACAATATGTTCAAGCAATAAAATCAAGAATTCTTAAAACATTTATGCACAATGACAAGAAATTAAAAGAAAAAAAATTATACAAACCTTTTTACAATGTTTAATAGATGACTTGGATTGAGAAGTTTTTCCATCTTTCTTGCTTTTGACTCTTTGTAGAAGGGATTGGCATAAAATCAGTATAATAGATATAGAAGATAAAGGAAAAATACATGCAGAGAGAGCATAGCTAATATAAAAAACATCTACAGAGAGAAAGAAAATTGACACAGAAGTATAACAAATCTATAGATAAATATAGAAGCATTCAGGTACTGGGAAAAAAAAAGGAAATAGCACGTCTCATGTGAATTAAACTGCATTGCATTAATTTTGATCTGACTACAGAAGCAACAAGTCTGTCGTTTACCATATTTACAAATCCTTTTCTAGTGTAATGAAACGAACCTTCAGCTTAGAGAATTGATATGATTACAAAAAACCAGCCCAGCATTAGTTTACACCCTTGCTTACTTAGATCTATGAATATTTGAAAAGTAAAGTGGAAACTGGTAGTTAGTCCGTCAAATCACTTTATTTATCTCTTTTTCCCTCCAACTTTGGGTATGCCAAACAGAAGCTCGACATTTTTCAGCACAGCAGAAACCCAAAGACATAAAGACCACAGATGGCAATAGAAAAGAATAGATACTTTCTATGTCCCCTCAATAGTTTTAGTATGATACTAATATTTTCATTAGCAATGGCTATGAATTTCTATCTCTACGTCCGTGGTTATATTGACCCATTCACATAAAAAATCAATTTCCTTCACAAAATAAAATGTTGAAAAAAAGTATAAATTAATACCTGTCAGTATTTAAACAAACTGCATTAGAGCCATCGGAAGGCAAAGGTGTTTCCTTGCCTCCATACTTTCTTTTTTCGGTAGTCCTTCTTCGACTATAAACTGAGCTGGGCTCTATGACCAGAGTCTCACCACCAATACCTGAAGTAAGAAGACACAATACGTATTCATTACCCCTCAAATGAGGAACAAATTTCGGAGTATTTCTATACGAACTCAAAAGCCCATTACATCCATGTAAGCTTAATGTTAATTTATTTCCATTATAATTAAAGAAACTATCGATTGGCTCTTATTATAATTAATTAAAGCACAAAACGCTGATAGAGATTGAACGGATGTTAAGATGATAATAATGGAACAAAACCCTCTAATTTATCAAAAATTTGCACAATTTCATTGAACTCAAATCTCCAATGAAACAAAAACCTAATACAATAAATAAAAAAACCCAGATCAAAATTAAAGAACCCTAGGTGTTTCCAAGTCTCCAAATAATTATAAGACAAATACTACCACAAACACTCGAAGACTTCGCTGGCGTTGAAGCAACAGACGAGGAGCTCGTAGTTTTGGTTCCATTTTCGCCGTGGTTCTCATCAGCGGCGGTGGTACCGAAGGCGGAGTTGGATCGGATTACTGAATTGCCCTTGGGGTCAGTGATTACTTTTCTGATAGCAGAAGAGAAGGAGGGTTTCTTAGTGGAAGGAGGGAGAATTGAATTGGTGCAATCTGCAAGAGCTTTTCTCTTTCTTTTAGCTTCCATTTGAAGCGACAAATTTTGCTCAATATTTTTTCCCGAGTTTTTATAAAGGGCAAGCTGATCGAGTTTGGCGGGAAAATCTGGTAGTTGGTGGACCGGAGAGATCTGGATTTATCTTCAAATTTGGGCCCATTTTAGGGTTTCTGGCCCAACCCATGAAATTATAAATGAGGTTCAACCAATAATTCAAAAGTCTACCTACACAATTATGCTGTTGATTGTTTTGAGAAAATGGTAGAAAAGTTATAACGGGTGCTCTCAAAGTTGTACAAGTTTTCTGATGCCCCTAAGTCTTTATACATTTTTTTTTTTAATTTATTAGAGGAAAGACTATAGTTACGTGGGTAATTAAAAATGTAAAGTACAATATCATAAATCTTGATGGCTATTGCCATCATCGAATGTATTTTGTGTTCTAATATAGTCGAAGAATAATTATACATCAGTTGTAACTATTGAGATAATGTGAAATTATATATGATAATTGAAAGCTGTTATTTAATATTGAAGAGATTATGATAATAGTGACTGTTATCAACTCCCACTTTTCATGCAACTTCAAGATGGGAAGATCTTTTGTCCCCACCTTGAGTTGATGCACACTATTGATGCACTTGATTGCTTATGCATAGATTGTCACTATTTGATGGTTAGTCACCTATTAGGTTTCAAATATATGAGTTTGACTATAGAAGAACGTTGACAATAAAATAATTGTCTCCTAGTTGTTGAAGATTGAGTAAGGTTTTAGAAACTTGTTGTCTCCTTGTACCGATGAACAACATGTAAATGATCAAAATCATTGCTTACAATATGTCATGGAAAAAACATTTCAGGTTCGATATTTAATGCACCGTATTTGTGAGTCATGTGTCTATCTAGTTGATTCACATGTGAGGATGTCTTATTAATTATGTTTCGCATATGTCACTAGATTGATGATGTGTGTTGTTTAGTTGTCTCAGATTTCTTCTTATTCATTTTTAAAGTGTTTGTAGAAGAATACAAAACTTATACGTATGCTATCTTTTGCCTTTAATATATTTAGATTTTTCTAGTAAAACCCTAATATGTTGGCAAAAGTTTTCTAACAATTAGAACATCACTCTTGACATCTTCAAACTATAGTCTTACATCATATGCCTTCAAAAAAGTGTTCTCAAGGTATTTTTTTATTATCATATAACTCATATTTTTGGTTCAGATAATGTTTAGGTAGATTTTAGGGTTTGAGAGTAGTGTTTAAGGTTCAAGGTAGTTGGCCATTGATCGAGTTCTCTATTGGTTGATAGTAGTGTTGCTTGTTTTTAATCTCATATATTCTAAGAGTTAGACTAATGATAAAGTCTGAAAATAGGCAAGTGACTTATAAGCCCTTTTTGTCAATAGTGTGACCCTATTGAAAAAAAAGAAAGAAGGCTTCAAGACATATTATAATGGAGTTTGATTTAGAAGTTGAATATATGGCACAACCTATTACAGTTATACCTCGTAAGGAACTAGTGAAGGAGAATGTACCTTCACTAGCATCGTGGGCTCTATGTCAACAAATTAGTTAAATAAACATTCTAAAACATTAAGGAAATTAGGAATCAATCCTTAATCATAATGACAAAGATATAGCAAATTAAAAGTCATTATGGGAATTATATAGACTTAAGGGGCCCACAAGACTAATTATATCATAATCCTCTTAGAAGGTTAGCAATGCTTTTAAAGGTAATTTTACAGCATGAAGCGACATTACATTTGCACCGTTTGTACATGAGGTACTCTACCACTTTAAGATTGTTTCATTTTAGTTGCCTCCAACATGTACAAATGCCTTATGAACATGAGCATCATTTATCGGGTCCATAGACTAGCTAAGCTTACTATAGAGGAGTTTGCCTATGTCTATGCTTAGAAGAGGGATTTTGTTTTCTAGATTAAGTGGGTAGAAAAATTTGAAGAGTTACTAATATAAAGGATAATATGAGTGATTAGAGGAGTAAGAATTTTTTTCTTCCTTACTCTAAGATTAGGAAATTTTAGGGAATAGGTTCCTAGTTTGTATTTTTTTATCATATTTAAGCTTTGCCTTAAGTATTTGCTAATTGTATCTTCTTTCATTTTATAAGCAACCACTCTAAGCTCATTCTTCATATTATGTAAGAAAGATGAGTAAAGGCTTTTGAAATGCTGTCTAACAATGATCATGCACTTAAAGAGCTTTTTTTTTGTTAGTCCCTTAGCGTTTAATCTTGTACCTTTCACCTTTTTAGCTAGATGAAGAGGTCATTGAGTTAGGTTTTTGGTTGCTATTTACTTTCTTTTGTTCTTATTTATAGAATATTTGTTAACTTTGGTTGTTCTTATAGGGTTACCATTGTCAACCTGTCTTTGAATTTAGTTGATGAAGAAAAATTTAGAAATGGAATCAAGGTCTCTCTTAGTTTTAATGGTGCAAATTCTTCAATTAATCCACCTATCTATATTTCTACCTTTAACCTTCAACAAGTAAGGGGAAACCTTCTTTTAATTTTAGTATGTGTAAAGGGAAGGAGATTAGGAAGTCATGGGAGCCAAGAGATAACGTACAAAGGTTCCCATATCTATTGTTGAAGGTAGTTTGATGCATGTTACCTACAGCTTTGATAAGATACAACCTAATCTCTCTTCCTCTACTCAGCCCTAAGAGAGAGCATGCAACTGATGTGGATATTGATCTTGTTGTCATAAACTTTTTTGTAAGGAAAGACCTTGTTATGGAAATTGTATCTTCCAACCAAGGCTCAGTTGCACTTAATATAGCTCAAAGAGATCACAAATCAAACTATTTAGGTAAGTTGTCTTTCTTTACTCTCAACTCTTTATCAAGTATTTATTCAGCGATTATTATTTTCCTTCCCATATTTGAGTATAAAAATTCTTCTCTTTAAATAGTTTTATATCATCATCCTAGGTGGTGATAAGTTTGAATGAAGAAACTAGTCGACTTAAATAAGAGTTACACGTGGTCAATGAAAGGTTTCATGTTGAGTAACAAAGTTATACAATGGATATATAGACTCTACATCTTAAGATAGAAAAGATTGTTTGAATAAGAGATTTTAATGTTAAGTAAGCTTGGTAAGAAGCTTCAAAGATGTCAAATTGCTTAAGCTTGCACAAGAATGGGTTGAAAAGTTAAAGGACTTGGAAGTGTAAGATGAAGAATGGCTTGAGAGGATCTTGGTTAGATTCAACAAATCTTGAAAAGAGAAAGTTGAAGTAAAGTTAAAGATCGAGGAAATGTCAAAGAGATGGTGAACATGGTCTTATACTGAATCTAGTACAAGTATCTTGATATAGACAATTATGATAAGAGAATGAAAAAGTAGAAATGCATCTTAGAAGCTGAGTTGGTCAATGATAATGAATAGGTAATAGGTCAGACTTCAACAACTAAAGTGTTGGAGTTTGTTCTCGATGTAACTGATGATCTAATATTGGTTTTCGAGCTAAAGTTTGAGTTCATGATTTTTACTCCCAGAGAAGCCCTAAGAGCTTACTCTTTAGGAAGTTCTTGTCGCACCTCCGAAGCCATCCAAAATCATTGAGGATCTCTTTCTTTGCTTCACACTATCTTTTGTATATTCTCCCTTTTTTATTTTATATTAATAAAAGGAAGAAATATATAAGTTATTGGCTTCACTCCATTTCTTGCTATTATCTTGCTTTTACATTCATAATCAAAGAAAAATAACGGCAAAATGAAATTAAGTATTTTATTATAATCGCAAAGATATCGATTTGTAAGAATGAATAGTCATTGACTTCATAAATTTGTTGATTGCAAACTTGTCCATGGACTTATATGCCCCCTTAAGCCTTTGACTTAATTTTGTTATATACCCTAATGGTTGAAATAATCCTAAAATGGGTGAATAGAATTTTTTAAAAACTTTATGTACAAAATAAAACAATAATAAAGACAATAATAAAAAGTCAATTTTCATTAATTAAAATAAACACAAGTAAATGAGAGAAATAGATAGAAATTTGATTAGCAAAGTTATAGTAGTTCAGAGTTTTCACTCAAACATCATACGTCTACTTCTTTAAACAATCGGTTTGAAGTTTTACTAGTGGTTTTAGATTATGCCCAATCTTATAATAGAATTTTGAGATTTTGTTCAATATAATAGTTATACAGGATTTCACCTAAAACTTGTTTGATACAAGATAAATAAAGATGTAATACCTCTATAAGGTTGAATAAAAAGATTTGAGCTTAAGGAAATTCTCCCAAAGATATTTAATTAAGCTTTAGAGAGAGAATATGTTGTTATGAAAAAAAAAAAAAAAAGAATACGCTTGATACGCTTGAGATCTCTATCCTTTTCCAACTCAAAAACACTTACTTATATAGTCTTCAAGTTATAGGATGGTAAATTAGTCATTGTGAAATAAATCTATTTGTTGGAGTCTAAGTAAGTTGAGTTTGATGCAATTTTATTTACGTGCACGTTTGTGACCCTTGTGTGCACGATTATGACCCATTTATTAGTGACTTTGAACAAACTTTTATCAGTCAAATTTAATACTTGAATCAATAAGTGTACAAACATACATATACAATGTACAATCATATATTTCTATACATTATGAATACTTATTCAAGACAAAAGCTAGTATGAGATCTTGCACGAGAAATATACAAGAACATATACACCCTAATTTTTGCTTATGTATGGGCATACATTTAATATACATAGTCGTACATATAAGGTTTGACTTAAGGCTTGATGATGTATGAGACCTTTTAACCATGACTCATTTTAGAACTTGAATACGAATGTACATGCATTTGATGCACGATCGTACACCTTAATGATTGACTTCTTCAAGGTTTGACCTTATATAAGGCCTAATGTACGTGATCCTTTGATTTTGATTCCAAATAGGCAATGTTATGGTCATATATTCTATGTACGAGCATACATGAATTGTTGATCAGACTTTCATTGACTTGCTTGGACTATATATGAGACATGAGTGTGTGCAAGGTGCTACTCATGACTAATCTCAGGTAACTCATGTACGATTGTATAACTAAGATATACAGTTGTATGCGGCATGTCTGAAATATTCTTTAAGATAAATTATTGCATGGGAGAGGTGCACAATGTCTTGAAATTGCTTGCACGAACCCAAATTAAACTATGTATATGGTCATACATAGACAGTGTATAATTGTACATTCTTCCTATTTCATTAAGATAAAGTTTTGTTTAATTTTGGTTATGAACTAAGTCTGCCTTAAATGAATTAATGTTTTTATGATCATTTAAATACCTAGAGGTCTAACAAATTTCAAAGTAAAAACCTAGGATTGACAAACCTTTAGTAGCAGACTGCCTTTGTTTGACTTAATAGTACTGTTCTATACCATTTTTAGTTCTTTAGTTTCCTTCAAAGCAAAAATTCAGAGTGAATTAGTAGAGTAATACATTACACATGGTACAAGGTCTCCTTTAACATAGTTCTTGGAATTTACTTTAGAGTTGAAGTACTCATCTACAATGTTTTCCACAAAGAGTTTCATACTTGTTTAACAACAAGGGAAAACATCTTTTCCTTCCCAATGTGAATATTAATGTTACTAAAAATATTTCCTTTTGGTTTCATCATAATAAAAATAAATCTATATAATTATGTTCGTACTAAAAATCTCGTAATTATCCTATTTAATTACAACTTTTTCTCACTAATCTAATAAATATAAAGATCCAACTAAGAGAGAAAAGGAGACATAATATTCAAATGCTTACACTTACAAAGATGAAAGCATACATATTATTTTTTTAAAACTTTCTTCACAAATATGTATTAAACATCATCTAACAGTAAATATAAACATTTTGACCGTCAATCAAGTCAAATCATATCACGAAAGATAATAATTTTTGCAGTTCAAAATTCTCTCTTAGAACATCGCTCTGTTGAAGATCATGGCCTACATATTTTTGTTTATTTATTATCCACATTTATCCGGGCATTTGTGGATCCCAAATATTTGGGTTAAACGGCCATTGCATTGGCCTTTATGTATACCTTCTCAGCTGATTGACTGATTCAAACAAATAGTCAGCAAATGCTCTCTTCTAAAGGAAGCTGTCATGAATTGACTGATTAAAAATGGTGATTTTTGTTTCCAATGACGGCATGCATTCAATACAAAATCTACCATTAAATAAAGTTAAAGTACTAGTCAATTGACAAGATGGTTAAGGTTTTGTTATAATGTATGTATCACCCGGATGATGATATTTTTTATGTGGAGCCTTGGATCGTTGACCCAATTAACCTTTGCACAGTAAGCTAAGGGTGTATAGGGGGGGATAATAGTCTGTACTGTAGTAGTCCTTTACCATAAGCATCTTCGTAATATGTAGCGGAAGGTTATGGTTATGGTTATGGTCATGGTTCTATTTCCTTTTTCCGTTTTCACCTTGTGCATGTTGCATACAACATGTAAATGCAAGCACCTAGGAAAAGCCTGGAGATAGATCTAACATGCATGTGTAAACAAAAGAAGCAATAAGCTTGCATTATGTCAATTTAATTACCATCTCTTGCCGGGAATTGGTAAGCCAATCCTATCGTTCACTATCTTAGAAGATTTAATGTTTTCTGGCGTTCTATTGTGGCCTTCCGTATATTGGAGAAAAGTCTATTTCCAAATGCTAAATAGCCCCCTTTTCCTTCTCCCTTCCAAACAACTAAAGTTTTGTAGCCAAAGGAAGAATCAATTTAAAACGCAACAATCTCTAGCTACCTTTCTTATACTATCCACAAAATCAACCAGGAGATAAGCGTCGCACAGAATTCATAAGCCTTTAACATGTCAAAAGAAGGGACAAGAGGTGGCTAGTCTAGATTAATTTGCTTCCATATATATATATATATATATATATATATATATATATATATATATATATGTATGTATGTATATTTCTACAGATTTACGTGTATAAATTGGTATTTTTTAGTGGTTCTTGCTTGTAATTGAACTAGAATTTATACTATTTTCAGGTAGTTACAACCGACCCCGTGATCTAAAATTTGCAACCCTTTTGTCACAATCAGTGGGGTCAAATTCTTGCTCAACCCTAACTAGAACATTTTGGTACATCTTCAAATTTGGATGCCTCTACATATGTTGCTATATATATCTAAAGAACCATTTATCGTTACCTGTAAATGCGTTCCTACATTTTTCATTATAACTGATTACTTTTCAAAGTATAGGTTAAGTTATTTACCATAAAATTATTAATTTGTTGTAATTGGATTGCACAGATTGGAGAAGAGAACAAAAATGCTGATCACATGCATACGGCTTGGTAAAAAAATTAGCGTCATAAAAGACAAATCGATATAGCTGTCAAGAGAGTGCAAGGTTTATTTACTTCCATGAGGAGTTTCTTTGCAGGCAGCTGGCAAAAGCATTGGATATAGAATTCCAAGAGTCACGATACTAATGAAAGAGACATTTTTATTCTACTTCTCTGTGTGAGAGAGAAAGTATTTGTTCTTGAAAGTGACTTCTCTTTCGATTCACTACAATAAAAGATCATTATAATTTGATTAATAAAAATTATTCATATAATGTATATATCTACATGAACTCAACACCCCACATCTCTTTTTGTTATTTTTATCATCCTTGTGGATTCTTTTATCTCAAACAAGAATTTCTCTCTCTCTGATCTCTCGCCATGCACAACGAAGAGGCAGACACTTATCACTGAAAAATTACTTTATAGATTGATAAATTTTGTTTCCATTATCGCATTTGCATGTGAATGTACTTTCCCGAAGAGCAACTCACGTGATTTTATCTAGTCAGTCACAAGAATCCTGCACATAAAAACTACATATATATTCATAAATATAACTTGCAATATAAGAAGGAAGATAACATTAAAAAGCATATAATATATAGAGCAGTAATTAAATATTTATTTAAATTATTGATCCATTAGAGATGACAAAGGGAAAGGTTTAAGAGAAAGTGAAAATTTTCAAAACGAGGTTAAATTTCTGATTCGAGTAAATGATGAAGATGATACATGAGGATGACTCGGCTTGTCATCTAGTCAATTTATTTCAATTTTCAAGTGGTATGTAGAATGTCACGAGCAACATTTCTGATTTCAGAAATAGTTTCAATATTGCATTATTGGGCTAAAAAATATGCTCTTAATAATTATTGTTTTGATGCCATTTTTTGTTTTGTATTTTGTTTTATTTTGTCACATGATATGACATGCATTTTCAACAATATACAAGTCGACACCAAAACGTGTACAGATCAGCAGATTGAACATTAGCTAAATTACTTGCCAAATAATACGAACATATTATAGCTTATTACTAAGCAATATTTAATTAATTAATTATACCATAAAAAGTCGTTAATTTGATAAGAATGAAACGTGTGAATGGGAATAACGAAGTACTAAAAAAATCATCTGGATCTCCAACTTTATTGCAACTAACACAAAACCAAAGTTAATTTAAAAGAGTTGATGAAGCTTTCTTTCAACCCTTCTTATTCTGGTGAAGAATTTAATTAGAAGGTCATGCATGCATGTGATGGAAGCAATATTACAGGATGATTACTCCATAATTGAATTGTAAAGAAGACTAGGTTGAATTATATTGTTTTCAAGCAAGCGAACTTCATGAAACACAACTTGAATAGACCTCCAAAAGTGTGAAGACAAATTGCTTATCTGTTTAATTTGTATCTTTCTCAACCATTTCGTTGTGTCATCATATCGATAAGCATCCAATCACGCTCATTCGACGATATGTTGACGCTGAGTGTTGTTTCAAATTTTGAATTATATCTTTCGATATCTATACAAGTTGTTTATGCTAGGCAGAGATGTAAACAGACTCAGTTACTGCACAAAAGAAAAAAATAGCTATACTTCCACTGCATGCATCATTATTCAAAAGAACATCAATTCAGTATTTGACTCACACTCCAAAATTAAACAATTTTCGAATACAATTGTCGCATACAATCTCAAGTCTAGTGTAAAATCAATGAATTGTGATGAAAGTTTTTAAATATTAAGAATAGAACAGAATTATAAACTAATAAACTGTTTCTTAGTTTTTGAAAATTATTTTCGAATCATAAACCGAAAAGGTAGGAAACCCTAGGCTAGGAAAAGAAAGATTTGAAAGGGAAGCAAGAGACAAGGTTGGAGCAGTGTAGATGTATGGAGAGTATTGTTTTGTTGTAATGATTAAAGAGTACACGTGAATAGGTGGGTACATGATTTGTCTGTGTTGAATGGAGACAATGCTGGAAGCAAGGAGCCAACTCCTAACTTGCATATGAACTGTCAAAAGCATTTGTTGATAACATCTCGTGACACGTTCATTGATCAGAGATCATATATAGCTCGCTAGGTAACAAAAATTTTAATTTCTGCATCTTCTTAATCAAGTTTTTTTTTATCGAAACTCAGAAAATAAGAAATGGGATCGCAGCGTTAACTTTAAAGCGACAGGACCAAAAATATCCCATCAATTTCAATGTATAACGTTAATATTACAAAAGAGAGAGTGGTGAAAAGGCAGTTCAACTTGGTTTGTGTATGGGAGCCAATAGCCGGGTTAGCATGTGAATTCTTAGGCTATACAAACTATTGTAATAGTGTCTCTCTAAAAATAAAGGTTTTCGTATGCACATAGAACTTAGTTTAATCAAGTTAAAGCATGATGTAATTGGGTTCTAACTTAATTAACTCATTTTCCTAGAGTTAAGATCATATTAAGGGAGAGGTGATGGTGCTGAACTTAGAAAGGTAGAAATGGCACGTGTGGAGAGAGAAGACAAAGAGGTGATGGCTGGTGAGAGAGAAAGGGAGAGGAGAGGGAGCCTAAAAAAGCCCCCGTGAGGAGTCTTTGGAGTCACTCTAAATTCACGATTAAGCCACCTTTTGTTGCTTCTTCCCACCCTCTTCACTTCTTTCGATGGCCATTATTTTTCTCTCCCTTTCCATCACGAGCTGAGGATTCCCCTATTCCTTCTTCTTAACTAACATATATAATCCCCATTTATATAGCTTTCATTTCTTTTTCCCAATATACCCACTTCGACTTTATTTTGCTTTTCTTTTTTTTCCTTTCTTCTCAACAAATACGAAACTTTTTTAATTTCAAACTTACTATAGAGTTTTAGAACTCCTATGATTTATAGATATTGTATCTTCAAATTGATAGTTGATACTTATTCTAAGATCAAAACGTTGATAAAGCCATAATCGTGTGTGTGTGTGTGTGTATGTATATATGTATGTATAGAATTCTTATAGTTTATATATAATAATTTGGATTGGGTTAGAAATTGATTCTCTTGTTACATATAATCAATTGGTACGATGCAATAGGGCGCTACTTTTGGGTGTTCAGATTTATATAATTCCCATATATAACTATTTCTAGTCCAAGAAATGAGGAATCAATGCTTTTTTTTAAATTATGTTTCCAGCTTTTTCTTCTAGTCATGGGGTGGCAAACGATATGTGCATTGATTTTGATTAAATTTTTGGACTCTCGCTTTTACCTTGACTTAATTGTTTTATTTTTTTAAGAATACAATCTTGTGGAATATACTAATATGTTATTTTATTATCATAACATTTGATCCATTTAACAAAATTATATTTTAAATTACTAATACCTAATCTCAAATATGCATGTTGAGAAAGAGTTTAAATTGATTGATTTTCTTTGATCAAATGCAAGTTGTGTTAAATTAAACTATCAATAAAAATATGTATTAATAATGGTATCTAGTTATTTTTAAATTAAAGATGACACCATCATTAATAGATAAAATATGCTCATTATTATTACATAAACAAAAATTAGTTATATATTATTAATTAATTATTATCCACCAAATAAATTCCATCATCGTACGCATGTTTGGAAATAACGTGAGAAGGGGCAATCTGGTAAGTTGTGAAAGAGTGTAATATTTAATTGTTGTTGAGCAACTGAGGCAGTCATGTGCGAAGGCACCAGACCAAGGATCATATAGATTTGAGAGCTCATCCTCTCTTTAAACAGCCTCAGACCTCGCTGAGTTGATAGGAAGAAAAGAGAGAGAGGAAAGAGAGAAAGAGAATAAAGAGAAAAGAAAAAGAGAGAAGACTACACCATGGTTTCTAGGGAGCACAAGAAAGCAGCATTGCATGAGAAGCTGCAACTTCTTCGTTCAATTACTAACTCTCATGCTGTAAATGCCCTGTCTATCTCTGAAGCATTCAACTCCATTGGCTTTCTTCTTTCATTTCTTCCTCATACCTAATCCATTTAAGATATCCATCTCCTCTTCAATTGTATATATAAATCCTTCTCTCTTCCCTCTATTTCTCCATGCATATTGATCCTACCCCTTTTCGAGTCACCTAAATTGTATCTTCGTCCTCAACATGAATTTGTTTCCTCCGCCAGCTCGAAATGTCGTTCTTAAATTTTAATAAGCCTAATGGAAACTTGTTATTGAATTCAATTAATCCATGCTCAAAAACTTCATAATAATTAAACAAGCTTTTGATTACTAGCAGGAGGGAAATTTTCTTTTAAGTATATTGGCTTTCCAATAAATCTATCATTTTCGTGTCTTTTTGGAACATTTATTTACTAGTTAATAAGGCTATGATTTTCAGGAAATGAAAATTGTTCAACCGGATGGGTTCTAACATATATATTGATTCTGTTTGTTCAATTCGTGGCAGCTCAACAAAACATCAATCATAGTAGATGCATCAAAGTACATCACGGAGCTAAAACAGAAAGTGGAAAGACTCAATCAAGATATAACAAATGCACAAACTTCAAATGACCAAAACCCTTTGCCCGTTGTATGCGACATCTATTTTTCTACTTCAAAAATCAACAATTTTTTATTTATCTATTGTTCTTTTTCTTCGTAATTTGCTATTAACTAATGCAAGTTTCCTGTCTGTGTTCTCAACAGGTTACTGTAGAAAACCTAGAAAAGGGTATTCTAATAAATGTGTTTTCCAAGAAGAGTTGTCAAGGCCTACTTGTTTTCATTTTAGAAGCCTTTGAAGAGCTGGGTCTTAATGTGCTGGAAGCTAGGGTTTCTTGTACAGACACATTTAGTTTACAAGCAGTTGGAGGAGAATTAGTAAGAATTGAAGCACCTTCTTCATCTATTTAATGAATCAATACATACAAACTAAATATTAAATAAACTTTCCGGGATATTGCATAGGCTTAATAAGATCATGTTTTTACTTGTTGCAGAATGAAGAAAATGGTGAAATTATTGACGCTCAAGTGGTGAAACAAGCCTTATTGAAAGCTATTAGAAGCTGGAGTGGAAATGTTGATCGACAAGAGTAATCAATAACTTAAGTTCTTATATACTATTTATATAAATAAATAAATATATTTATATTTATATTTCATCTTCTCCATTTTCTTTTAATATGTGTTGTAGCAAGGTTAAGGCTGGCAATGTTGTTGTTAACCAAGAATTGATCGTTTGAGTTAATTTAAGTCAAAAGTAGATTAAGATCGCAAAATCTAAATTAAATGCATTTTTGTCTTACGTTATAAGTGTATGAGCAGTACTCTTCGGCAAGCAATTTCGTGAACTTTTTTGTTTGCATGCATGCAATGCAAACAGTAAAAAATAATTAATAAGAAAAATTCATGTGATTGTCCTTTGAGGTTAATCACGTTGATAAGGTGGAATGGAGTCACGTGACAATATAAAAAAGTACTTGTATAATGAGTTAAGATTATAATTTTCCGGAAAATCTATTTTCGTATTACTGATAATTAATCTCCGAATTAACTTTGATTATTCAATGTAAACAAATTTAACTTTCGATTTCCCTGGATCTGGATCAAATCACAACACAAAAAGTTATCTTTAATAAAACTGGGTAAAATTTTGTCACGAATAGTGAAGTTGGGAAGCAATTCCAGGAAACAGGGAATGATATGTAGATTTTGCAGTCTATTTAGGACCTATCTAAAGAATTAATTATATTAAATCTTTAATTGATAACTTCGGGTGAATTCCTGTCAGAGGTCTAAATAGTCACCACCTTATTATAAGAAAAATAATGATAAATATTTTATTTATTTCCACACATACATGTCTTCATCCGCAATCAAATTAAGCATTAATTCTCCTGTTTTTAGCATCTAAAAGAAAAGCCCTTGTGATTTGTACACTTAGATGAGCATTTTTGGGAGCAAAAGCTTCATATCTAGCTGAGAAAACAATATCCTCCATGTTTCTGACAATGAAGTTCAGGGCAGTCTCCTTCAAGGTTTTATTAGAACACACGTCTGAGATTTCAAGGACATCAAGAACATTAGACGAGTTCATGGAAGAAAGCATATGCCGCTCACAGAACTCCTGCAAGTATGGAATCTCATACTTATCAGCTGCTAGAAACAATGAATAAACATGCTTCTCCAATTTTTCTGAAGCCATGCTCCCACTGTAGAGGAATTCAAGAAGAGATTCAAGCTCATCGTGGTTCAATTCTGGGAGTGTAATGGTGTCATCACTTGGTGGAGCCTTGCAGCCATCTGAATCTAGCATGTTTTTGAAGATCTCTGATCTTGCTGCCTGCGTATATAATGTAATAAAATCACAATAAAATCAGATAATGTCCACAAGATAGCAGAAAGAGCAGGAGAACTAATGGAGAGTTACCAGTAAAGCTCTATGTGCAGGAATGGGAGGTCCATTATTGCTGGGCTTGATATGTATATCGGTGTGATTATGTTCTCTGAATGCAGTAACAAACCCACTAAGAAAATTTAATTTCTTGTTCAACTCCACTTCCACTTCTTTCATGCTGTTCACCATTTTCGGAAGGTTTGCTAGTGGCTGAGAGTATTAATTAATACAAGAAATTAGAAATAATTAATTTATTAATAACCAATATTTGATGGCTGTATGAGAACTTATTGGCAAATAATTATTATCTGTTTAAGAATTATGCCCAGCTAATTTTAAACTCACGAACCCAAAATTGAGTATTGCAATGTGAAAATTCAGAAATAATGTATAATGAGTGTTCATTGACTTTTCTCAGACAAAATAAGTACATAAAAACTATCATTAAACTGTTCAAAAACAAAATCTAAACATGTATTCATAAAAAAATTAAAAAAAAAAAAAAAAAAACAGGTTGATTCGTTGGTCCATCACTATGTTCAAGTGTACTTGGAATGTTCTAGGATTATTTAGTACATTTTAGCCCAATTTAAGCTTGGATTGAGCTTCAACTTTAAATGGGTCCCCATAAAAATAACCCAATGAAAGGGGGTAGGGAAACATATGCGGTTGTCACTCTGTTTCAGTAGTTATCAATATATATTCTGCTTATTTAAGGTAAAAGAAGAGCAATATTTTCAACTGATTTAAAATTTAGATTATTTTGTTTGATTTCTAGACTCTTACAGTCTTTAGGCTAAAAGATTTCATGTTTCCTGAAGCATAAAACTAAACAATCAAAGTTGCTAAAAAAAGAAAAGTAATTGGTAAATAACATGAAAACAGAGCTTGCCTTGTAAGAATTTGGTGAAGAAACCATAGAATTACTGGATTTATCAGCAGCTGCTTTGTTATGATCACCTTCAATCTTGTTCATCAATGTGATTACGCTTTTAGCTCCCTCATAGCAAGCTCCACATATGGTATTCCTTGGAGGCCGTAACATAAATGGCATTGAGCTGCAGATAGAGCAATCCATATCTGCACAAAACTTTGAGCAAGATGGAGAGGTTGGTTCTTCTTCTGAACTCAATATAGAAACAACTTTTGACGTTGCCTTGATTGTTAATAATACTTGAGGTTTGTTAAACCTTGTTATTAATTGTATCAATTGTTAATTAAGTTAACAAAGGAACCATAATGATTGCATGAAGGTTGGGTGGGCATATTTTAATATAAAGGAAATGACCAAACCATCCTTAAATCATGTGGGACTTGGAGATTTTTACGTATAGAAGGATGAGGATTAGATTGTGAAATAGATAAAAGAAAGTTGGGGGAAGTTGGTGAGCATGTCTAATAGAGTAAGTTATAAAGAAAGAAAGCTGACTTGATAAACAAAGTGGGGTTTGTTACAGAAGAATCAGAAAGCTTGTTAGGAAGCAGAAAAGGACTTTCCAACCTCACAACAGCAAATATGTTCGAGGCAACCCACCTCTTCTTGTTGACCAGTCTCTCTTTTGTCTCTCAGAAACACTAAAACTAATCACATTTTTGCTCGAAAATATTACTTAGTAATATAATTTCTTAAGCCAGCCTGGTAGGTAGCCCACATCATCGATGATAATCATCCCTTCATCTCTCAGAGGCATTCCTGTTCATGATTATTATTATTATTTATTCAATCAATTTTTGGGTTTATTAAACAGTGATGCACTGGTTAGATTTCCAGAATTTGGTGGCCCAACAACAAATAACAGAACCATGTAAAATGACTTGTAGTAAAATTTATTTATTTATTTTTTGCTATTCTCTCTTCAATATATGTAGTACAAGAACATTTCTTTACCATCTCCAAGGTTAAAAATCATGGCTTGAAACCTTTCTTAATTTAAGGTTTTTGATTTTCACATTTTAATGCATCTATTGGAATCTTAGAACATGGAGTACATATAATTTAAGAAAGCTTATCTGAAAAGTACATTAAAATGTTAAACTACTACTACATTTATCATCATTATCATAAATGATTACTAGCTATAATATGGTAGCTAGTTTACATTATCCTTATGAAAAACTGATGCTTTAGAGGCATCCCTTCAGACCACAGGATGGTGAATCTTTGCAGTTTTATCAGCTTTCTGTTCTAGTTTGGTTTTCATAATAGTGATAAGCTGCAGCACCTGAAAGGACAGCCAACGTTATTGCTTGTGCATGCATCCTGGCATGAATAAGCCTCAGGCTCGGCTTCATAAGAGTCCTTTTACGTGTATAAGCCAGCGATGCCCCAATGGCTGTTGCCCAAACTCCTCCTGCAAAATAAGCGATTCTCATAACTTAATCTAATCAATCCAGTTATTCTATAATATGGACATGCGCATAAACACATAATAGTCTCTACTTACCAATGCTGGTGAGCTTGTGATCAGAAACCCAGGACTGAATAGCCTCCATATGTATATATATATATATATAGATATTTTCCTTTCTTTTCTTATACTGAGTACTTGAAAGCTGGATTGAGTGAAGGAGAAAGAAGCAAGAGCAGTCGGTATTTATAGATAAGGAGTGACGTTGAAAGGTGTAACTTTTTACAGCCCCTGGATTTAGTTCACTTTTCATGGAACACTGAAACTTACTTTAAACTAGAGGCTCCCCTTGCCCTGGTTTTCTCATCGCCTGCTACTTGTTTTAGACTATACTGCCCACCTGCTGCCCCTCTCATCCCTTAGATTGACTCCTCCAGGATTGTAATCCAGAAGCCCAGGACGCTTTTTTTGTTTTTTTTTAATGCTTTGTCGCCATAAAACATGTTTCCTTATGATCCTCTTATTTATTAACTTTTTAGCGTTTAATTTAACATGGAAGAACACTATTTCCCATAATGACATATTCCCACCTTGAATTTTGTAGAGGATATCATCCCACCTTTCAATCAATTTTTGTAAACTTTAACTCTAAAATAATATTAGGCAATTTTTATCTAACATTAAATCTTAATTATAATTATAATTAAATTACTTTTTAGTTTTTTATCATCAATTTTTTTTTTTCGCTTATTGTTATTGTAAAATGTCAATGTAAACTAAATAGAGATCAAGATCAACAACAAAAACAAAATCAATGATAAGAATAAAAAAGCTAAAAGATTATCTCGTAAAATAAGAGTTGACGTATAATATAATATAAGTAAACAAGGGAGTGAAAGAGGACATCAATGAATACTTCGATATTACCATTAGATAAACAACTAAACAATGCTTGCTTGATGGAAGCAACATTGACAAGGAGTCTTCGTATCAAACTTAATTGACTCTATTGCTAGCTTTCATGATTGTTGAGTTTAATTGTTGTGGTCATTAACTTCCATGATTTGTTGTGAGGTTAAAGTATTTAATTGATTGTTGATTTGAGTTAAAAGTTATTTGAATGTGATAACAAATTATTTATGGATTATAACATAAGTGGTTTTTTTAAGAAAAATATCATTTTCACTAAAAAAATACATCAAATTTGTACACTAAATAATGTGACACTAATTAGATGTTATTGAATTTTTAGAGGGATAATCAATCAAATTATATTGTGTCTTTTGATGAACAAATTCTATATATTATTTTCGATAAAATATTATTTTCCTGTTTTTAGTGGCTCCTACATGTATTTTTGTTGGTCAAATTGCAACGACTAGTAGCAATGATTTATGTGAAGATGAAAGGGCCATGGTTGAGTATTGGAACTGTGCAAACATGTCAAAAGCTTAGTGGACTATTGTCATAAGAAAGTTCTATGTCGATATCTTTTATAAATTTTGTTAGAAGACAAAAAAATAAAAATAAAAAAACAAAATATTTAAGGCTTTAAAATGATAAAATAAATCTTAAAAGAGTAGTTTATTATTTTAACCTTAGAGATACAAAAATAATTAATTTTATTATATTAATATTAAAATTTTAAAAATCAATTATGAAGAGTATTTTGATTGTTTTCATATTTGCTTTACATTTTAATGGTAAAAATAAAAAGTATTGTTTTTAAAACTAGAAACGAAAAAATATTATTTAAAAAAAGTGAAAAACGGTCGTAATTCCTTTGCATATGAATATTACTCAAATGCACATGTCACATGAATTTTCATTTGTGGTTTTAATTTGAAAGTCGAAATATTTTATAATGGCGAAACGACTTATTCCCACCCATAGTTTCAAGCAGGGAAGTGTCACCCCCAAGTTTTTAAAAACTCATCTTCCACCCTTCAACTAAATTTGTTATTAAATATATTAGTAAACAATAATTATTCAGGGGCATTTTTATACTTTTAAAATTTTATAAAATAATAAAATAAATTTTATATAAATATAAAATTTTAAAAATATTTAAAAAATTTTAAATTTAAAAACATACAACAACAACCACCGGCCACGGCTAACAAAGCCAGGTGACAGTTTTTGGCCACCTTGTTCCAGGGGAGACCAGATCTGACTGCCTCCAGTTTAGGTGGAGGTGGCTAGATTCGACTACCTCTGCTTGAAAAATCAATCAGAAACTACTGGAAAGAGTCGTCTTTAGTCCTACTTGTCGTTTCCAGCCTTTTTTTTCAGTGGAGATGACTAGATCTAGTCACTTTCCCTAGAACCAAGTGATCAAAAATAGCCACCTAGTTTTGTTAGTCGTGGCCACCGTCGCTGGCACCGACGACGGTGGCTGTTGTATTTTTTTAAATTTTAAAATTTTTTTAAAATATTTATATTTAAAAATTATTTTATAATTTTATTATAAATTTTTAAATTTTAAAAAAATAATTTAGTAATTTTAGTATAAAAATTATAAAAAATACTTTCAAGGGTGGGAGACTGAATTTTTAAAACTTTGGTGGTGGCACGTCTCCACCTCAAACTATGGGTGGAAACAAGTCCTTTCGCCTTTTATAATTAATCGCCTGATTAGAGATGAGATAATGGACAAAAGTTTAGACTGAACAGAGGTGCACGTGGGGTGTGAAATTAGACGGAAATCAATTAAAATCTGTCGACAAAATTATTCCAACTTTTTTGACACATAGGGATTCGTGAAAGTCAAAGATTTCCCAGAAATTGTAATTTAAAAAAAAAAAAATCTGCAAACTGTGGGAAAAGTATCAAATTCAGTTGTTTAGGTAAAATGTCAGTAGTAGTGGTAAGAGGATTTTTATGGCGTATTCAAAGATCGGGGCCGAGCCTAGCACAAACGAGACCGACCCGGATTACTAAAAGGCCCAGAATCATGGAACGGTGTAAAACTTTTCTCCTTCATCCTATGTCTCTTTTCAATTCTTAGCGCGCAGAAAAGGAGAAGAACAAGAGATGGGAACGAAAGCTAAAGGGTTGATAAAGGCAAAGAAAGCATGGAAGGCAAACAAAAACACAGAGGACATAGAAGTATGCTTTGAGAAATCGACTAAAGACGCTCTTTCTGGCGGCACTCTTGAATCACTTTTCTATGTTGACAAGTCCAAAGGTTAAGCTCGGCTTTGATCTTAACCTCTTAACTCAAAATGGATTGTTTTATTTTTCATTTCTTTTTGTTTTTTCACTTTCAATTTTTTCCTGAGTTACTAGCTATTGGAAATTTAAGGGAAAGCAATATCATTAGGTTGAGAACTCATGAGTGTTGCTATAAGGTTTCAGAAAACTAATGGTTTCAGTTGTGAAAAATAAGTACTTTAGGTTAAAAGGTGCATGCTTGATTTGCATATTGTTTTTTTTTTCCCTTTTTTTTTCTTCTTTTTGTCTTTTTTTAAACTTGAATTTGTTTCCTTACTCATGGTAAGTATTAATAATGAATTCTATTATTGGAAAATTATGAAAATTTCAGGGGTAAACTATAATCTAGTGGTTGATTATGATAACGTGAAAGCTTATGAGTATTGCTATCAAGTTTCGAAGGTAAAGAACATTTTTTTTGTGAGGAATAAGTACTTCAAAAGTTTAACAGAATTATTCCTGATTTATTTTTCTATTGTCCTATCACCGGTAAGTGTTTGGTTTTTTCGATTTTTGATTTTTACTCTGTGCTTCTCTTTTTACTATTCATGAGAGATAAATAATATTTGTATATATTATAATTATAAGATACAATGTTTATATAGAAGTGTCTACGAATCCTAAATAATCTACTTTTTCTATTATACAGATACTAATTCTTAAAGTTCATCAAGATACAACTACTAATTCCTAAAGTACATAAATATACAGCTCAATCCTTTCCCTCAATATGGAGCATATAAATCATGTGTCAAACTTGTCATAAATAAAACCAATTCAAGAGCCCCCAAGAAATTTAGTAAAGATGTCTGCTAACTAATTGTTTGAACTAACATAACTAGTGGTAATGCAACTGACCAAAATCTTCTATCAAATAAAATAACAATCAATTTCTATATATTTAATTCTCTTATGAAACACTGGGTTGAAGAAGATATGAAGTATAATTTGATTATTACAAAATAATTTTATTTGTGATACTTTTATAAACTTTAATTTTTTGATTAATTGTTTCAACCAGATAAACTCATAACTTGTTAAGGCTATAATATGAAATTTTACTTTTACACTTGATCTAATAACAATATCTTTCTTCTTATTTTTTCATGATAGTAGGTTTCTTTAACAAGAACACAACACCCTGAAGTGGAATGTCTATCGGATGGAAAACCTACCTAGTCAGCATCTAAGTATACAATAATTTGTGCATGGCTCCTAGTCTCATAAAGCAATCCTTTGTCTGGTGCTTCCTTGATGTACTATGAAATCCGAACAATTGTATCCCAGTGACTGCACATAGAGACTGTAGGAATTGACTTACAACATTGATAAAGAAGGAAATATCATGTCATGTGCTTGTAAAATGAAGAAGTGAGTATTGTGATTGTTTGATGTCCCTAAAAATTGTGATTTACATCAATCTGTATTTTTTAATTATAAGCCTTAAGCAGAGACTTACAAAAGATTACTACTTTTAGAGATACTTTTTGAGGTGGATAATGGTAGTGATGATGAAAATGTTGAGAATTTGAGTCAAAATGAAGAAACTGACCTTGAGAACAGGTTAGCTTTTTATGCTTTTATGGGTATTTTAGTTGTTAATGATTCTGGTAAATTTGATCTTTGACAATGAAGAATCCTTCTGCAATGACACGTTGTTTGTGTAGTAGTTTTGCAACTTTTCTTGAATGTCATTGCTTTTCTGTCCCTGCATCGAACATGGAATCGGATATTCTTTGCATGCTTCTTGTCGCTTTTACTTTCAATAGAACTAAAGTGACTTGAATGAGCATAAAAGAAATCTCGGTTCATTCAGTGTCAATGGCTCAATGCCATGGTGCAGATCTAAGAAACCCAAACCAGTGACTCAAGTCAAGTTGAATAAGAGAGCTAAACGTAAAGAACTGGAGAGAAAAGAATCTGAAGTGAAAAAAAGGTGGAAGGACTTTCCAAACAAATTGACGGGTAATATAACATCTTAACTAGTTCTCTGTTCTTATGGTTTCAGCTTCAATGATATTATTCAAAAAATTACCAAAGAGGATAAGGAGAAGCAGAGAAGGCATCTGCGGCTAGTTGTAGCTAAGCAAGAGAGACTAAAGGCTTGTCCACCACGTTTGAGAAAGCACAAGTATGCAGTTTTCTTTTCCTCTTTAGAAAATTTGGGAAGTTTTTTTTGGCTCTGTTATTCCATTTTGGTTTCCTATTTATTAGGATAATCAATTAGAAGCAAATGTTTTAGTAACAAAGTGAATTTTGATTGGTAGAATCATCTTATCTCTTGGTAATGTTTTCTACATGATTTTATATGTTTCCATTCCCTATCTCTGAAGTAAAACATGAAACTAAGAACTTTTCAATATCTAAAACAGCATTTTTTGGATTCTTTTATGTCACTCCAACTAGTTTGAGGACTATAACCAGTTTCACATGTTAAACCAAGGCATCTAAGTTGTATAACTTCAAGCAAAACTGAAGGTTGGCCTGAGAAAGTGGTCATCCAACTGTTTAGAAGAGGAAGGTTTTCCCAATATTTTCTAAAAAAATTGAACTTTGTGATAGTACTTTTGGCACAATCAGTATATCGATGGGCACTTGTATTGCAGATTTGAGCCAGCTCATACTCAAGTCTTATTAACTGAAGGAATCACTGAATCTGTGAGAAAGCTAAAGGTCTGCTGAATTTTCATTGTTGATGAGTATTTATTAATTACATGTTATTGTGAAAATTTCACTTTTTCTTTTTTGTAATATGAAGGGTTGTTGCTCCCTTGTAAAGAATCATTACAAAAGTCTGGAGAAGAGAGCATTAGTTGTGTCACTAAAGAGCAAAAGGTCAGTTAAATCTCTCTGTTCATTATTATTTCACTAAACAGTGTTGCATATTGAGTAGCTTATCCTTTGATACAAGCATGTCTTTTAAAACCCAAATAAAATTTGTGCTGGGTGATTTCATTTCCTAATAAAAACTTAACTCATCCATTGTGCCATGACCTGTAACCAGAAAGCTATAAATTTCGGGACTAGTATTTTCCTTGAATCACATCTACATTTTGAGTGATTATGTTCTTGCAAGAGTTAAAAAAAAACTTGTATTTGTATACATAAAAGGAAATAAACGATGGTTTGACTCATGAAGGCCTTGGATCTTATAGGGGCAGTGTTATTTTTCCGGAGGCATGCCGGCCAACAGCATAGATCCATTTGCAGAAGTTCTGTTTTTTGCTTTTGTTATAGTTTTTTGTATAATTAAAGTGGCACGTATCAGAATAAAGCTCCCCGTTGAAGTTGAAAGAGCTGTTTGTGTTCACCATCTCCTTGTGCTTAACTAAGTATTCACCAAATCAATGTAATTTATTTTCAACGTAAATGCAAGTATAATCTTTTGAAATTAAAACTCAGAATACTGAAGATAAAAGGAAAACTATTTTAATAACATATACCTAATTTCAACCAATCTATCAAACTTTCTTTATCTAGAAGTTTAATTTTATAGCTTTTGTTCATAAATCCGGAAATTGATGTCTATGCTCTATGCTGTGATGTAATATAGACCGTCAAATTGTATGTGTTAAGAGAGTTGAAGCTCCATAGACAAACAATTCCCATACAGAGAAAGCTTATCTTTTATAGAGTTTGTTTTGGAAGATTACATCGTCCGCACGTTTGCGTTCCAGCTCGCGGCCCAACTCGCCAGTGCAATTTCTTGTAATTTGGTTCACTTATTATTGCGTCGCAGTTCTTCATTTTATATTTTTGTCTTGTGCAGCGTCTGTGTAGAAGAACACCCAGGCATGTTCAACACCGTAACTTGTCTTCCCATAATGCGAAAGCTGGGTTTTTAAAGCTTTTTTTATTGTTTTTCTGGGAAATAATTTGATTCGGTAGTACTCTATTTGGTTGTTAAGAAATTTATTTTTTTTTTTCAACTTGATTGATTCACGGACGACCTTAATATTGAACAAGAGGCTGAAAAATCCCCTTTGCTGTGACTGTTGCATAGGTGTGTTTGTCTTTACTTCATATGAGTAAAGGGGTATTTGCCTTTTCTTATAGCTAAAGGGGTGAGCTTATAACTTGTTTGATTATGATTTTTTCAGGTTTATGTGCAAAAATTGAGTATTTTTTAAATCATTTTATTAATAAAATATATTTATCACAATCAATCAATTATAAATATTAATTTTCATAAACTAAACTAAACAACTTTTAAATTTATCCGTTCATGTTATTGGATTTTGCTCGTATTTTTTTTTTGCAACTTATATATTTATTAATAAATTGATTTTTATATAAAGGTATGTATGAGATGAATGAATTTGTGATGGCATGTGAAGCACAATTATTAGAAAATGTTTCAGAATATGATGAAGCCTATAGAACATCAAACTAAAATAATTTCTTCATCATAGATAGAGATCTTCTTCGGACTAAATGCACAAATAGATGAAATAGCAGCAAATAACATCTTTCTAGCCGTGGAACTTAATCTCCTCTACCTATCAGCAACTGAAAGAAAAGTGGTTTAGGAAAGGACTTCAGAATCGGATGCGTTTGTCCTGGGAAAAAGGCCCTGACCCTGCCAGCAAGTAAAAAGAAGAAAGAAATAAGAGAATGAAAGGAGAAGAGAACTTCGTATTTAGAAATTCTCTGGGAGTCATAATAATTCTACAGCAAGTCTCTCGGACTCGGAAAGTAATAATGAAGATGGCTGACCCAATAGCAGATCCTGCAGCTGCCACCTTGGAACCAATGAAGGAAATGATTGACTCATCATATCATCCCGAGAAACGGAAAATAGCAAAATATTCGAATTCACAGCTAATACCATTGATTCAATTGACAATGACATAACAAGAGTAATTTGTCTGGATATCCTGAACACCTAAAATAGAGATAATCACAACAAATATGAAATATTTAATAGGATCCCTTTCGAAAACGTGGAATGTAAGAGAAATTTAGAAGTCTTAAGACTTCCGGGTTGTTAATGGTTACACCCCTCAGTCATATAAAACAAATAAAGTTCACGGGAGAAATTGTGATTGCAGAGATATATATGCTTTAATACTCTCATTGTCCATTGAATTGTTATAAACTTTCCTGGAAATGAAAGGCAAATGGATAAGAAAAACAGTCATTTTTCAGTGCTTGGATAAGTGCTTGAAAAAGCACTACTGTTTAGTGTTTTTTCGGAATTAATTGTGGAAAACTAGATTCGATTTGAGGGATTATACTTACTTGTTTTAAAATTGCCTTTTTTCTAAATCGCAAGTATGTTTTGTGTATTTTCAATTCAAGTCATGGGTGCTTGAAAATGATCTTCGAGTAAAAAACAATTGGTAAAGAGATTTGTGACAATTGGGAATAAACAATTCAGAATCCAAGTTAAAACGAGGAAGTTATGACACTTTAGAAAACATATTTTTGGATTTTGCACAAAATATTCAATGTCTTGACATTTTGCACAAAGTATTCACTGCCTTGACATGAAAAAATCACTGTTTTGTATCCTAATCCATCTGAAACTCCTTCGATGACACCCTGGTGAATCCTAACATTATAAATAGGCGGATTTTAGCAAAATTGCAAGAGTTGTGAGAGGAAAAGATGAGATGAAACATAGAGAAAGTGATAGCAACTCAAAGAGAAGAATTGGCAGAGTAGGAAGGATTCGACATTGAAATCAACCTGATTTCCTAAGATTTTCTATTCATATTCTATTGTTTGTCCTCATGAATTTTGATTAAGTTCTTCTAACTTGTACAGATAACTAATATTCTTACAATTGGAATGATGCTACTAATGATTTGTGATCATTAATAACAACCATATTTTCCCTCTTTCTATATATTTTACTTATGTGTGTATTCTCTTATTTTCAACTCTTGTTAGATTCTTTGATTATTTAAGTATATAATTAAATGGTTAAGTAATCTTTTAAATACCAATTTGTACTCTTATAGCGTTCCCAGATGTAGATTGTGTATCCATTGTGGCATTAATTGTAATCCAAAGCGAGATTATATTGAATTGGTGTCAAGTCTGGAGTCCCTTTCAAGCAAAAATTGTAACAAACGTCATATGTTATTGATATGAGCCTTCTCTTGTGATATCTTCTTAGTAAAAATTAAAAAAAATTTTCTAATTACTCTTCTCTAAAAGATTGAAAGATTTCACTTTTATATCTCACACAAAATGTTTCTTTGGTTTTACAAACTTATACAATCCGAGGGAGGATATAAATTCCTTTTCTAATCCAAGTTGCACATGACAGAAAGAAAGCTTGGACCCGAACTGGAAAAAATAATAAAAGTTAATAGAAACTAGGAAACAGATTATGATATGTTTCCAAAGAAACTGATTATATTTGTGGATATTGCAACTGTGCTGGTCGCTACAGCTAGAATTATCATTACCAACGCGGTGATCTTATCCCTTGTTGTTGATATACCATGAACATCCCTGCAATTCATGGAATCCATCGGTTAGTTAGATGTGTCAAATGGGCCTTCTGAAATATGCATATAATACCTGAGAACAATCGCCCCGGGGAAGATGAAGGCGAGGCAAACATTAGAAGTTGATCCCATGAACTGAAAGAAACTCCATATGTCTGGGATGGCTATAGCTGCTACGTAAGTGAATGCTACTAGTACAAATGTGAGGCACAAAAATCTGGTGGTGTCTTCGGCCAGAACAGGCTTTTTGGAGAAGAGGAGTTCATCAATGTTGAGCCTTAAAGAGAAGTTCAATAGAGGGAACACCAGAATAAGGTGAAATGCATAGCTTAATCTAACAATGTCGTTGAGCAATGAACCAACTGCTGAACCAGAACTTGTATCAAAATTTATAAGTATATCGGCCATGATTGAGTCTCCAAACAAAAGGTACCCAAATAGTCCTATTGTGAAATAGATGGCGGCACATAATACAAGTGAAATTCTTACTGCTAAGATCATACCAGACGGTTTGTCAAACTCGAAACCAATCGGATGAACTGCAAACATTCATAAGAGAAGCTCGTGAGTACTAAAATTTTAAAGAATAAACTGCAGAATCTAGTTATCCAGGGTGTTCTCACCATTAAAATGAAATGTGAAAGCAGTCACAATGACAGGAACAGCTGTGAAAAGGTCAAACAATGAGGTTCGATTGTTCAATTGAGGAAACAATCTTGGGGTTTCGGTTTTGCCTTCATAGAGTGCAGACATTGCCATAAATGAGCATATACCAACAAACACCAGCGCCAGTAGAACTGATATTGAAGAACTAAACTTCAAAGATTCTGAAAATACAAGCTGAATGAATAAGCTACCAAATCATCAAATACAAAATCATCTTTCAAGCTTCAAAGATTCTTACCTACTCGCCTCAGCAAAACCAATGGAAGCATGACAAAAACAACAATGAAAAGCAGAGAAAAAGCGCGAGAATTCCACCAATGAGTGCCAAACCATTCTTGCAACACACCCAAATGAACTAATCCTCTAGGCTGATTTCCAGACAGAACGTCACCTATTCATAAAACAACCAAACCACGGTTAACAAAAAAAAAAAAAAAAACCAGAATTCCATTCATCTGAATTATTCTGAATCACGAGCATAAGCTAATCTTACCAATAATAATCAAATAAATAATTAACCCCATAAGATTAGTGATCATAACACAAATCTGTACCGCAACTGATCCTACACGTCCAAACGACTCCCTCATCACACCAGCATAGGATGTCGAGTCACCGGCATGCGTGAACCTCATCAGAATTTCAACAGAGATGTCAACAAGGCAGGCAATGATCACAATCAACAGAAAGGCTGGTATGACCCCAAGGACCTTAAGGGTAGCTGGAATGGACATAATCCCAGCTCCAATAATACTGGTGGACACATTAAACACGGCACCGGACACTGATGCACGGCTTCTCAGCTTCTGGTTTGGCAGCAGTGGCGCTTGCAGTCCGGCAGCCGGAGACATCCTTCCCACCTTGACGGTGATTCTCAATTTTGGCGATCTTGTCTTCTTGTATACTAGTGCACATTTAATGTGGACTATATAAGGAAGCATTGTGCGTGGTGATTGGTGGGGTGGTGGGAAGTGACCAAAACACCATAGATGAAGACATGAAGTGAATACTTTAAGCTAAGATTGATGAGGGGTTAGATTGGAAAGATAGTTGAGAATTTGTTTATTGTAATATTCGAGGTGAAATTACGTATGAATGTATGCAGACAAAGTCGTGTACAATTGGAAGAATATAGTGAATGTGGACGCAAAACTGGGCTAAGCGTTGGTCTTCCCTGGTAGGCTTTGTGAAAACGTGTCTAAACAAGTTCAGTTGCTGAGGTGTAAAATAGTTTGCTTTTATCTGTCAATCATGCTAGTTCAAAGGACTGGACGCAAGATTTCTTTTTCTATGTCTTGTTAATTTACTATTTAATTATAGGCCAAAGGACATTTTCCCACCCATAGTTTGAGGCGGGGACAAAATCCCACCCGCCTAAGTTTAAAAGCCGCTTTTCCCACCCGTGGCCTATTTTTTTTATTATTTTTTATTAAAATTACTAAATTACCCTTTTAAAAATTAAAAATTTATAATAAAAATATAAAATAATTTTTAAATATAAAAAATATTAAAAAATGAAAAAAAATTTTAAAAATTTTTGAATTTTAAAAAATCACAGCAGCCACTACCGCCGACACTGGCGGCGGTGGCCGCTCATAATAGGACCAGGTGGCCATTTTAGGCCCACGGTTTCTAATATGGCGACCCGCCGCCCGCCGGGCACAAATTTCAAATTTTTTTTAATTTTTTTAATTTATATATTTTTAATTTTATTAATTTATAAAATTTTAATATTAAAAAGACAAAATTACCCCTGACTATTACTGTATATCCATTATTTTTAAATAAAAAATTGGGTGATGGGTGGGAAAAATGACTTTTAAACTTAGGCGGGTGGGACTTTGTCCCCGCCTCAAACTATGGGTGGGAAAATGTCCTTTGGCCTTAATTATATGGGTTCAATGTTGATAATTAAATTTAATAACGATGTTTAAAAGGTGATCAAATAAAGGCCAAAGGACATAATCCCACCCATAGTTTGAGGCGGGGACAGAATCCCACCCGTCAAGTTTAGAAAGCCTGGATTCCCACCCGTTGACTGTTAAATCTAACAATCAACAGTAAGTTCAGGGGTAATTTTGTCATTTTAAAATTAAAATTAAAATTAAAATTAAAAATATTATAAAATAATATTAAAAAATTAAAAAATTAAAATTTTTATAAAATTATAAAAAATTAAAAAACCAGCCACCGTCGCCGAGCCGACGGCGGTGGCCCTCGAAAACAGCACCAGGTGGCCGTTCCGGCCACCTGGTTTCAAGGGAGGCCA